>OX637537.1:10554621-10909621 GCA_951800035.1 Linnaemya tessellans | reverse complement strand
TCGTTTGTGCGAAATGCTTCGCCTTTTATAGCTGTGCGCAGCATACACACATTGCCCTGGTCATGCATTTATGTGTACAATATTTTCTTGTCTGTTTTCTTAACTTAACATTTACTATACAATTCTATCATAATGTACCGTTCTTACATATATAAGAATAATGTATAAGCAACGTAATAATTACGAACAATTCTTGAAATCATAGCGCGTATATTAAATTAATATATAAGCAATTCATCGCACTATACTTCGTTGACAACCAGCTTAAATATTACAAATAAACAACAACCAGTATGTGTACATACCGACATACATGAGTAGGTAAACGCGTACATGCCAACTATATGATCACGGGTGTGCGATGAAGAGCAAAGCAGATCACAGTAACAACTAACCAATGCATGTATGTATGTTTATGTACAAGCTGTATGTAAAACAAATTGATATTTTGGATGGCGACCGTTACACGTGTCGTATGTGCATAGGCATGTATGTAGGTACGTAAGTAAGTATTTTAATATATAAGCTAGTTTGCAAGTTTATCAGCACAATGGGAATGTTTCGTTAATTAGATAATTAAAAATAAAATTCTCTTCGAATTCAAAATATACGGGTACCTTATATCTATTGTGCGCCAAAAACGAGGTCGGCGACTTTTGGTCGTCGCATGATATGCGAAAAATATTTTGCCATAAACAATTCTTTCGATAACATACAATTTTTCTCCAAAAGCGGACTATACTAATTCCCTGAATTTAGTAATACACTTAGTGTTATTAATGAGTCTGTGTAAAATCTTATCAAAAATATTTTGAATATGTTTCCCATATGAAAATGATCTTCCATGCCGATAAATATCAAAGCTTATTAAGTTTGATACATCCAACCTCGTATTTTTTGTTTCTGGCGAATATTCAGTGTTATACTCCAGCAAGAAACTATTGTTTTATTTATTTTTTCTTGAATGGAAAACGTAGCAAATAATTGTCCTATCTATTTTATTTTTTTTTTTCATTTTGACTGTTTACTTAAAAAAAGTTTTATTTTTAATTAATAATTTTACGTAATCAACGTTTTTTTCAACAAGAAAATATTACTAATTATGTTTAAATACACCATTATCTTTCAAACGCTTGGCTTTGTGTTTGGTTGGTAGCTCTGAAGCTCAACACATACACAATTTACCAATGCATTGACGGTGCCCACCGCTGGTTTACACCACCAAGAGCATTAGATTGATCCCAAATAAAGCATGTACATTTCTTGTTCTTTAATTCGTATACCGTAAAGTTAAATACATTTAATTTGCTTTTGTAGTAAAATGCTGATGTGTTAGCCTTTGGAATTTGAACTACTGTTTCCAAGTCATAAACACTTACAAAAACGTTGGTTTGGTTTTTATCATTTTCTTTTTCAGCTCTGAATAGTTGTTTTTCTAATTGGTGTTGCTCATATCTTCTTTTTTTTTGCTCTACATTTGCAAAGGCTGTGCAGAGTGCACATAAATAATTTTTTGGAAAAAAAAGAAATGTTGAAATCTTCATTAAATACTCTGTAGAAAAAGTTATAGGACGAATATGACTCATTTGAATTTTTGCAACTTTCAACATAATCTCTATAAATACTTGAAACAGTTTTTCCACCGTCAATATATCGTCTGGTACTTTTAGCTCTCGTATAATGTCGAATTTTTTCAATGAATGACTTTACTCCGTCCTTGACTTTTTGATCTATAGTTGCGTGATTTAAATGCCTTGATAATACTGATTCTTGTGGTAAACCTGTTGTAATTAACTTGGGAGAAGATAATGTATTATTAACAGCTACACAAATATTTGGGTATGTTAGCTTGAAATAATTTTATTTGTATATAAGGCCATCGTGCCAAACGGTGTCAAAAGCTTTCTCTACATCCAAAATTATCATTCCTGTAGACTTTTACTTCGTTTATTAGATTTAATAATATATACAATACGGTGTATTTGATGTACTGCACTATGTTGTTATTTAAAGCCAAATTGTTCGTTTGCAATTAATGTTGTGTATTCAATTACATTTCGAATTCCGTTTTGAATTATCTTTTCATAAATTTTACCAAAATTACTCAATAAGCTTATCGGCCGATAACTACTAGGCTTGTTTTTAGGCTTATTTGGTTTAGGAATGACTACTAATTTGGCTTTTTTAAATGCTTTGGGAAGTAATTGATTTTCAAGCAGTTATTTAAAATAATCATTAGCAGTTCTATAGCCTTTGTAGGAAGATTTTTTATTGAAACATTTTGAACATCGTCTATGCCAGTAGACTTGGATGTTTTAGGTGATGCAATTATTGAATTGATTTCATTTAAAGATATCAATGTTACTTTTTCGGAATATGCATACGTTGATTTAAGTTGATTATTGTAGAAGAAAACATTATTTGTAGAAGAAAATGTATCAGATGGCATTTGTGCTTTTTCTTGATCCGTTACAATTTTTACATTTCCTTGATTAAAATGTGGTAGTTTTTTTATTTTGTTTGCGCCTTAAACAACGGCTAAGTCTCCAAATTGACTTTTCTCCTGGTTTTAATTTTGATAGCATTTTATTCCACTTTTCATTACGGTAGGTGTTAATTTCTTTGTTTATCATATTTGTCAGCAGCTTTATGCTGAACTGAAGTTCGTTGACTTTTTCCTTTGAAGGTTTTTCTATTTCTTATAAGATTAATGATGTCAAAAGTTAATTGAATTTTTCCAGTATAGCTCAATCTTGGTGTGCAGTCGTTCTGAGCTTCTAAAATAATTTTTACGAATTTTTCAATCTCTAGGTCGATTATGGACTTTGAACCATAAATATATGTGTTTATGGTTATTTTATTGTTAATTATACTTCGGAAAGCTGTCCAATCAGTACATTTATAATCATGGTACCCGCTTTCTATTTCACTGACTGTAGCATCTCCGATTATGCATAAGCCAGGTGTGTGATCTGATGGAATATCGTAATCGAGTACTTCTAAATTTATATATAGCGAACTGTTACTCAATACCAAGTCAATAACTGAGGAGTTTCTATTACTTTGGTAGGGATAAAAAGTAGGGCTAGCGGGATAATATATGAAAAAGTCACTAGTTTGTTCAAGACTAAATAGAACATTTCCAGCAGTAACGTTATCAACGCAATTCCATGAGGAGTGTTTTGCATTAAAATCTCCTAATATAACAAAATCTACATTTAAAGTTATTAGTTTTGTTAATATCATTGGCAAAGGTATTTTTATATTTTGGCGAATAAGCAGTAGAAACAACAAATTTTCTGTTGTTGATTTCACTTTCAATTGAAAGATTTTCTATTGCTAAGGTATTTGTAATAGCCAGTAATTTATGTTTGACAGATCTGTGAACAACTAAAGTAAGTCCACCACCCCTCCTTGAATCTTGTCTATCGTTACGGTATATAAAGTAACTTTTGAAATACGTTTTGTGACATTCATTGAGATAAGTTTCCTTTAGAGAGCAAATATGAATATTTTCTATTTCCAATAAATTTTCGAAATGAAGTAAGTGATAATATGTAGTAAGACCATTTGCATTCCAATGAAGAATTTTTAATCCATTGTAATTACCGTAGACCATATGCATATATTACCATTGACATTACAACTTCTATTTGTTGTACATTTTTGAAGGTCGCTCAAAGCTGTTGTAAAAATTCTAAAAAGCTCATCGATATTAAATATATCGTCTTTCTTTTGTCTCATACAGTCCGCATAAGATAAGATATTACGATCAGAATTGTTGTTGTGATTATTTATGCGGAAATCATTATTGATAAACCGTGATGAGTTTTGTGTTCTGTTTTTGCTAGAGTTTTTGTTGGAAGCATTAGCTCTAGTTTCCAAATAGAGAGAAAATAAAGGGTAGTTAACATCATTTGCAGAGTGGCCTGTGCGCTCTTTACCATACTTTTTGCAATTGAAACAAGAAAATACCGCTAGTATTTTATCTTGTTTCCGTAGTGGGCAATCATTGGTGTGATGTAAATTTGCACATATCATTCACGCAGGAAGACGGCTACAATGTTCGCCACCATGACAATACATAAAACAATTCCAGCATTGGGTTGGCTTGTCTCCTTTTCTTGATTTCTATTTTTTCTAGGATACTTTACTTAATGATTTTGGGTTAAAGGTTTTTCTTACAAACTGGACTTTATATACAGCATTGTTGACAGAACTAAATTTGGTGTTGATTTCAACTATAGGTTAAGGAGTTAAATTTTAACTTTGGATATCTTTTTTTATATCTTCAACATTGATTCTTGGTAGTCCATGTAGAAATACTGTGTATAACCGATTTTCTTTGGAATTAAAAGTGTGGAATTCAATTTTCTTGTCCAATAAAATCTTTTTGTACTTTCCGTAGCATACGGTATTTTGCGGAAAAATTTCTGTTCCAATGGATGTGCGTTTATAAATCGAGTCTGCCCAATAATTCTTGAAGGTCCTTGAGGGGAATTTTATCATCGGCTACTAAAGGTGGAGGTTTAACTATTTTCTCTTCCGTTATGTTAGATACTGGATCCATATCCGTATCATTGAGATCAGCAAGAAGACGAAACTAGTTTCTTGAAGTTGATGGTACGTTGGAAAACACATCCATAGATAAAGGTCAAGACCATTTCTGTCTCTTCATACTTGTATTTTTATACCCTCCGAAAAAGAATATGAAGGGTACATTCACTTTGTCATTCCGTTTGTAACGCAGCGAAATATCCATTTGAGACCCTATAAAGTATATATATTCTTGATTAGTGATGAAATGTAAGACGATCTAAGCATGTCCGTCCGTCTGTGGAAATCACGATTCAGTCCAAACGAAAAGAGCTAAACTCTTGAAATTTGGTATAAATATCTTGAAGTATAGCACCGGCAAGTTCGGAGATGGGCTAAAACGCGTTAAACTTGGGGCCATAAAATAAGAAAAATAATTTTTGGACCCCGCCTCCTTTAGTGGGCGTTATTATATGCAAAAATAGTGTAAAAATTTAACAAATTGTGTTACTTAAGCCTACATCCCTTAAAAATAACATTGTTGAGCTTTAATGCCGAACCTGAGACGTAACCTGGTACTACACTGCCCTACCCCCTCCTCCCCCTTTGCCCCCTAAATGACCCTATAAAGAAATTTTTGTTTAATTTTGTATTGAATTATCCCAAACATTTATTTGTAGAATTTTGTGGCAAGGTCACAGTTTTAATATCCTCCAAAGAGAATTGGGCCCCATAAAGTATATATATTCTTGATCAGTGATGAAGTCTGAGACGATCTAGTATTGCCCATACGTCCGTCTGTGGAAAACATAATATAGTCTATATTTGGACCCCGCCCCTTTTAATGGGAGTTAACGTACGATAGTATATGAAAAAATAGTGTAAATATTAAACAATTTGTATTCCTTAAGCCTATAAGAAGCTGAGAAGTTCCCTGATCTTGCAGAGGTGAAACGTCGCTCCCACGGCCCTTTCCGGAATGACTCTCAAAATAGAGATTTAAAATTGGGTACTGAGATGTCTTAAAGGAATTCTGTCCCACCAAGTTAAACATTTAAAATTTACTTACTAAATATTTGGAGGGTATTTAAGATTCGACCCGGTCGAATATAACGTTTTTACTTGTTTACATTAAGATTGTCACTCTTGGCCCCCGGGCCATAGTAGTATTGCTAAACAAGAATAACAATTTTCTTTAAACTTGTATTTTATCAGTTTCAACTATCCGCTACTAATTATGAGATGACCGAAATCTTCGAGGTTAAGTATCGAGCCTTTGCAATATAAAAATTAAAAATGTTTTCTTTTTCAAATTTAATTTATTTTTTTATATATATTTATATGTCAATGTTAACTCAACCGAATCCAACTTACTTGTCTAGTAGATTTTATAAAAGTATAATTACTCAAGAGAATTCATAGTTAACTTTAAAAAAGGAATTAGTGCTTTTGGTGGTCTATATGCCTGCATTTCATTGGTACTTAAGTGCCCTGGAGACGATAAAAAAACACGTCAATCAGTGCATATGTGTGAGTGTCGTGTTTTTATCGTTTAAAGGGAGATGTACAAATAAAACCGTCAATCATTATTTTTATTATGACTTCGCCGCGTTCGTTTCTAAACATGTCGGATGATGAATTATTGTTAATTGATTCTTGTACAATTTTGTTAAAAAGAAAACATGAAAAGAAGAAAAAATCAATGGATGAAAAGTTTGAATAAAAAAGAAACACTTTTACACACGAAAATGCCACCTTTCTAGGATAGGTTAGAAGAGCTGCCCGCCATAAGCGAGAAAAACACTCGGAGGCCATAAAGGCCCATTGTGATACCCTACACAATCCTTTCAAAACGAAGTAGTGGTTCCTGACAACCACCCAGAACTTCTGACGAAGCCCGCCAGGGCAGCCAGCTGTGCATCCCTGAGACCGCCCAGATCCCGCAGGAAACGTGAGCCTATATGTCTAAGCCGACGCTCCTTCAAAGCCGGACATTCGCAAAGAAAATGCTGTACTGACTCCTCTTCCTCCTCATCTAAACAGCTCCTGCAACGACTTTTTCCCAAAAGTCAGAAGCTGTCTAGTCCTACTCCTGTTAAGCGAGGGCCATAGAGTTCTGGAGATGCAACAGGTGGTAATATTTGAACACCTGCCTGTCACATCCTTCTCTGCCCACTCCTGAATTCTATTCAGCAGCTCAACTGAGGGAATGTCAATATCCCTACGTAAGGCTGCCTCATCCAAGGCCGAACCCGCTCTAGCGCATTCGTCCGCCATCTCATTCCCTTGAATGCCTTCATGCCCTGGAGCCCAAACTATTCTGACGTCATGTCCCTTAAGTCGAGCCAGAGTTTGGATGCATGCCAGCACACATCTCGACCTCACTGTCCCCAAGTCTAGGGCCCTAACTGCTGCCAGACTATCCACACAAATGTCAATAATTCTTGCCTCCAAACTGAGCCCATCAATCCTCAATGCCGCCTCGGTAATGGCATAAATCTCCGCCTGGAAAACTGTCGAGGTGTCGGGTAGCCTGAGCGATACCGAAAGGTCGAGTTCCTCAGAATACACACCCGAACCAGTGCCAGCGTCCATCTTCGAGCCGTCCGTAAAAACCAAGGTCGCATTGCTGCGAGTCGCGGAGACCTCCATCCAGTCTTTCCACTTCGGAAAGGAGACTGAGAAGGACTTGTCGAAGTTCATGACCGGAGTCATATAATCAGTCCGTCTCCCCAGGACCTGCCCTCCTACCCTTTGTACGATAATGCCATGTCCCTTACGGTCATGCCTGAAACTGCCAGACTGGATGAGTCTGAGAGCAGATCTTGCAGATATGTACCTGATGGAAACCTCCAGGGGAGCCAAGTCAAGCATCGTCTCCAGATTGGCCTGAGAGGCCGATCTCATCGCGCCAGTCATAGCAAGACATGCCAGCCTCTGTACCTTGCCCAGTATAGAGAGATATGTACTCTTGTCCACAACCCTCCACCAAACAAGTGATCCATAAGAAAGAATGGGTCTGATCACCGCCGAATACATCCAGTGCAGGATGTACGGTTTCAACCCCCATCTCCTCCCAGAAACTCTCTTGCACGCGTCAAACGCGCATAGAGCCTTCCTCGTTCTATCCTCCACATTACGTTTCCACGATAGCTTAGAGTCTAGAACAATGCCGAGGTATTTCGCCTCCCTCGAGAGCTCCAAGCTCGTGCCAACAAGGCATGGTGGCCTGGAAGCCGGGATCTTATATCTCTTGGAAGTACCAATACAGTCTTCGTAGGGTTCACACCCAGACCGTTCCCCCTGGCCCAGTCGAGTAGTTCGTTCAGCGCTGATTCCATGAGTTCACTTATCGTAGGCAGATATTTACCCCTTATAAGGAGCACAACGTCATCAGCATACGCAACTACCTTGGTGCCACCTGCGTCCAACGTGAAAAGAATGCTGTTCAGGACCACGTTCCAAAGGAGCGGAGACAGAACTCCCCCCTGCGGAGTGCCCCTTGTTACAGCCTTCCTCTTCGTACTCATGCCCAAACTGGAGATTATGGATCTGCTCCCAAGCATGCTCCCTGCCCAATCCGTAATCAACTGGTCCGCCCCGATCTCTCTGAGCGCACCAGTTATCGACGATATGTTCAGATTGTTAAAAGCGCCTTATATGTCTAGAAAAGTGCCGACAACATCATGCAGCGCCGTCTCAACCGACCTACCCCTCTAGTAGGCATGCTGTGCACCACAGAAGTTCTCCGGCGAAAGAAGTTCCCTGACATGCAAATCAACCAGTCGCTCCAGTGTTTTCAACAGAAAAGGCGACAGACTGATTGGTCTGTAATCTTTAGCGGTACAGTGGTTAATCCTCCCCGCCTTCGGAATGAAAACCACAGTCACCTCCCTCCACTCCAAGGGAATGTACCCGTAAAGGAGACTTCCCCTAAAGATGGTTAACAGCCATGGTAAAATCGCCTCCATAGCATGCTGCATCAGCGCTGGGAAAACACCATCTGGCCCCGCTGACTTAAAGGGCTTAAAAGACGCCACTGCCCATCTTACCTTGGATGGCTGTACAATGGAGTCCACCACGTCACTCGATTGGATAGATGTTTGCACGGGGACAACCGCACCAAGTACGCTTGCCCCGTCCTCGCCATCCGGAAAATGAGTCTCCATCAGTAGCTCCAGAGTATCCTCGCTGCTTTCAGTAAAAGTCCCATCAGGTTTTATCAGGGATCCCGGCGTGCCAGGCTCTTCAGGCAGTAATTTACTTAAGCGGAAACCTCAGATGCGCTCTCCAAGTCACCACATAAACGCTTCCACGATTCCCTCTTTGCCTTCCTGGTTTCGTTCTTGAAGACATTGAAACTCCTACGATAATTATCCCAGTCTATGGGATTCCTATCGCGCTTCTCCTTATTAAAAAGTCTCCGGCAGACTGTCCTGAGCTGCTTGAGTCCTGAATTCCACTACTTCTGATGGACCCTCGTCGACGGTTGCCGCTCCCGATAAGATGCATGATAGGCGTCCCTCAGTGTCCTTGACAGAGTCCTCCAGCTCCCGAATGCTGCCCACCCGCTCCGCTTCTGAAAGTGGTAGGGCATCCACAAGCTTTCTGAAACTTCCCCAATCCGTTTGCCTAGGGTTTCTGTAAGACTTGCCCCCACTCAGAATAAGATCGATCGTAAAGGTAATCCTGTTATAATCAGAGAATGAGCACTCAAGGCACACCCTCCACTCAGATATTCTAACGGAATCTTTATCACTAACCAAAGTTAAATCAATGACCTGTTCCCTGATCCTGTTGAAAAACGTTGGCCCATTGCCCTTATTACAAATCCTAAGATTGGTTGACAAGAGAAATTGTAATAAATCCTCACCTCTTTTATTAATATCCGTACTCCCCCAAAGTGAGTGATGCGCGTTTACATCACAGCCCAGTACAAGGTCATGCCCTCATGTCCCGCACCAACCAATGAGTGTGCGCACCGCACTCGGAGGAGGGTCGTCCATTTCATACGGTAGGTACGCCGATGCCAGGATCACCATCGGGAGAACCTTGCGTTCCTGCGCAGCTACCGTTTGATCACCACAGCTGTAATGAGATAACAAAAACATGTTGATATTAATATTTTTCCTAATCAGAATACAGCTTCTAATCTTACCTTCCGTGTTAGGAGAGAGTAGAGAAAACAAGCATGACCGAAGTCCTCCAACCTTATTAGCAACTAGCCAGGGCTCCTTGATCAAGGCCACGAATATGCACTCTCTCTCCATAAAACGTAACAGCTCGTCTGATGCTGCCTCGGAGTGATGCAAATTAATTTGCTCCACTTTTACGCCGCTCGGAGTAGCCATTTTGCGGGTCTTTCTTCGTGGGCAAAATCAGTCTAAGCTGATTTAGCCCATATTTAATCACGCCCTTTTTGGGACGCAGGAGTTGGAGGGATTCCGAATCAATTTTGATCCAGAGATCTTTGCCATCCCCCTTGTCCCTGGCACGTCCACGTTCGATCGTACAGTTCTCAGCACTAAGATCCTTATTCTGACGCTTAATAAGTGTAAGTGTGGAGTCATCCTCCAGAATAGGAGGAGGCATCCACACTCGCACCGTCACCTGAAAAGGAACTTGGTCCAAGGGGACGATTTCGATTTTGGCTCCTGGCCAAAGCTCGCCAACTTCTTGTACGCTATTTTTGAGAAAGCTGAGAGCCTTCTCAATACCGCATCCAATTATCTTGACGCCCTTAGACCACTTTGCCCCATCAAACGCAGTGAATGAGTCATAGTCACTAGTGGCGAGCTCGTCCACTAGTCTGCGCAGGATCGGTTCCTCCAGAAGTAGCCATTGATCATTTGTCATCTTGCCCCCAGGTTGACTGCGATCAATAATGTCTACTTGTAACTCAGGTGCTGGTTGATGGTTTGAACCGCTTGCCCTCAGGCATCTGCGTTTCACCTGACATTTGACGTTTGCCACTAGAACCACCTGCAGGATCCCCTTTGCCAGCCGCGGCCCCTCTTTTAGAGGAGTTCGAGACTTGCCTTGAGGACTCCTTGCTGGCGGTTTTCGCTTTACCACGTAGGTCATCACCTCTCCTTTACTTGGATGACACCCCTTTAGATGTAGAAGGGCCATCATCCAATTTCTCCGAGCCGGTGATCGTTTTCGGTCCAGGGCCCAGCTGATGCTGAGATCGCTTTCCTATCCTGGTCTCTGGCCACGTTCGTCACCGTCGCTGGCCTTGCCCCTACGACAGAAGTATTCAGAAACTCCTCATACTTCCGAACGTGGTAGGCATGTTTGCGCCGCAAAGCCTTCTCTCGGGGAGTCAAGGAAGTTGGATCGCGAGATTCCAACGACCTTAAAAACCGGAGAGAACGCTTGTAGCCCTGTTGAAAAACGGGGCTACAAGTATGTAGTGGCCGAAGTATGAGTAATTTCAGTTTAAAAAGTCAAAAATCATCGGAGGGTTAAAGTCTATTAGGATATTGTTAAAGTCACAACACACTGATTAAATGCTTGACATCAAACTTAGCTTATGCATTTTCGACATTAGACCATATATTTGCTTGAACACCGGTCAAGCATTAATTTTTCATTTTATTTTTAACTGTCAAGAATGACGGAAACGAGACAGTTGAAAATTAAAAGAGATTCCAACGACCTTAAAAACCGGAGAGAACGCTTGTAGCCCGCGAGTTTTTTGCGTTCGTCCGCTCTTTTTTCCACCCCTTTCATCACCTGTGCCTCTGATAACTTCCTGGTATCAGAGGAGACCCTGGCGATGTCATCCTCGTCCGCCTCGTAAATATTAAGTCCGTCCAGCCCTAGAAAGTTGTCCGAGTCATCGTCACTAACTGTCCCGTCTTGTCTTCTCAGGCACCTATCCCCTACAACGTCTGCCCCCCCCCCCTGACCCTTAGCCCTATCCACCCCGCCCTCTACAGGTCCCTGAAAAACCACCCCTTGGGCCTGTTGCCCGTCCTCCCTTGTAACCCCGTCCGATTTTGTTATTTCCTTTAAAAATTCGCTAATTGTTCCCACGAGTGTAGGGGAGAATATGTCCACCACGTCATAGCCCCCAGTGACTAGGTAAGGGCTTAAATTACTTGCTGAGGCGCCCAGGTATCAGCAAGGCTCCATAAGAATACAGTCGGTTACCCCTGACTGCAAACCAACCGACAGGCACGGGTCGCATAATACCTCGGCTTAGGGGGGATAACTATTTGTCATGCAAGCTTTTAAAGCCATTGCCACCAATGACAGGCAAAATCTTGAAAAAGGTCATCCTACTCAAGGTTCTGTCTGAATCAGAGACACTTGCCACAGCCTGCACTGAGCCACCACATCGCGCCTAGATTGTTATCCACGTGATGGATGCCACCTTCGATAACAAAACGATGACATTTGCTATCGTCAATCGCAATTGGAGACTATCAAAATAATTATACGTTAAAATAAAATATCAAAAGTTTTTGATTTTCATCAATCAGAGCCGCAAACCTGTATGTGTACCCGATAACGTTTTTTTGATCGTCTCCAGGGCACTTTACACCAAATAATCAGTAGACTTTAACCTAATTCCAAAATAACAAAACCCCTTAGATTATGCATAAACTCCCAAAAATGAATTAGGAATTAGGTTAAAGTCTACTGATGATTTGGTGTAAGAACCAATGAAATGCAGGTATATAGACATACTTGACCACATAACAAACAAAAAGCACTAATGTAATTGAGACAAAATTGGTATTAAAAACCAAATAAAATTAAAACTCCAATTTCAGGGTTGGAATATCGACATTTTATGATTCATAAAAGTAACCATGTTATTTGTTATTTTTGATTCTCATGATGAATTATATCTACTTTATTGTAATGAATGCATGTGTCATTAAAGAATGCCGAATATTTAGGCCACTTGAAAATTATATTTTGCTGCATTAAAACAGCGACATACAAACATTAATGAAATTTAATACAGATCATTGCAACCAAACGTGGATTTTTTATATTGACACTTGATAAGTACATTACTCGTCATATGTGCCAATGCACTTATAAGAATTTGATCAGGGCAGTGACACATATTAATCACATGCATTCATGACGCCTTTTTTATTTAAAGTATATAAGTTTAGTTTTTAATTATTAATATAGTCAGTAATACTGGAGATAGTAAGCAAGTAGTAATAGCACACAATTAAATAAATAAATAAACTTTTATTAAATTAACGAAAATCCAAAAAACGATTATTATATAATATACGATATGGCGACCGTGACGGGACCCTTTGTGAAATAAGTGAAAAAAAAAACAATCGGCTGGTGGACGAAGATCCTTCAAACCGTATCCGTGCTATTCGCGGGATACGAAGTCGGGAAAAACTACAATGAACAGGAAAGTGGTGACAATAAAAAAATCATAGTTAAAGTGAATCAAGATGAACAAAATAACATTCATTTAATCATCGAAGTAGGATTAGGATTGCTGCTACTCATATTCATTATTGTTCAAAAAATTAATAAATGTAATGGTAAATCAACATCCCCAGCCCCGCATATAAAAACAAAGAAAACATTTAGAAAAAATACAAAAAAAAAACTTTAAAAATAAAAATGATGTAAATACTTGTGTCAGTGATAGTGTGCTCTTCATTTTCTACGATAATCACCTATATTGACATTCAACGGATGCAACATCAATGAGCCATTCAAACTGCAGCAAAACAAGGTCTTCAAACATCTGACATCTTTGGACACCAAAATTTCGTTATCAAAGCAATCAACTCAACCCGTGGTTAACTAAAAACTCATCATAAAGATGCTGGTAAAAAAAAAATTTTTTTGTTTTTATATATCCGAAAAATCTTGTATTTATGTATTCATATATTATTTCACATACTTATTAGAAGTTTAATACAAAATTATCATAATTGTTTTTTAATTAAGTTGAATATGTCTGAAAAATTTTTTTTCGAAAATGATGTCAAAAATATAGAATAACTCAAAATACTGAGAAGCATTCAAGAATTAAAAAAAATAGTTTTTTCTTTTGTTTTTTTTTCTCTTTTTGATTTAATGGCTCAAGAAAACTGGTCACAAATAGTTCAAGAATTAGATTGTTATAAGGCTGAATTTGATAAAAGTTTCAAATGTATAAATAAAACACAAAAACCAAGTACAGACACTATCAATAAGCATTTGGAACTTTTGGAATTAAATTATAATAACATAGTAACTTTATTTAATCAAATTAAAGACAAGTAAACTGATGAGCATTTTAAGGAGTGCGGAACAATTCTAGATAACTTGCGAAACAAAATTTTAAAAACTCTCGAAGAACTTGAATTAGGTTTTACGTTACCTTCTAATACCCAACAAATATATCTTCCAAAGCTGGATCCATCTCTTAGTAACAAAATAGAGTTAACCATGGCAGATCCCATCAAATTTCTCGAAACAGCTAGTAAAATCTTGCCTGATTTTGACGGTAATTTCACAAATTTGCGTAAATTTACTGATGCTATTAATTTACTAGTTTCAATAAAAGGAACAAATCCTGACTCTCTCCTCATAAATATTATAAATACAAAAATTACAAGTAATGTACGCAGTAAAATTGAAGGGCTTAGTTCGATTGAATCTATTATAGAAAAATTAAAAAAAGTTATCAAAGGGGACTCTGCGGACACCTTGATAACAAAACTAAATGCGATCAAACAGTATGACAAAAATAAAACACAATATGTAAAAGAAATTGAACAACTGTAGTGTGCTTCACTTATGTACAATGCATACCCTAATATGTAGTGTATTTCACAAAGTGTAACACACAAACACTATTCTTTCTCACCAATATCAAATTGGTAATGAAAATACAAAACGCTGATCAATCAGAATATTTTGAGTGACACTAATTCAAGTGTTTAAATAAATTGAGTGCATTCCAATGCAATGTTCTATGATTGGTCAGTAAACAAAAGTAATTCGAATCCTTTGTGAAAGAGACGAATATTATGTTTTATAATATTAAAATAAGTTAGAAGGGCTAAGTTAAATTTGTAAAACTAGTATATAAGCCAAAGAAATATTTAAATAAAACAGACTTGATCTTTTAACATAATCCGGCACACTTCTGCCTTGTTTCTTTATTAAGTCTCAATCATTTCGGCATTCCTTTGAACGCCTAGTGTTGAGCTGGAACCCTTCAGCTGTTTAATATAAATAAAGGGCTACAGGGAAAATTCTAATAACAAATAAAAATACTCATTACATGGCGATCCTGCAAACGGACCAGATCCTCTGATCCTGAAAGCAAAATCATCATAATTACACATGAAATAACAAAAAAAAAAATTTTTTAAATATATGTATAATCAAATAAACATTAATTACAACTTAACGTAAAAACAAAAAAAAAATTAAATTAATTACAATGAACAATCAAAATAATGAACAAACTTCTTTGAAGGAGAACAAAAAGCCTGAATTAGCTTACAGTATCGAATGGCTAACAGATTTAGGGGAATTTCTTGAAATTGAAGGAACCCCAGACGAAGAAGAGATCATAAACCCAACAAAAGCCGAACTAGAAACCATTCTTTTAATGGAAAAATTCAAGCTACGCTGGGATCGACAATAAAACAAATATGTATATTGTAGACTTAGCATTATGTAAGCACTTCAAAAACTAAGTAAAGATAAAAATAATAATACAGCAAGTATACTGTAAAAAAAAAAAAAAAAAAAATTTATAAATATTTATGAAGTAATAATAACACAATAACTAATGTGTACACTCAAAAAGAAATATAGATGCATAAAACAGAAATTCAACTAAAATAAATGGAAGAGAATATTTTAAAATTAAAAGATATATGGACAAATTTAAAGAAAAGTCCAGGAAGGACATATACAGAAAAAACCTTACAAAATAAGTTAGAATCTATTAAAGAAATAAGAAAACAATTTGAATTAACGGAAATTGAAGAAAAAGATAAAGAAAAAGCTATAGCATTAAAAATAGAATTTAACTATATTTTTAAAAACATTAAAGATTATTTACTAAACAGCTCTAAAGAAGTACAAGAAAATAAAAATATCAAAATGGCAGCATTCAGTTTAGAAACTACTTCAAAAGCACTCCCAATTTTCTCAGGTAATTTTATAGAACTAGAGAGTTTCCTAATAACAGCAGAATTAATCAACAAGACTCTATCGGCCGAGGCCAAAACAGATTTCCTACAGTACGTATATCATGCTAAATTGACCACTAATGTCCGAACAGCAATAGGAACCTACACAAAACCTGAAAACTTTGAAGAATTAAAGAATCTATTAGAACAGAGATATAAGAGCAGGGAAACAATACCAGAGCTACAAAATAGACTAAATACATTATATCAAGGCAAAATAGCGGTGAATACATTCAGAGAAAAAATAACAGGTATGATAGATAAATTAAATAAATTAGGGATAGAAGAACTAGGAAACAATGCCTCTCAGGCAGAAAAGAATGTTATAGTTAAATTAAATAACAAACTAGCTCTAGACATTTTTAAGAAAGGCTTAAATGAAAACCTTAAATCAACCATATATGCAGCTAGACCAGAAAATTTACAAGAAGCATATGAACTAGCATTGGAATTGGAGAATGAAAATAGAGCAAACAACAATTCAATATTGCATGTTAGGAAGTATCAACCACGGTATCAACGCCAAAATCACTATGGACACAACACATACATGCGACAAAATAACAACCCCAATTACAACAGATCATACAGCACTAATAATAGAAACAATAATAACAACAATATAGCTAACAGCCCAAGAAACAACAACAATACGAACAACAATTTCAGTAGAAGATTTAACAATAATCACAATAGTAACAATAACAATTACAGAAATAGTAACAGACGCATACACGCCGTACAAAATTCGGGAAACACAATGGGCTCGGAATACGTAGATATTCCGGACAGCCACAATTAAAAATATGGAAAATTTCAGATAATAACACTAACTTCATAATCACTTCTTACAAAAATAAACAACTAACATTCTTAATAGACACAGGTGCTGACATATCACTCTGCCGCATGCAACCAGATTTCGAAGGTGAACTATTTAACCCAGAGGACAAATGCAAATTAACAGGCATAACTACAGAAGAAATAAATTCTTTAGGGACACTAGATTTAGAAATAACATTAACAGAAGAAAAATGCATTCACAATTTCCATTTAGTAAAAACAGATTTTCCAATAGAAACAGACGGAATAATAGGTAGAGACTTTTTAAAGAAATACCTATGCAAAATAGATTATGAAACATTTACAATAACTCTATTTATAAATAATAATACCATAATTCTTCCGATGCATACAAGAGCATTGAACTCACTACAAATAAAAATACCTCCAAGAACTGAGATAATACAAGCGATAAAATTAAATTTAGCTGAAGACAGCGTAATTTTCAATGATGAAATAAAACCAGGTTTATTTCTAAGTAACTCAATAGCACCCAAAAACGGCATGACACACATAAAACTTTTGAACACAACGAACGAGACAATAACAATACAGGGCATTAAAATTCAAACAGATTCACTCAAAAATTACAGTATCTTAAATTACACCAATGCCAACAACCCCAAACGTTTTGAAAAAATTCTAGCTGAATTGCAAATTAATAACAACGACAATTATGCTCAAGCAGAACTAGTAAACATTTTCAAAAAATATCAAAATATATTTCACTTAGAAGATGAAAAATTAACCGTCAACAATTTTTATACCCAAGAACTCATGACCACAGACAATACACCAGTATATATAAAAAACTACAGATTACCACATTCACACACGAACATAATAAATGAACAAGTACAAACAATGCTTGATGACGACATAATAGAACCATCAGTCAGCCCATATAATGCTCCCCTTCTCTTGGTACCCAAGAAAAACACGCAAGATAAAAAGAAATGGAGACTAGTAGTAGACTTTAGAAAATTGAACGATAAAATTGTAAATGACAAATTTCTTCTAACTAGATTAGAAGACATTTTGGACAAACTTGGCAGAACCAAATGGTTTTCTACACTGGATATGACTAGCTCATTTCACCAAATAGAATTAAACAAACAATCCAGACCACTAACAGCTTTTTCTACACCACAAGGACATTATCAATTCAAAAGACTTCCATTCGGATTAAAAATATCATCAAACAGTTTTCAAAGAATGCTTACAATTGCATTATCCGGACTAGAATCAGAAGCTTTTCTCTACGTAGATGACATAATCGTCTACGGTTGCAGTTTGAACCATCACAACCAAAATTTAATCAAAGTACTAGATAGATTACAAAAATATAATTTAAAATTAAACCCGAAGAAATGTTGTTTTTTGAGACCAGAAGTAGTTTATTTAGGACATTTAATAACAAAAGACGGAGTAAAAACAGACCCATCAAAATACGACGTGATAAAAAATTATCCCATACCTAATAACGCTGACGAAGTACGACGTTTCGTTGCATTCTGCAACTATTACAGAAAATTCATACCCAATTTTGCGGACATTGCCAAAGACCTGAACGCACTGCTAAAGAAAAAAACAAAATTCATATGGACAGAACAATGCCAAAACGCTTTTGATGAGTTAAGAAAAAAATTAATAAACCCACCTGTATTACAATATCCAGATTTTGAAAAACCTTTCATACTAACAACCGATGCATCAAATTATGCTTTAGGTGCAGTACTATCTCAAGGCGAAATAGGACAAGATTTACCTATTTCATACGCCAGTAAATCATTACAAAAACATGACATTAATAGGCCAGTAATAGAAAAAGAACTTCTAGCAATTCATTGGAGTATTAATTTTTTCAAACCCTATCTATACGGCAGAAAATTTATGGTAATTACAGACCATAGACCTTTAATTTCACTATTCTCACATAAAAATCCTTCGTCAAAAATGACAAGAATCAGATTAGATTTAAGTGATTATGATTTTACAATAATTTATAAAAAGGGAAAGATGAACACTAATGCAGATGCACTTTCCAGAATAGAAATAAACTCTGATATACTAAAACAGATGATACCAATAGAAGATGATGAACAAGTAAAAAAAGTATTAATAACTACAAGGGCTATGAAAAATAAAGAAATAGAGGCAAATAAGAAATTAAATAATAGTAAAGAGGCTAATAATATAATAGAAAACGACGACGTACGTGTAAGAAACGATGATTCTCAGAAGTCTGATCAACTTCGAATATGGGAATGTACATCGATAAATGACATCAAGAATATAAGAAAACTGCAGTTTAATAAAATAGAAGATATAAAGGAAAATGATATATATATAGAAGATAAAATTGTGCACATTGGACATGACGATAATTCATCGAAACCAGATTCGATGAAGAAATCACGTACCAAAATTATAAATGAATTGAATATAGGATGTAATGATAATTCACCGAAACAAGATTCGATGAAGAAGTTACATACCACTAATAAAGAAAATAATATGCATGCAAGATTCAGCGATAACTCAGCGAAACTAGATTCGATTCTGAGGAAACTGATATCTAAAATGAAGAAAGAAAATATAAAAGAATTAGCGCTATCAAGTAATGATAAAATATTTAAAATGTATACAAAAGAAAAATTTAAAGAAATATATGCCAGAATAATAATAAATAATGAAAGTCCTCAGCTAAATATACTAATATACAACGCCCCGAAAAGAATATCAGATGACATATTGAAATACAAACTAATTGACGAATTTCATAATACCACACACGCAGGCCACTTAGGAATAAGAAAAACAATCATTAAACTAAAACAGAGATATATTTGGAAAAATATGAATAAGATGGTAAAAAAATTTATTACTTATTGCGACAGTTGTAACAGAAACAAACAAACTAAACACATTAAAGAACCATTAACACTAACAGACACTCCAAACAATAGTTTTGAAGTGATTTCAATTGATACTGTTGGTCCTCTTCGTATTTCAAATGAATACCGATACATTCTTACCATGCAGTGTGAACTAACAAAATTTGTTGTTGCACATCCAATGCCGACAAAAGATGCAATTACGACAGCAAGAACATTGGTTGAACAATTTATTTTAAAACATGGACAATTTAAAGTACTCAAATCTGACAAAGGTACAGAATTTACAAATGAAGTTATGCGAAACATATGCTCATTATTACAAATCAAACAAATATTTTCCACACCATACCATCATGAGACATTAGGATCAGTTAAAAGGAACCATAGAGTACTTAACGAATTTTTATTAACAACGGCTAGTGATTACGAATGGGACAAGTGGATTCAATACTTTACGTTTGCCTACAATACGGCACCACATGTAGACACAGGCTACACGCCTTTTGAATTGGTATATGGAAAATTACCATATCTACCCTCTGACATTCTAGAAAATAATCAAAAATTTTACAATTATGACGACTACGTACAAGAGTTACAAGTCAGGTTACGATTTGCTTTGAATAAAGCAAAAGAATTATTGCTAGGAGCAAAACAGAAGAGAATCGTAAACAATGACCACACCAATAAATTTAATCTAGAAGTAGGAGATTTAGTTTTAGTAAAAATAGAAAATAGAAAAAAAAAATCAAAGTCCCTACAAAGGACCATTTAAAATAATAAAAAGAAATAATGTAAACACCATAATAGACTATAATGGCGTAGAGAAGGAAATACATAATAATAATTTGAAACCATACCGAACATTATCAAATTAAATTCTATAAAAATAAAAATATCTAACCAATTGTAATTATTATATAGAAAACCTTAAATATATAAGAGAATGTTTATCAATTAATTAATCAATAATCTAATCAAAATTTCTTAAATACTTATATATAAAAATAATAATATTTAACAAATTATAACTACTTTACAAAAGAAAGAACAAATAAGTAATAAATTTTCTTTCCAATAAAAGATAATACTACATTCATAAGTAACTATTTTAATGCATTTCAACTATAATTGTAATTTAATATCATGTAAAAATTTAAGATGGAAGGAAAAATTACCTCCATAATTTTTCTCTTAAGGGTGAGGGTGTAGTGTGCTTCACTTATGTACAATGCATACCCTAATATGTAGTGTATTTCACAAAGTGTAACACACAAACACTATTCTTTCTCACCAATATCAAATTGGTAATGAAAATACAAAACGCTGATCAATCAGAATATTTTGAGTGACACTAATTCAAGTGTTTAAATAAATTGAGTGCATTCCAATGCAATGTTCTATGATTGGTCAGTAAACAAAAGTAATTCGAATCCTTTCACATTTCCATAAATGTGAAAGAGACGAATATTATGTTTTATAATATTAAAATAAGTTAGAAGGGCTAAGTTAAATTTGTAAAACTAGTATATAAGCCAAAGAAATATTTAAATAAAACAGACTTGATCTTTTAACATAATCCGGCACACTTCTGCCTTGTTTCTTTATTAAGTCTCAATCATTTCGGCATTCCTTTGAACGCCTAGTGTTGAGCTGGAACCCTTCAGCTGTTTAATATAAATAAAGGGCTACAGGGAAAATTCTAATAACAAATAAAAATACTCATTACACAACTCTCTAATGAACTGGCAAATACCTACATGTCAGATGGTATGACCGAAGTGGCAGCAAATAAAATTGCTACAAGAGGTGCAACAAAGTCATTCATACGAAATGCGAACTCTGAACGAGTTAAATTAATAATGGAAGACAGCACGTTCAACTCAATCGAGGAAGTAACATCAAAATTTTTGGAAATAGAACACCCAAATAATTCTGTCATGTTTGTAGGATATAGAAACAGAGCTAGCAACAGTCGAAATTGTAATCGCAATAATTATAGAAACCATAATAGCCGCACTAACAACAACTATAATAATGTCCATAATAATCATTACCAAAATAACAATAGCGGCAGAAGTTTTCGTAATAATAATTGCAACAACTATAATAACCGCAATAATAATAATAACAATAAACGCACCAACTTTAATAGAAATGTTCGTCTTATTAATAGCAATGCTCAGGGAAACGGCGACGACCCCCCTGATCACCCATCTGGGGGAAACTAAAAACATATGATAATAGCGTCAACTCCGCAATTTTTAACAACATTATTTACCACTTCAATCTAAATTTATCGAGCTACTGCTCTATTAAGAACACACTAAGCAAAAACGTCAATACTTTCTTAATAGATACTGGTCCTAGTGTATCAGTTTTAAAAAACTTTTGCATTAAAACTCAGGAAAATCTCAATCTAGCATACAAATGTAAACTTACAGGTATAGGTAGTAACCCAGTATATACAACAGGGAAAATCACGGGCGATTTAATTAACAAAAAACTTTTATTAAACATGAATTTCTTATCGTTAATGATAATTTTCCAATACCCACTGATGATATTCTAGGCCTTGATTTCATTACGAAATATAATTGCATCCTTGATTTTGGCAAAAATAATCAACTTTTAATACTGAGACCAAACGACATTCCAAATGAAATAAGTTTCAAATTAAGAAGTCAACCTACACTACAAAATATGTTATCAATACCGGCACGGAGCGAAGTCATTAGAAGAATAAATGTTGGAATAAAACACAGTCGTCTATTGATACCCACCCAGGAAGTCGCTCCCGGTATATACATAGCCAATTCAATCACGTCAAACAAATTACCCTACGTCCGTATCATTAACACGACAGATGAAAATGCTTACATCCCAAATACAAATGTTATCACCGAAAATTTAGATAATTACAACTTAATTCAATGTCCAAAAACTCAACATGAAAACAGTGAATCCAGATCAAAGAAAATTTTAGAAAAACTTCAACCAAACTTCCCAAACTTTGCATATCATAATCTAACAAACCTATGTTCACAATACACAGACATTTTTGGTTTAGAAAATGAAAAAATTTCATGTAATAATTTTTATAAGCAAAAACTAAGTTAAAAGACACCTCACCAGTCTACATAAAAAACTATAGGATTCCAGAATCACAAAAGTCCGAAATAAATAATCAGGTAGAGAAACTCATTAGTGGTGATCTTGTGGAACCTTCTGTATCCGAATTCAGTAGCCCAATATTGCTTGTGTCAAAAAAATCGTTACCAAATAGCAAAGAAAATAGATGAAGGCTAGTTGTTGACTATAGGCAAGTCAATAAAAAACTCATAGCGGACAAATTCCCTCTTCCTAGAATTGATGTCATTTTGGATCAACTGGGAAGAGCCAAATATTTTTCATGTTTCGACCTTATGTCGGGCTTCCATCAAATAGAACTTGAGGATAGCTCTAGGGATATTACTTCTTTCTCCACTAATGCTGGATCATACAGATTTAAAAGACTCCTTATGGACTCAAAATAGCTCCGAATTCATTCCAACGCATGATGACTGTGGCGTTCGCTGGCCTAAAACCGTCTCAAGCATTTTTATATATGGACGACCTTGTTGTCCTAGGATGCTCAGAAAATCATATGCTCAAAAATCTTAAAGATATCTTCGAAACTTGTAGAAAATTTAATTTAAAATTGCACCCTGACAAATGCATATTCTTTAAACATCAGGTAACATTTTTGGGTCATAAATGTACTGACAAAGGCATTTAGTCAGACGACGGAAAATTTGAAATAATAAGAAAATACCCGGTACCCAAAAACCCTGACGATGCAAGAAGATTTATTGCTTTTTGTAACTATTACCGTAGGTTCATAAAAAACTTTGCTAAGTATTCAATACATCTCACAAGGTTAACGAGAAAAAATACGCAATTTATTTGGTCAAAAGAATTCGAAGAAGCATTCCAATATCTAAAAAATTCTCTGTTATCACCGCAAATACTACAATATCCGAATTTCGAAAAACAATTTTGCATCACAACTGATCCAAGCAAAGACGCCTGCGGAGCTATTCTTAGCCAAGAATATGATGGTATTCATCTACCTGTAGCTTATGCGTCAAGGGCCTTTACTAAAGGTGAATCAAATAAATCTGTTATCGAAGAAGAACTGACCGCTATACATTGAGCCATCAACTTTTTCCGCCCATATATCTATGGAACGAAATTTCTAGTTAGAAGCGACCATAGACCATTAGTATACCTATTTTCAATGAAAAATCCTTCATCTAAACTCACGCGAATGATACTAGACCTTGAGGAATACGATTTTTCAATAGAATATATACAAGGAAAACAAAACTGCGGAGTTGACGCTCTATCACGCATGAATTTTAGTGACATTAAAGAAATGGGTAAAAACATTAATATAATAAAAGTTACTACACGATTTCAAAATAAAAACAAAACTATTAATAACACTAATACAAATGCAATACTGAACAAATAGGCAATAATCCTCGCGCATATGAAATTACTAACAAAAATGATGTTAGAAAACTAGTTCGCTTGAAGTTTACTCAAATAGTAGATACATTTAGGTGTTCGCTAATAAGAGGTAAACATATATTGATTAAAATCTCGATGGATGAATTTATTATTAATGGAAAGATTGATTTAGATCAATTCTTACCAAAGCTAGAAAATATGGCTAATAATATAGACATTCGAAAGTTGCAACTATCGCTCAATTTGAAAATACTCGAGTTAATGATTTCAAGGAAATCGCGAACAACAAACTAAACAATCTAGAAATTGCGTTAACACCGAAAATAAAAATAATAGCTAATAAAAAAGAAAAACTTGAAATAATAAAGAAAAATCATGATGATCCACTGCTCGGTGGCCACCCAGGGATCACAAGATTATTAAATAAGCTCAGAAGGAACTATTTCTGGAAAAACATGACTAAAGAAGTCACCAAGTATGTAAAAAATTGTGTGCAATGCCAGTTGAACAAAGTACGCTCAAAACAAAAAGAAAATTTAACAATTACACCAACCCCAGCTAAGCCCTTTGATATCGTCATTATAGATGCAATAGATCCGTTTATAAAATCAAACGCAGGAAATGAATACGCAGTTACAATCTTATGTGACCTATCTAAATATCTAATGGCCGTCCCCATACCTGATAAATCAGCCAAATATGTGGCAAAAGCAATTTTCATGAATTGCATATTAAAATTCGGACCCATGAAAATACTGCTTACAGACATGGGCACGGAATACAAAAATCAAGTACTTTCAGAACTCAGCAAATTACTTGGCATAAAGCAATTACACTCCACAGCATACCACCATGAAACTCTAGGTGCCGTTGAACGTTCTCATAGAACACTCAACGAGTACCTAAGAACTTATTTGTCACCCAGCAAAACTGACTGGGACGAGTGGGTAGCCTACTTTGAATTCTGCTATAACACAACCCCTTCATCAGTACACGGGTATTGTTCATTTGAGCTGGTGTTCGGGAAACCACCCACACCGTTCAACTTTCTTTTGAAAGGGGCGGTAGATCCAATATATAATATTGAAGCCTACGATAAGGAGGTTAAATATAGAATACAATTGGCACATCAAAGGGCCAAATTGTTAATTGAAAAGAAAAAACTTAAGCAAAAGGAAATTTATGACAAAATATCGTGTCCACAAGACATTCAAACAAATGGCATGGTCCTGGTAGAGAATGCGCCTGGACGAAAATTAGATCAATTATACATAGGGCCTTATAAGGTCATTGCAATAGAAGATAAGAATACAGTAATAAGAATAAAAAACAATAAGACCTCTACGGTTCACAAAAATAGGGATTTTATATTTCATAAAAATTAACTATAGTTAGGAGGATCCCCTAAAACTTTTTACCAACTAAAACACGTGTATATTTTAAATTTTACAATAATTATGCATTAAAAATTATATATATATATATATATATATATATATATATATATATATATATATATGTATATATATCGACAAAATTACCTCATAAATTCTATTTGGAAGGGAGTTATAAAGTTGCAATAAATATTGCAATGAAATTTCCGACCACTCATCTTTTATTGCAAAATTTAATGATTCTCGGTCATCAAATTGTCGTCCAGATTCGTACACTTTCCGTCACAACCATCCCCACACGTTTTCCATTATATTTAAATCCGGCGAGTAAGGTGGCCATGGCAGTAATTCAACACTTTGCTCGCTAATCCACGTTTTAGCAATACATGCCGTGTGGAAAGCAGCATTATTCTGTTGGAAGATCCATGGGATGGGCCCAAACTGGTCTTGAAATTTCGGAAACGCCGTTTGCAGAATTGATTTATAAGAATTTTGTGTAATTTTCATCGTTTGAAATTCCAAGTCTATGACTCCATAGTACGATATTGCTCCCCAGACCATAACACCACCTACTCGACTATGGTTACGGGCTAAAAAACGTTCTTCCTTTTTCAAATCATGGAAATAGTGGTTGAAGCCGTCTGGTCCATCAAAATTTAACTTTTTTTCGTCAGAAAATACTACTTTAGTCTATTCAGTCTTCCAAGTTATATGCTCCTTGCAAAAATTTAAGCGCAATTCCTTACGTTACTGGTTTAGAGGTGGTTTCTTCTGCAATTTGAGTCTTTTTAGGTGTTCCGCTGAATTTATTACTATTCTAACGGTGTAAACACTAGGAATGGAACCACTTTTTGCAGCATAGTCACTTGAATTGGTCGCTATTCTTAGAATGTTTCTCCTTTCCACGGCTGTTGTGGTAATTTTTTGCCTTCCTTTCAAATTATTGCCATAATTTTCGTTGTCTCTTAGGTAATTCCACACAAAGTTAGCACTTTTACTAATTTTATTAGAAATTTCACCGCCAGGCAAACCTTGATCGTTATAGGCGTCTATTTTAACCTTTTCTTCCGCTGTTAAAGATTTACCGCGGACCATTTTCAATTTAAACTTCTGGAAAATCTCTTGTTCTCAATTTAAAAAAAAACCATTAACAATTTTCTGGTTAGAGTTGACACAAACGACCGTACAGTGACATTTTAATCACTGCACCTATTCAAGTGATGCAAAAATAACACCACCTTTTTTTTACAAATTACAAAAACAAGCACAGATTAAATATAACGGAACTTTTTCGAGTTTTCTTTCTTCACACTCTTTTTCTCAATTGTTAGACCTTTAATAAAAAGTACAACAAAATTGTCTCCATGAATTATCTTGAGAGCAGCAAGGTTAAATTTATTGCTAAAGCACTGCACCTATTCATGTGGAACGCAGTATATATATATATATATATATATATATATATATATATATATATTCATATAAGACAAAAAAAAAAAAAATATGTAAAATAAAAATAATATTCTTAAGAATAGTCTTCAAATTGTCCAAACAATTATAAAACCATTCATTGAAAAGGAGAAATGTAATGAATGCATGTGTCATTAAAGAATGCCGAATATTTAGGCCACTTGAAAATTATATTTTGCTGCATTAAAACAGCGGCATACAAACATTAACGAAATTTAATACAGATCATTGCAACCAAACGTGGATTTTTTATATTGACACTTGATAAGTACATTACTCGTCATATGTGCCAATGCACTTATAAGAATTTGATCAGGGCAGTGACACATATTAATCACATATGAATGCATGCCGCCTTTTTGATTTAAAGTATATAAGTTTATCCTCTTATTCATAAAAATTATGAGAGTCTAATAACAGCGTAATAAAACAAAATTTCATATGAAATTTGCTGTATTACACTCTTATAAGCCTCTCATAATTTTTATGAATAAGGGGGATAGTTTTTAATTATAATACTGGAGATAGTAAGCAAGTCGTAGTAGCACAAAATTAAATAAATAAATAAACTTTTATTAAATTAACGAAAATCCAAAAAACGATTATTATTTAATATACGATATTATATATCAGGAAGAAATAAATTGGTATTAAAAACCAAAAAAATCTAAAAAACGATTCTACGGTTGGACAATTGGAACTTTTTGGGGTACATGAAACGGATTTTTTCTTTTTGTTTGTAAATTAAACATATTTAATATTTTTGAGAGACATTCAGAGGTATTAGAAATAAGAAAAGCCAAACATTTAGCTTCCTAGCCGAAAAGTTTAAACGAAAAGAATGACATCTGTGAAGGGTAGTTAAGATTCGGCACAGCCGAATATAGTACTTTTACTTATTTTTTGTTGTCATAGTTTTATTATACATTAAATACGTACATATATGCACTTCATTGGTGCTTTTCCAAATCATCAGTAGACATCAACCAAAGTTTTGAATAGTTACAAACATCTTATTTTGTGCAAAGACTCAAAAACCATTTTAGAATTTTTAAAAATCATCATAAGTCATCAGAAATAAACGAGCTAAATTCCCCTCCTTCATCTAAAAAAGGGACTATATCCAAAAAAATTCACTTGAAATATCCCGGAAACTATTCCAATTTGTCATCCGCACAAAATCTTTCCGTATCGCATTTTAATACATCACTACGATTTGGTTCTCCAAATGCATCACCTGAAGTATCTCCTTTAGCAGAAATGAATACCACCCCTTATTTGGGGACAGAATTCAACAACTCTATATTTAACTCCTCTCCCGTATATTGTGATGTATTACAAAAATCTATAACTCCTGTATCCAATTTAAAGACAACGGATAACCGGTCATCAGAAATTTTTCAAATAGAACAACATAGCACCACCAGTTCGGTTTTACTGTTCAACAGTACAAAAAATACGTCGCAAAACTCAACCTCCGAATATGTTCCCGATTCAACTATGGACACAACTACGAAAAAATCATTGTATGATAATATCCCAGAGCAAGATCTGAGTACAAACATAATTCAGGATTAAGATTATCTAATGTTAAAGTTTTGCATAAAACAAGCACTTCAAAAACGCACTTTTGCACATTTTATAAATCTTGCAAACTAAATTGGCAAGAAATTTTTTTACGTCATAAATGTGAAAAGCAAATTAAACAAGCTATGAATTTACCGATTCGTTCAAAAGAACGACTGGAAAAAATAGCGAAGTTGAGAAAAGAAGGTGATTTCCTTCGCAACACGTCAAAAGCAGCAGGTTCATCAACGAAACACAGCTGATGATTATGTGTGTTGTAAGTATTGTAAGGGGTTTTTCTCAAAATTCACATTGTGTAAGCACATGAGTAGATGTGATAAGAATAATAAAAAGAATTCGAGATACAACCTTATAGGAGGGAGGCGTTTAACTCAGTAGTTTGTGAACTAGCTAATGCTATTTTAAGGACTAGAATTTTTCCAGTGTTAAGGAATGATGATATAACAAAAACTATAAGATATGATGAGTTAATAATAAAGTACGCAAATAAATTGACTGAAAAATACCCTTTGAGTCTTCAAGATGATTTGATTCGATCCGAACTCCTAGGAAGATTTTTAATAGAACTAAAGGCAATAGATAAGAGCATTAAAGAGCTCAAAGGCATCTTCAAACCATGTTTATTCGATACTTGTGTGAAAGAGCTTATACTGACTGCAAACTGGGATGACAACCTAAAATGGTTCCGAACACCAACTGTTGCGCAGCATTTGACTACTCTGGTAAAAAAATGCGGTAAAACTCAACAATCGGAGTTTATAAAAACACAATCGGAAGATGCAATCACGGAACTGCAATACTTTTTGAAATGATAGAATGACATAAGATCTGTAAACAGGAAACCTTTGGAGGACCAAATTTCCCAAAAGCGATCAAAAAAAGTTATTTTGCCATCTAAATGTGACATCACAAAATTATAAGTATTTTTAAAAAATAAAATTTTTGATGCAATCACCGTTTTAGATAAGGCATTCAATTTAAATTGCTGGAAAGAACTAGTTAAAGCGACTCTTATATTAATTCAAATCTTCAACAGACGAGCTGGTAAAATAGACTGCCTTACGATGGAAAGCTAACTAAATAAAGACGCAATCACAGAAACTGTTGGAGGGGAAATATTGAAAAAGCTATCTAAAGAGTCGATTGCGTTCGCAAAACAGTTTGTTCGTTTAACAATGAGGGAGAAATTAGGAAAACGGTCAGTGTTCTACTGAGCCCATTGTGCACAAAGGCACTAGACTTCATTATAAAATATAGAGCTGAGGCTGGGATCACTAAAAATAATCAATAAATTTTTCCAAAACCACAGTATCTAAACTAGCTAAGCCATACTACAGAGCTTGTCCTCTTTTAAAAGAAATTTCAGTCGAATGCGGTGCCGAAATGCCGGATAGCTTAAGAGATACAATACTGCGAAAGCATATTGCGACGTATACCTCATTACTAAATGTCGAAGATGCAACTATCGATACTTTAGCAAATTTCATGGGTCACCACAAGGAAGTGCATAAGAATATTTATAGAATGCCGGTACCAGTTGCGGAGGTAACTTGTGTGTCGAAGCTATTGCTGTCGGCAGTATGCGGATGATGATTTATCTGATAGTTGCATAAACATTCCAGAGTCAAATCCAATTACAAGTTTATCTACAACTTAAAAGAAACGCAGTAGAAAGTTGAAATCCTTCTTAATGATCTTCGTATTTTCCCACTTAACTTAAGTATTATTGCCTATAGCTATATAAACAACTTATAAGTAAAAAGCCTCGTTTATAGATACAAATTTAGAAACTTTTATTTGTACACGAATCTTGTTCCTTTTAACTTATGAACTTCCGTTGGACAAGTTCTCATTGCCCCGCTGATCGAAATACACACAAGGCGATAAACCTTGTCCAGAAGTGCCCTGGTAGTGGATTGTTCAGTTTTTGGCCACCAAACCAGTGCGGCGTATGTCAGTATTGGTTTTATCACGGTGATAAAAGACCAATATATCATCTTCAGTTTGAGTCCCCACGTCCTACCAAATAGCCATTGACAAGCATGAAGAGCTCTAATGGTTTTTTTGGTGGTGTAGGAACCATGTTTATTCCAAGTGAATGACTTATCAAGAATATCCCCAAGGTATTTCACCTCGCCGGAGAACTTGATAATCGAGCCAATGTGGGTTCCTCAAGTTTCACTTTTCTTCGTCTGGTAAAAGGTACAATGACCGTCTTTCTCGGGTTAATTGACAGCCCCCTGTCCCCGCACCATCCGCTAATTAGGTTTAGAGCCTGTTGCATCCTTTCCGATATGATTCCATCCTCCCATCCTGTCACAGATATTACAAGATCGTCGGCGTAACCATATGTTCAAATCCCAGGTTGTTGAGTTGTTCAAGTAGTTCATCGATCACCAATGTCCACAGTAAAGGCGATAGAACGCCACCTTGTGGGCAGCCTCTGGTTGCTCTTAAGCTCTTCGATGCACCGCATAAGTTCAACTCAACCACCCTGGATGACAGCATCTCTAACGTCCAGTTCTTTATAATTTTCGGAACACCCTTCCTATCAAGAGCGTTGCCGATTGCGTTGTACGATGTATTATCAAAGGCTCCCTGAATGTCTATAAAAGCGCAAAGGGCGATTTCTTTATTACTTATAGCCTTCTTTATATCAGTACACAAATAGTGTATGGCAGTTACCGTCGATTTGCCTCGCTGGTAGGCAAATTGTAACTTGTGAATGGGATACACTGTGAGACAATTCCTTCTAATGTAACTATCCAGCAGTTTCTCCATCGTCTTCAGGAAAAACGAGCTGAGACTGATTGGTTTAAATGATTTTGGAAGATGTTCAGATCTACCACCAGCCTTTGGTATAAAAACCACCTTAACCATACACCAAGCCTTCGGAATGTGACATGCCAGTAGACTTGATTTGAAAATCCTGGACAGTTGTGGAACAATATAATCTCGACCCTGTTGAAGAAGGCACGGATAGATGCCATCCGGGCCCGGAGATTTATAAGGGCTAAATTTAGACAACGCCCAGCTTACTTGTCTATTTTCAAAGATACTTTCCGCCAACCTCCGATCCCTGTTGGTACACCTAGGTGTCTATTGCGGAAACGAAATCGGATTTACTGGCAGTGATCCTGGAAAATATGTATCTAGAAGAAGTGCAGATGTTATCCCAGTCCGATTTTCTAGAATTACGGAATTGTTCCTCCTGCGTCGGACAGTAGTCTATATCAAACCCTATATGTTGGTGATCTGACATAGATATCTCGTTAGATACATGCCAATTGTCTATAGCATGAGCTATATTGTTGCTACTTAAGGTGATATTAAGGACCTCCTGTCTAATAGCATTCCTAAAGGTGGGCTCATTGCCCCTGTTCAATATATAAATGTTAATTCTACAGATGAATTCTAGTAAACACTCACCTCGTTTGTTGGTGTCAGTACTTCCCCAAACCGTGTGATGTGCGTTGGCGTCACAGCAAATCAGCATGCCTAGGTTCCTTTTTTAGCAATATGCTGCCAACTTGGAAACCTCTGCCGTAGGCGCATGATCGACCTCACCCGGAAGGTAGGCGGAGGCTAGAACGATCTCACGTTCCCCTGCCACTGATGGAACACTTGCCCGAATTGCCACTAGATCGCTCTCTATGAATTCTGAAATAGGAAAGTAGTTTATATTATTCCTGACGAATATGGCCGCTCTGGGCCTCGTCACCTTATTGTTGTATATAAGCTTACCTTGGCTGTTTCGGAGCCCTTTAATGACCCCTGAGTTTACCCAAGGTTCTTGGATAAAACAAATATCCAGTACGTCTGTAATGAACCTGCGACATAGCACATCTGACGCTGCCTTGGCGTGATGCAGGTTCACTTGGAGGCGCTTTAGCTGCCTGTTGGTTTTGTTATTCCGGATGTGGGCTGTTGAGGTTAGCATTAATGCTTGTCCTCACGCTTGGCCATTTTTTTCCACGATTGGAGCCCAGGAGCACCGTTCTTTCCGCTGAATCGCTGTACCTCTTACCTGGCCTGTTGACATTCACTCTATGCCACCCGTGTCTGTTGATCCCTTTTGCAGTGTTGGACCCATTCGCTGAAGAAGTTGTACCCTTCACCGAACTGGTTGGTTTTCCCGGTGACAAAACGGGGGCTTTGGAGTCCCCTTTGGCCGAGATTGCCGTTCCAGCCGGAGTGAGCACTGCCTTCGTCAGCGTATCAGGCTTACTTGACACCTTTGAGCAGGACTGTTTATCGTCAGGAATGACAGGGACTTTTCTGTCCCGATTCCTTGACTTGGCCTGTCTGGTCTTGCTACCAAGTTTTGCCCTATTGGGTACGACGTTCAATGCCTTTGCTGATTGACGTCTAGCAGGCCTTATTTCAACTGTTCCCTACCCAAAGCTTACGCTATGTGCCTTCGTCTTCAGTACGGAGGCTGATTTTGCGAAGGTAAGTTCAGCTATACTTCCCTTGCTGGCCCTGTTCAGAACCTTCCAGTACTCCACTGAGAGATCTTCATTTTGTCCTTCTATTAGTGACAGGATTCTCATTGTGGGAGTTTCAGGCTTTTCCGGGAAATGTCCAACGTACATTTCCGAGCGTGGAGCCTCTTCTTCCGATATGACCTTCAGGGTTGCATTGCCCCATGGCTTTAGCGAGGGAACATGTTCCCTCATCCATTTCGCGGATTGCTCCTCTTTACAGTTTAAAATCAGCCAGCCCGTTTTAAACGTGCAGCCTACAAATTGCGGTTTTATAGAACCCTTCTTTAGCTCCACAATTTTATCCAGGACTGCCGTTAGAATTGTTTTTAGCTTTTCGTCTGACCACATGGTAGCTGGGAAGTCAGGAGGGATAACTCCCAACCTGAGCAACCTCCCCGTAAGAAGGACGATCAGTTTGGGTGTCCTTCGCCATCTCGGAGTATCTCAAGCTATTGGCTACTTGAGAGCCACCCGCAAGATTCCCCGTCGCCCGTTTTGGAGGGTTTGGAGGAGTTGACCCATCTGATCGACCTCTCTTCCTAGGAATTTTGAGGTCAGGATGCTTACTGCGTACTTCCTTGAAGAGTTTTAGGCATAGTTCTCTTGCCTCCTCAACCTTCATGCCTTGCGATATGTACAGCTTAAGGCGTTTTCTTGCTGCGCCACACAGTTTTGGCTGTACCTTTTCTCGCCTGACTGGATTTTGAGGGTTACGTGTTAGGCTGCGATTCCAAAAGCGCATCCTCATCATCCGTGGGGACTGTTACCACACTTGTTGCAGTATGTAAATCCACTACCATTGCGGTATCGTCCGTAATGTTGATGGGCTTCTGTGAGCCCCCCACATTTGTGCTATTGTCCATAGGGACATCGTTAATTTTTTCTTCTTTATTTATGTTTTCATCCATATTTGTTTTTATAAATGGGGGTAAAATCAATATGGTAAACAGCAGCGCCCCTTGCTGATTGCAGGCATAAATTAAAACCGGATTACGCCTCAATCCGGAGGACACCGTTATAAGACACACTAACGTAGTGCCATTCATACCATGGGCACGGTACGTGTAACACCAGGTATTACGGGTTTTTATCGAGCGTCCACTCTAGATCCGCTATGTTCTGCCAAAAAACTGGGGTACCTCCGGTAGGGTGCGGTTTTGCACGCATAGACGGTCATTGGATACGGAAGAGGCTAAGGCATGTTCCGTAAACTAGCTAAGTTGCGCATTCAGATCCCTGCATTGATATACATTGCTTGCCCCCTAAAAAAATTAATGGTGTATTTCCGGAGAAAATAGTTCGTACTCGTGTTTCTACTAAACTTTCTGTTGGTACTAATTCTATTTGTATACCGTAGGAATTAAATGGTTGTGAGACTGATTTGATTGCTTCCCTATGTGAGCTTTCGGCTGAATGCATGGTGTCAATTGAAGATGTGTTTATAATCTGTCGAGACAATGCATCAGCTACTAAATTCTCCTGGCTTGTATTTCATTTTAGCACCGTAATCTTCTGTTATGGCTTTCCAGCGTTTTAATTCAGGGTTAGGATTCTTTTCCGAAATGGCGTAGGTTAAATATTGATAGTCTGTGAAAATAGTGAGGTCGGCTATGCCGTATATATAATTCCTCAGTTTTTGTAGGGCCCATATTATGGCCAATAATTCTTTTTCGTTCGTGCTCTGTTCTGTTTCACTCAAAGTTCTTGATAAGAAATAAATGGGGTTTTTATTTTGGCTTAACACGGCTCCAATAGCTATGTTGGATGTGTCCGTTGTTAATTCAAAAGGTTTTTTAAAATCTGGTTGGAATAACTCCACCTGTTCTTTTAAATTTAATTTTAATTTTTCTACAGCTGCTATGGCTGCCTCGTCTAATTTAACTTCCTTATTTGCACTTTTATTCTTTCCTACATGTGCATTTTCCCCTTTTAAATGTATAGTTAGAGGTTTTGTAATCTGGGCGTAGTCTTGTACAAATCTACGATAATAACCTGTTAAACTTAAAAAATCATCTCAAATCTTTCAGGGTTTTATGAATGGGAAAATTTTCAATTGCCCTTATTTTCTCTGGGCCTGTTGTTATTTTATTGTGTTTGATGATGTGTCCTAAATACTCAACTTCGGACATAAAGAATTTTGATTTTTCATCCGAGACTTTTAGAGTAGCCTCTTTTAATGCATTAAAGACAATGTTTATATGTTTCATGTGCTCTTCTGCTGTAGATGAATAGATTAAAACATCATCTATATAGACATATATGAATTTACCTACGAATTCCCTTAATATGTCGTCTACACAACGTTGAAAAATTGAAGGTGCATTCTTCAAGCCGAAAGGCATACGTATGAATTCATACTTGCCTCCATTTACACAAAAAGCCGTTTTTTCCCTGTCACTTTCTTTAATTCTAATTTGGTGGAAGATAGATTCTAAATCTAATGTTGTAAAGAATTTAGCTTTTCCTAGGTTTTGTAACGTTGTATTTACATCAGGGATGATATACCTGTCTGTAACTGTTTGTTCATTTAGTTTACGGAAATCTATCACCATTCTTCTATTAGATTTTCCGCTTTCCTCGACTCCTTTTTTATGTACTGTTAACATTGGGGAATTGTAGGGACTAAAGCTTCTTTTTATTATCCCATCTTTTAATAATTTTTCAATTTCATTATTAACGAATTCAACATCGTTCATATTTCCAGGATATTGTTTCGTCTAAATTGGGTCCTTGCAAGTTGTTCTAATGCTTGCTTCCATCGTTGTAGTGAAAGGCATAGGACCTATTCTATTATTTTCCTGCATTAAATTATTTATTTCTAATTCATATTGTCTATCTCCTATAGAGTAATTTATTTTCTGTGATAATTTTGGGACAGTGAACAATTTTCTTCCTATGTCTATGACTGCATTTAATTGTTTTAGCCCTTCAACTCCTAGCATTAAATCATAATCATTATTACCTTTGATTTCGAAAAATTCTAACTCTTGCTTAAAAAATTTTATTTTTTGTTTATAATTTAAAATCGATTCACCGTGCATGGTGATCATTCTAAATGGCCTTGTTTTAATTCTGGGACCAATAATTAAATTCTTATTAATATAATTATGGGTTGCACCGCAATCTATAAAAATTTTATAATTTTTTTCATCCTCATCTTTCATATATATATAAATAGGGCAACCCATCTATTAGTTTAAAGTTTTATAAATACTACTATTATTATATTTTGGCTTACTACTTTTTTCTGTTGTGGTGCTGCCGTTTTCATCTTTATTTTGGGTTCTCTCTATTCTGTTGTTGCCTGCAATTTGTTGTTGTTGAAATTCCCGCTTTGTTCTCTCATTCTTTTCCATGGTTGGCTGTGAAATCCATGTGGGTTGTATTTGATTTGCCTGGTGTTACCAGAAGAGGTGTCCATTGGCTCTGGTTTCTGAAAATTTTGGTATAGTTGACGTTGTTGTTGATTTTGTTGATAATGTTGGTTTTGTTGATGATGTTGATTTTGTTGATGATAGGGAGGTTTTCTGAAGTGTTGATTACTTTCGAATTGTTGACGTGGTTGTTCTTTTTGTTGAACTTTTGTATGATGGCCTCCGTTATTGCCGTGATGAATATTATTTTGGAAACTCCTATGGTTATTATCATTCTCTATATAGTTTGAGCGATGGCATAGGCGTGTTCTAGATCCTTTATCGGGTTTCCGTAAAGGGTTGATCGTATAAAATTGTTATTAATACCGTTCTTGAATGTGCGGACAGCATCTTCCATCGCATGTGCCGTCACATACTTAATTGACTCTGGGGGATCTCCAGACATTGCAATATTGGATGTTACCACTGTCAATGCCTTGCTGACTTCATCATGAAATTCTGACAGTGATGACTTGCCTTGAGTTAGTTTGGTTAGTTCGTCTTTAAGGACATACAGTGGCCGTTGGTCACAATAAGTGTAGTCCAATCTATTTATGATAGCCTCAAAATTAAAAATTGTGTTGTGGTTCAACAGGATATTTGCTGCGGCTCCAACTATCTTTGATTTGACGATAAATAGTGCTTCTACATATTTGTCAGAATTGGTGTGTCTACTAATGCTATTCATTAGACGTGTGGCATCCTCTCTCCATAGTCGATAATTACTTTTTATTCCATCAAATGTGGATAATGATTTAAATATTTCCAGATTTTTATCATTCGGGGTATTATATGTAGCTACCCTTGGCTCTAAGGCTACGACCTGTGGTTGATTTACAATGGGGTTTATTGGCATTTGTTCCAGTTTGTTGCTTAGCGTAGCGTTTTCTTGTTGGACTGCTTCTAATGCTACTTGCAGATTTGCCATCTGTTGCATCAATTGGTTTAATTTTACCTGTTCCATGCTTCTGTTTGTGTCGTATGAATGTTCCCTGGATGACTTTCTCATTTAAAAACTATTGTTTTATTTTAGTTTATATTTCACTTTCCTTTCTATGAGGAATTCTTTTTAGGTTTCAAATATCCTATTCTTATGTAAGATTATTTGTTATATATTTTAATTTAAATAAAAAATGTTTCTTATGAAAAAAATTTTTGTTGCATCCTTGCTGCGACAAGGGTATCCGATGGTCCGCTCTTCGAAGGATAAACGTATATTATCCTCTTGGCAGGATCGCCAGTTAAGATACTAGATCTTTTATTAATAAAAAATTTATTTGTTTTCAAGATACTTCTGTATCTTGAAATATTCTTTATTAATATATGTTCTATGAGTTTGCTTATGAACTCTTCTTAGTTTAGTTTTCTTATGAACTAATAATTGGTTTTACTTATACACTGCACTTTGCTGAGTTTATTACGAACTCGTGAGCTAATTTTAGTTCTCATGCTAAATCTTAACTAACAATTTTCAAATATGTTTCTTATATACTAAAATAAATGTCTTTGTTTCTAACATTTAAACAAATCTTTGTTTTTTTAGTTAACAAAACATATCTTTGTTTTTTAGGCAACTTCTTTGTTAGTTAAACAAGATTGAACATGTTTTATTTCTTATCTTATGGTTTTTGTGTTTACATATAAGTTAAGGTAGTATTAAAAGTATTGATCTTCTTCTATGCTTTTCTTATATTATTTCTCCTATTTCTTTTTCCTTTATTCTATGTTCTCTCAGACGTTATATTATTATTGGTTTAAGTATCTTTCTAAGTAAGCTGTACTCACTCTTATTTTGTCTTTCGTCGAATAAGCAATCCTCATGTGAAAGGAACGCGTAATTAAGTTATAATTAAGAATTGTAAAGGGATTATAATTAAATATAAACCAATTAAGTAAATATATTGAATGATATTTAAATGTGTTTTATTTTAATTGAATAAAAAGTAAGACATGAATTAACTGGCGCCCGAGCAGGGACAATAGAGGCAACAGAGGCAACGCTAATAAATTTAAACTGCAACTAAAAGCAAGAAATTCTATAACATAGTTTTAGTAAAGAATCATCAAAGTAAATATTGGGAAATAACTATTTAACCTCGTTCACAATAATTAAGTTAATTGGATTTTGACCTATGTGAAATATCCACGTGTTAAAAACCGCATGTGAAAGAAATGGTCATACCAACAAAAAAATCGTAGGTGCTATCTACTAGGAATAAGCTATAAAACATGTGGAAATGAATAAGGAAAGCCGGTCTACATGACATATGATATGCCGTATAAAAAACTATAGCAAATTTTCAGCTTATAAACTCTATAAAAAATTATAAAACATAAATTAAAGCTAAATTGTCAAAAAACTTAAAGCAATAAAATTAATCGAAATTTTTTGTGAAGTCTAAAACAAGTTAAGAATTATTAATATAGAATGAAAATCCTAAATCATATGGATATAAAGACAGGAAATATGAAATAACTTTTCTCAAATAAATCATTTATGACTTCTAATAAGTGTAATGTAATAAACTTTACAAGCAAACCCTTATAAAACTGATGTATTAAAAATTATTTTCATTAATTTTTGCAAAAAGCAAAAAAAAAAACCCAAAGGTCACAAACAATTTAATAAATAAGAAACGGTATTAATGAACTCAAAAGATCATGACATGATCATAAAAATAATAAGTAAAAAAGTTCGTGTCGAGTAAAACTCAATATTTAGAGAAAATGCAATAAAAGCACATAGCAACGCAAATTTAAAGCTGAATAGTTGATATGAAAGAGTCATGTAAATTGGGATACTGCTTAATTTTTAAGAGAATCACAAGAGCTGCTACTAAATAAGAAAATTTAAGTATCAAGTAAATAGTATTAGTTGATAGCTTGTGAGCTCATAAAATATTAACCTTATCGCTAACAAAACTTATTTAAAACTGCTAACTGTAATAATAACTAAGTAGATTTTGTATATTAAATTATTGTATAAAATTTATTTAAATAAGGTAATTATTGGTGAAACATATGTATTCAAACTGAAATTTTCCTAATAATGAATTAAATCTGTTTACCTTCAATTTTGACATTTTACCTTTTTGTAAGTTCGAAGACAACAATAACAATTAAGTTACTTACGTTGATCATAAATAGATTTTGGTTACAACTAAGATTGATAAAAATTGCAAAAGTTAAATTAATTAAAAGAATTACTTATCCATATGAGCATTGATCAATTGATATCAGACATACAAAACTATAGTATTAGCTCAGAAAATATTTCGGCAACCATGGATACCAGCACAGTACAGGCTTTACTAAATACTGCTTTGAGTCAGGCAACTGAACAAGCGCACTTAAGGTTTCAGAACACAATCGATGATCTGACTAGGAGATTATCCATATTAGAAAATCCAACACAAGTTGAAGAATATAGGCCTATAACTGTCAGATGCAGTGAATCACTGGATTTAGTGAAATCTATTCCAGAATTTAATGGAGATAAGAGCAAGTATATGTCTTGGCGTCAAGCCGTAATAACTGCACATAAATTGTATGAACCGTATGAGGGTAGCTCCACCTATTATCAGGCTATAGGAATTATAAGAAATAAAGCTATAGGAGCAGCGGATACAGTACTTAGCTCTTACAATACTGTATTGAATTTTAAGGCAATTCTATCTAGGTTAGATTTTTCATTTGGGGATAAAAGATCCATATTTACCCTTGAGCAAGAATTATCAACTTTAAGACAAGGTTTTAAAGCAGTGGTGTTCAGACCATACAACAATTGTTTAAAAAATTTACACACATTTTTTATGCTCTTATAAAAATTTTCATTCAGTCGTCGTTGAGCAAGCGATGAGAACACATGCGGATGGTTGTTGTCATTTTATTTCAGAAATTTATTAAGCATTGTTGTTGCTTCTTGTTGAACGAAGCATAGCAAACACAAGCGATTCAATTGCAATTGAACACAACAATTAAACTCGAAATTGAATAAAAGCATTCACGTTCACGGAATGAAATGTGAAAAGTATTTTATGATAAATGATGCTTTTCATAACATTCAAGTTTTAATCTTACATAAAAAACTGGTTTAAATAGATTTATTTTTGTTTTGTTCTCAATATAGCTGTTCTATTTTTTGATATTGATAACTGCTATTTGCGGTCCCCGATATTTTTTTCTTAAAATTAAAATTACATTCACTTAATAAGTTGTTTATATATGGCAAAAACTCTGTCTGATTTTCTTCTTTTAAGCGTTTGACATTATGTTTGCTGGGCAAAATCTCTCACCTATACATCTTCACTTTTATTTTTGAACACCACTGTTCTAAAGGCATTATTGAGTTCTATGATGCAGTCGAGAAGAAATTAGCATTGATTTTAAACAAAGTGATTATGACCAATGAAGACAATGCTCAATTGATTGAAGCACTCAGTCAGAAATATAGAGAAAATTCGTTGCGCGTATTTGTTTCCGGACTGCGACGTCCAATGTCTGATGTGTTATTTTCGTGTAAACCACCAGACATGCCTTCTGCACTTGCACTCGCACAGGAGCTTGATACTAACCAGGCAAGACATAATTTTGCCACAACCTTTTCTAATCTGCATCAAAACAATACGTATCAACCAGCTCAACAACGCAATTTTCATAGTAGGACAATACAACAAGATTTTTTTTCTAGAAATCAACCAAGCAATGAATGTGGGTCACCCCAGAATCAAATGCTAAATATCAATAATAGTAACAAATACCCTAATCCACCTTCCAACCGACACCAAAACAATATATTTAATAGAAATAACAATAGAATGCATCGTTATGATACCAACTATCGTCAAAATCCTGAACCGATGGAGGTCGATACATTTTTTTTTTTTCTTGGACCAGCACTCAGGGGATGACCCCTACATATGCGATGCATTGTGCCAGAACTAGGAAAGTTGGTTATGGGAAGGAGGATAGAGGGAGTAGTGTTTGTGGACGTTCGATTTGAACCTCCCCAAGTTAAAACTGACAGGAAAGACCTCTGCTGGAAGTTTGTTCCACATACGAACCGTTCGGCCAAAGAACGAATTCTCTCTGTAATGCGTGGTGCGATTCACTGACAACTCAACCACAAAAGGATGTGCCCTATGTGAAGAGCGGGTAGCTCGCAGAAATAAACGGTTATTCGGCACAAGCTCCCTTATTTCACCAGAACACATTCCGTTGTAGTATCGGTAGAACAGTGAAACACACCCCACGTTGCGTCGATGCTCCAGTGAGTCAATAGAGTTGGCTACCCTACTGTCACCGATGAGCTTCTTCGCTCTCTCTTGTACGCGGTTGAGCAACTTCAAAACAGACTTTGAAGCACCGGCCCATACATGAGAGTTGTATTCCATCTTTGGTCGGATGTAGGTGGTATATATATTGAGGAGATCAGTTGGGGTGAAGTATGTCTTACACCGTCTTAAAAAGCCGAGACACTTGAAAGCTTCTTTTGAAACATGAAAAATGTGATCTGTCCATCGAACGTCACACTGTATTTTCATACCAAGAACATCAAGAGCTTCTGATTCCCCAATACCTATACCATCCATAAACACGGATGGCGCAGAACCTTCGACCAGCCGCCTATGCGTAAGCACGCAGCACTGCGTCTTATGAGGGTTAAAGTTAACCCTGTTCGCGAGGCCCCATTCAGAGATTAACACGAGATCACTTGTGAGTGACTCGTTCATCCTTCGTCTCCTGGCGTCAATCTCCTCCAGGCTTGGCCGGCTGGTGAACGCGAAAGAATGGATAATGCTGCTATCATCCGCGAAAGAGTAGTTAGGGTTTGAAGTTTGACATAGAAGTTCATTTATAAAGATGAGGAAGAGAGTAGGAGATAGAACAGAGCCTTGCGGCACCCCTGAATTTACCTTGAACTCGTTTGATGAGACCCCGTCTATAACAACTCGTATAGTGCGGTCCCTGAGGAAGCTCGCTTTGAAGCGAGAGAAATCATCACCGACACCAAAAGCAGTCAGTTTTGACAGAAGTGCATCATGCCACACTCTATCAAATGCTTTTGAGATATCTAGAGCCACCACCTTACTCTCGCCGAAATGGTGAATCGAATTGCACCATTTTTCTGTTAACAGAGCGAGCAGGTCTCCTGTAGAGCGAGCTCTGCGAAAACCATACTGCCGGTCGTTAAGTAAGGTGTTGGTCTCCAGATACCTTACCAGGTGGAAGTTGGTCATACTTTCCATGACCTTGGAAATTGCAGAACAGACTGCAATTGGGCGGTAATTTTCGGGGTATTGCGCCTCTCCCTTCTTAGGGATCGGCGTTACATTGGCTAACTTTCAACACATCGGAAATTTACCGGCATGGTACGATGCACTAAATAGCTTAGCCAATGGACGCGCTAGCGTCGAAAAACACTGCTTCAAGACCAGTGCTGGAATGCCATCCGGCCCAGGAGACTTGTTTATGTTGAGATTCGCTAAAATCTTTTTAACTGCACGTGGTCGAAAGAATATTCTTGGCATAGTAACTGATACTCTTTCCACCACGTGCAATTGCTGATTGCTACCTGGCAAGCAAGAATTACCTGCAAACATCTCAGCCAAAAGGTTAGCTTTATCAACAGGTTCAGTGAATATTTGATCATCCCTTAAAAGAGTTGGAATTGATGAACTAGCTTTATCCTTTACTCTTTTAACGAATGACCAGAAGCTTTTACTACCTCTCGTGGCGGTAAGAACTTTAGCACGAAGGCGCTGCTCTTATAAAGCTTTTTCACGCCTTAGCACTCTGGCACACGAAGACCTCGCTTGTTTGCGCAGCGCATCAGTATTTGCGTTTTTGTTATTCCGCCAAGTACTGAATGCTTCCTCTCTGGATCTGATTGCCTCTTTGCAAGATTGGTTAAACCAAGATTTTTGTCTCGGCTTAACCGAAATTTTTTTGGATGGGATGAAGTATTTCATTCCCAGCAAAATTATATTTCCAACCATTTCCGCCATTAAATCGATATTTTTATCTAAGAAACATAGTTTCCAATTGAAAGTTCGATAGAATTCGTTGAGCTCTGCCCAACGAGCTTTTTCATATACGTATTTTAAACGTTTCGTGGCTGTGGGTGAAACGTTTCAAAGTGCCGAGAACGAAAAAGAAGCGGAGATGATACAATGATTCGAATTACCGAGAGGTGCACTGACGTTCACTTCATACTTTTGGGGGTGTGAAGTTAGGAACAAATCAAGCGTATTTAGTTGGTGCCCTTCAACACACGGTATATGTGTTGGTTCATTCACTAGTTGCGCTAGGTGATTATGCGCGGCGAATAACTCAACATATTGGCCCTCTGAAGTTGTGTGGCTCGAATGGCGAAGCCACGATGAGTTGTGGACATTGAAATCACCAGCAATAACAATTTCACTGTCCGGACAACTTTCGAGGATTTTTGCTATAGAATCGGAAAGGGAATCGAAGCCCGATAAAGTTTGTTCCCTTCCCGCGTTTGGACTTCTATAAAGGAATCCGAAATGCAAACTATGTGCCCTGATCTTGAATTTAGCTCAAAGGCAGCTAAATTCTGGATCATACAAGCCTAGTGATTGCTGGCTTTGGTACACAACATCATTGCGTATATATAATGCAAGACCGCGATGAAAGTGAAAAAGGGACAGAAGTTGATACCCAGGCACATAAAAATCCTGTGGGTCAGCATCCTCAGATACCTGGGTTTCACTTAAGGCTAAAACATTCGGCCGATAGAGACAAACGTGAGCATAAACTGAGAAGAAGTTCGCTCTCAAGCCTCGTATGTTGCAGAAGTCAATTCTGAATCTACCTGTCATGAAATAAGTCAAGGGAAATCCAAATAGTCATCTATTTTGTTGATATTGATTCCAACGATGGTGATTACTGCTTTTCAGTGGCTACCAGGTGGTCAGTGCTATACCTTCACCGCCAGGCAGCCAAACAGCAACCTCCAAGCCGGAATCAACAATACAAAATTATTATTGTTAGATAGGGGAGGGGGAGAGGCACAATCGCAGAAGTGGACATAAAAGCCCTGAGCTGGTCACTTTGTTCCACGGTGCCATCACTGTTACAGATGACCGTCACTGATTAACACAGAAAAAACTGCCGTTTATTTTCCTTTAATATATTGGTATTGTGTTTTTGTTGTTTTATTTGTTATTAAATTGTAGAGATTTTTTTGTTTTCTTGTTTTAAATATTAATTCTATTTTTTTGATTTGGTATTGTTGGTATGAATGTTGTTTTTCTTTGTAAAATTGTTTTATTTTATTAATGTGCATGTAGTTTTATGTTGATATTTTTGTTTTTTGTTTCAATTAAACACAACAGTAGACGTGCGGACTACAAAAAAGAAAACGCGTGCGGACGGGACGAAGCACAAACACTCACTCGTAACCGTTTCAATCAACACCGTCAAAAACGATCATCTGATAGTTTGCGTCAAAATATTTCAAAAGCGCAAAGAGTCAATTATTTAAACCCGCATAATCCTGGGGAAAACTATCTTGATTGCGATTGTAGTGAACCTTCAAATTTTAACTTAAGTTATATTTTCTCTGAGCTTCAGCCATATAACGTCCCACAAAATGATCATTCTGAAGACGATATAAACGATGAAATAAATTTTTTAGAACGCGGTCCCTCCTGCCGTATATAAAAATCTCGACTCTTTGAAATCAGTTAACCTACTTGGGAAACCTTTTATATTAAAGTCTGTCAATGGTAATTCAAAATGTTTAGCTTATTTACTAGGCAAAACTGCTCAATTTTCCATTTTAAGAGATCTAACTACTTTTGGTGCGATAATTGGATTTGACTTTTTGAATCAAATAAAAGCACAAATTGACTGTGAAGCAGGTATTCTTAAATATGAAGACGGAGAAGAAACGTTATCGTTTCTGCATTGTAAAGTTGTCAATAATTTAATCAGTCCTAATGTTTGTGATGCCCCAGGTTATTTTATTAAAAAACTTGCAAAAGTTTTTTCTGATCCAATAGAATGCCGTCCTTTTGTCACCAAGGTTATGGCCACTATTAGAACTGAAGACCAAGAGCCTGTATACTCAAAATCATATCCATATCCGTTAGCTCTAAATGATTTTGTGAATAGAGAAATAAATGATTTGCTAAAAAATGGTATAATAAGACCTTCTCGCTCTCCATATAATAATCCTATATGGATAGTTGATAAGAAAGGTTTCGATGAATTCGGGAAGCCGAAAAAGAGACTTGTAAATAATTTTAGGAAACTAAATTCAAAAACTATAAGCGATCGATACCCGATACCAGATACAACGGTCATTTTGTCAAATTTAGGAAAATCTTCTTACTTCACTACACTGGACTTAAAGTCCGGATTCCATCAAATTAATTTAGCAGAGCATGACAAGCAAAAAACATCCTTTAGCGTAAATAATGGAAAGTTTGAATTTTTTGGATTGAAAAACGCTCCTAGCATTTTTCAGCGTGCGATAGACGATGTTTTACGTGACGAAATAGGTAAAACTTGCCTCGTTTATATTGATGACATAATCATCTTTTTGTCATCACCTGAAAAACATATCAGCGATATTGATAGAGTTCTTCAGAAATTGTATAAATCAAATATGAGAGTCTCAAGTGATAAATCAAAGTTTTTTAAAAATTCTGTCGAGTTTTTAGGATTTATTGTTTCAAAAGATGGTATAAGGACCTGTCCTGAAAAAATTAACGATATTATTAATTATAAGGTCCCTGAAACACTACGTAGTCTAAGGTCATTTTTAGGTTTAGCGGGTTACTACCGCCGGTTTGTCAAGGATTATGCATTTATTACAAAGCCGCTTAATATCTACGCAAAATATCTACGAGGACAAAACGGCAATGTTCCAGCGAAGTTCTCTCGAAACATAAAAATTTGTCTCGACGATGAAGCACTTCAATCATTTCAAAAAGTAAAAAACATATTGTCATCAGATGATGTCCTATTGCTTCATCCAAACTTTAATGATCCATTCGAACTAACTACGGATGCATCGTCTAGGGCAATCGGTGCTGTTTTGATGCAAAATGGCAGACCTATTACCATGATTTCAAGAACCTTAACCACAACAGAAGAAAATTATTCTACAAATGAGCGTGAACTGCTGGCCATAGTATGGTCTCTTCAAAAGTTAAGGAACTATCTGTATGGTGCTAAAAATGTAAATATTTATACAGATTACCAGCCCCTCGCATTTTCTCTTTCAGAGAGAAACCCTAATACAAAAATTAGGAGGTGGAGGGCAAGATTTCACTATAAACCCGGCAAAGAAAATATAGTTGCAGACGCTTTATCTCGGCAATACTTGCATCATGCTCAGAGTGAGTCAATGAGCCTAAACGCCACTATTGGCTCAGAAACTTTGTCCGCATCTGAGGAGGCTATAAATTCTGATACTGTAACAGCGTCAGAGTCATCTTCTGCAGAAACCATACATAGTGAAGAGTTTTCTACGGATATAATAAAATCTGTTGTAAATCCAATCAATTGTTTCAAAAATCAAATTATTCTCTATGCTCTAGTGCCTAGAGTCAGATGTCATTTCATGACGTATGTTCGTTAACCAAATGAGACACATAATAAATTTCAACACAGTAACAGATATTATAAACTCACTAAAAAAAAGTTGTAAATCCAAATATTGTAAATTGCATTCATTCTGATTACCACATATTAGGGCAAATCCAAAGCGATATTGTGAAAGACTTCCTGTCTGTGAAATTTGTCTTTAGTAAATATATGGTGATAGACATCGAGAATCCTGAAGATGAACTTGAAATCGTGTTAAGCGAGCACAACAGGGCACATCGCAATATTCGCGAAAATTATAATCAAATTCTTAGAGAATACTATTTTCCAGGCATTCGAAAGAAACTTAAAGAAATTGTGACGACAAAAGTCGACCGGCTCGTTTTTGCCGCAACAAGAATAAATTCGTTTTGAAGGATTATTTCAATTTTTCTGTATTTGGTTTTTTTTATGCCTATATATATATCTATATAATAGTCATAGTATTATATTATGCCCATATGAAATAAGCATTTCATTTCTTTCTTTCATTTGTTTTTGAACAAATGATATAACTGTACGGCCTATTTAAAGAATAGTATTTAAGTTTATTGTAATTATTATGCCTATATGGAATAGGCATGTCATTTCTTTAATTTGTTTTTGAACAAATAATATAACTGTACGGCCTATGAAAAGAATAGTATTTAAGTTAATTGTAAAGGAATTATTTCTTTTCATTCTCATGTTCGGAGTACAGTTTCTTTTATATATTTACACATGTACACACGCGCATGGAGATTGGTCGTGTATTTTTTTTTTATATTCATTTACTCTAAAATAAATAAGACGAATGCGAATTTTTGTATACCTGCACAATCAGGTTAAAAGCATTTAAAGCTGACAGCCTCTCTGAGAGTATTGCTCACAGACATGCGCACTCCAGCAGTTAACAACAGAACTGGAAATATTCACTGTTCTGTGTACATGTATGTTGTTGTGTGTCTTTCTGTGTGCACGACACGAATAGTATAAAAGGCGAGCAATTGTTAGACAACAGGCAGTTGGCTGGCAGCTTTCGATGCGACAAGAGCTAGTTTATTAGGTAGAGGGCTCTCCCGTACTTGATAAACATCTTGTAGTATAAAGTAGCTATAGACATAGGAGTCTTTTCCAACTACTGGGAAGAATTAGTTATTGAGTGAGGGATCGCCCGGCTACATAACTATTTGTTCTCAAGGCAGGGAGTGGTTATTGAGTGAGGGCTCACCCGGCTGAATAACTACTTACTCTTGCTTTCCAGTCAAAGGAAACGAGGATTGTATTCAGGGCTCTCCCGTTGCAATCTTCGATCCTGCACTTGCTCTCCAGTAGAGGTCAGGGAGGCGAGGATTGTATTCAGGGCTCTCCCGTTGCGATCTTCGATCCTTGAGGCGGCTCGTGTAGGCTGAGAACAGTGGCATCGGTCGTCCAGCCACTGACCTCCACCAACACCGTCGCTGGACCATTTGGGGACTCCTCGCTGTTCCATCCCCATATTTAAGTATACATAGATGTAAGGATACTTTAAGAAATATTTAGTATCAATAAACATTGGAAATCCATTGAAGAAACGAAGGTGTTTTCTTTAACTACAAAATCAACGACCCCTGGACTCCGCTGAGCCTATCCTAGCACCCAGCGGAAAACGTGTCGTTACATTGGCGCCCGAGCAGGGACACTTCTGTCTGCCATTATTAATTGGGACAGATTTGTTCATTACAAAAAAAAATAATAATAAAAATAACAAAAAAAAAAAAAAAAACCCAGTGACATTTTTGGCGACGAGATAATCATCAAGAATGCCGAGTGACAACTTCACCAAAGAAAAGCCCTTAAGAACTTCTTGGGTCTATTCCTTGAAGAAAGATGATATTGTATCATATTTAGCTGAATTCGAACAGATTACCAGTGGAACCGTAGACGAACTGCGAAAAAGGTTTGCCAAGTTTGTACTGTCCGAGCACGAGGAGGTGAGATTCCAGAAATTACTAGAGATACAGTCGAAGCACGAAAACATTGCATCAACAAGCCAAGGTGATAGTCTAGCAGTGCCCACAAGATTAACCGTCAGTGTGCCCACATCGCCGATGAAAAATGAAATCCTCTCTGAGATGCCCAGAATGACAACGGAAACTTCCATTTTAATCATTGAGATAGTTCGCAAGTGGGGATTAAAATATGATGGCGGAAATGACCCATTAGGCTTTGTAGAACGGGTGGAGGAGCTGTCAAAACTGTATGCGGTAACTCTCGAAGATGTGCTAAAAGTGATGTCGGAATTCTTCCGGGAGAAGGCTCTGTGCTGGTTTAGAAACAACAACAAACAATGGACCCAGTGGTCACTATTCAAGGCAGATTTTTTTGACATTTTTCCTTCCTCCACGATTTTTCGAAAAACTAGACGACGAAATCCGGAAGAGGACCCAGAAGCCCCGAGAAACATTTAAGGATTACGTGCTCGCCCTTCAAAATCTGATGCGCCACTCCGACCTTACTCCCGAGCAAAAGTTGGAACGCATTTTCCGAAATTCGCAATCGGACTACCAATGGTATATCCGGCGTAAAGACTTCACGAATCTAGACGAACTCATATACTTGGCCACAGAACTTGAAAGTATTCCCCAAAACACACACACCCACCGCGGAGAACATCACCGGATGGTTATGGAACCACCAACCCCGCCTGCGCAGTTGAATAAGCCTAAGCGGAAGAGCAAATCCATTACCAATAATACACACTTGTCATGTGAAGATGAGAAGATCAAAGCCAATATTCTCATCGAGAACCGACAGGTCGCAGCAATCATCGATACAGGGGCCACCAGAAGCTTCATTTCTCCCACGCTGGTACAGAAACTGTACCATAAGCCCACGTACGTAGACGTGGATACCGCCGTCTTCTTGGCCGATGGCTCCTGCAAAGAAATCTCAAAGGGTGTACCGTGTGACGTTACGCTAGGCGGAGCGACCCTCCAACACAACTTCCTCATCATGGACGATGCCACCGAGCACATCATATTAGGCCTCGACTTTCTCCGGAAGGTTAACACCACCCTAGTTTGTGCCGGCCTGGTCGTAAGATTAGAGCAGAAGGGGAAGCCAGAGGGACAGGACGAAACAAGTGACAAGGTAAGAGAACCCCAAAGTGAACCAATGTACGCAGTACGCAGCGAATTGAGCCGCAGCCGTAAACAGAAAAGAGCCCGCTTTCGTAGCGAAGAACGCCCGAAATTTCAGCGAATACAGGGCGTGTCTAATAGGCATCAGATCGTCATGAAAGACGATCGTCCTATAAAATTGCGCTATGCACAACTCAATCCCGCCATGCAGGCGATCATAAATGAAGAGGTAAACAAATTGAATTATGTGCACACTGAAATAGGTTCGTGTAGGTGGCTGGAGAAGCGTATCATGGATGTCCAAGAACATCCTGAAAATTTTCCGGACTACGCTGTTGTCCACGGGCAACTCTATCGCCATCTGCCCCGGCAAATGAATGATGAAGACAGCACGCCATGGAAACTGTGTGTCTCCACTCCGCTGAGACTCCAAGTCATGCAAGAAAACCACGATCAGCCAGCAGGGGGCCATCTGGGTGTGAGGAAAACCATTCACGAAATATGCAACCGATATTACTGGCCGGGAATGACCCGTGAGATTACCCGTTATGTCCAGCAGTGCGAGACGTGTCAGAAATTTAAAATATCTCAACGCATGCCGGCGGGAAAGATGCTTACGCGCATACCCGACGAGCCCTGGGCATCCCTGTGTGTTGATTTTGTGGGACCCCTACCCAGAACACGCCATGGTAACACGATGCTACTTGTTTTCTTTGATAATTTCTCTAAATGGTGCGAACTGGTACCCATGAGGAAAGCTACCGCCACAGGGGTAGTGAAGGCATTTCGCGAAAGAATAATCGCCAGATATGGGATACCAAAGGCCATAATCACCGACAACGGTGCACAATTTACAGCAAGTATCTTTAAGAAATTCCTAGAAGAAATGGGTGTACGGCAACAGTTTACTGCCCCCTACACACCCCAAGAAAATCCAACTGAGCGCATCAACCGCACGCTCAAGACCATAATGGCACAATATGCAGGGGCACAGCATACTTCGTGGGACGAAAATTTGCCCGAGATTATGCTGGCCATCAACACAAGCACTTCCGAATCTACCGGATCCTCACCCGCATACCTTACGCAAGGGAGAGAACCACGGTTGTCAAAGACCCTATACGACGAGGTAACAGTAGGCACAGGAGCACGGCCAGTGCTTCCGAGGGAAAGGGCAAAAGAACTAGACGAAATATTCAAAATGGTACGATCTAACCTGAACGAGGCCTCCCGAAAGCAGCAACGGCATTACAATTTACGTCGTCGCGAATGGAAGCCTAGCATCGGTAAACAGGTACTACTCCGCCTACATCCGCTGTCCAAAGCAACGGAAAATTTTGCGGCCAAGCTAGCACCTAAGTACGGTGGTCCATATGTCATAAAGGGATTCGTATCCCCCGTTATAGCAAATATTCGCAGAATTGGCAGCTCCGAAGAGCGGACTGCGCATATAAAGGATCTGAAACCAGATTATACTTTAGAGCACTAATATCTCTGTTAATTTGGTCTCTTTGACTTTTACATATATGGATCAGAGAAGAGAGCCATAACAAAACTTAACAGCAACAAGAAAAACCTCGCAGCACACCCCGCCGAAACCGAATGCCGTATCGCCCGACAGTATGTCACCCATGTCTACCACCAAACCATACCCGCGATGAGGGAATGTCACGGTCAGCCTGTACAGACGCAGCAGTGGACTCCACCAACGGGACCGCCCCGAAATGTACCACGCCAACGCGCCCCACCGGCACCTCATCACCGGCGCGCACGCCACCATGGCCTACTAGTCCAAGGGTGATCAGCATGCAGCAAACACCTGAGCAGTTGCAGCAGCGAATCCAATGTGCGGTCCAACAAGGGCACCTACCATCCCGCACGAGATTTTTCGAGATGATTCAAGTACAAGCTTACCGCGTAAACATCTACCGAAACGGAGTTGTCCAGATCATCTGGCGTCGGCCTTAGATCTCCCTGGGAAGAGGGGCAGTGTGACGACAAAAGTCGACCGGCTCGTTTTTGCCGCAACAAGAATAAATTCGTTTTGAAGGATTATTTCAATTTTTCTGTATTTGGTTTTTTTTATGCCTATATATATATCTATATAATAGTCATAGTATTATATTATGCCCATATGAAATAAGCATTTCATTTCTTTCTTTCATTTGTTTTTGAACAAATGATATAACTGTACGGCCTATTTAAAGAATAGTATTTAAGTTTATTGTAATTATTATGCCTATATGGAATAGGCATGTCATTTCTTTAATTTGTTTTTGAACAAATAATATAACTGTACGGCCTATGAAAAGAATAGTATTTAAGTTAATTGTAAAGGAATTATTTCTTTTCATTCTCATGTTCGGAGTACAGTTTCTTTTATATATTTACACATGTACACACGCGCATGGAGATTGGTCGTGTATTTTTTTTTTATATTCATTTACTCTAAAATACATAAGACGAATGCGAATTTTTGTATACCTGCACAATCAGGTTAAAAGCATTTAAAGCTGACAGCCTCTCTGAGAGTATTGCTCACAGACATGCGCACTCCAGCAGTTAACAACAGAACTGGAAATATTCACTGTTCTGTGTACATGTATGTTGTTGTGTGTCTTTCTGTGTGCACGACACGAATAGTATAAAAGGCGAGCAATTGTTAGACAACAGGCAGTTGGCTGGCAGCTTTCGATGCGACAAGAGCTAGTTTATTAGGTAGAGGGCTCTCCCGTACTTGATAAACATCTTGTAGTATAAAGTAGCTATAGACATAGGAGTCTTTTCCAACTACTGGGAAGAATTAGTTATTGAGTGAGGGATCGCCCGGCTACATAACTATTTGTTCTCAAGGCAGGGAGTGGTTATTGAGTGAGGGCTCACCCGGCTGAATAACTACTTACTCTTGCTTTCCAGTCAAAGGAAACGAGGATTGTATTCAGGGCTCTCCCGTTGCAATCTTCGATCCTGCACTTGCTCTCCAGTAGAGGTCAGGGAGGCGAGGATTGTATTCAGGGCTCTCCCGTTGCGATCTTCGATCCTTGAGGCGGCTCGTGTAGGCTGAGAACAGTGGCATCGGTCGTCCAGCCACTGCCCTCCACCAACACCGTCGCTGGACCATTTGGGGACTCCTCGCTGTTCCATCCCCATATTTAAGTATACATAGATGTAAGGATACTTTAAGAAATATTTAGTATCAATAAACATTGGAAATCCATTGAAGAAACGAAGGTGTTTTCTTTAACTACAAAATCAACGACCCCTGGACTCCGCTGAGCCTATCCTAGCACCCAGCGGAAAACGTGTCGTTACAAAATAGCTTCAACATGCAAAACTTGCAGGGAAGCAAAGTATGTCAGACATCCTCAAAAGACTCAAATCGGTAAAACCCCAATTCCTGAAAATATGGGCGAACTGTTACATATAGACATTTTTTCTACTGATAAATCACATTTCGTTACTTGTATGGACAAATTTAGCAAATTTGCACTAATCTTTCCCATCACATCTCGATCAATTATGGATATTAAAATTCCATTATTATCAATAATGAACTTTTTTCCTAATGTTAAAACTGTGGTTTGTGATAATGAAAAAGCTTTTAATTCAGAGACAATTAAATCTATGCTTAAAAACCAGTTTGGTGTAAGAATTTTTACAGTTCCGCCAGCACATAGCACAAGCAACGGCCAAATTGAACGTTTCCATAGTACTTTGGCTGAAATCGCAAGATGCTTAAAAACAGAAGAAAAATATGTAGACACGAATGAACTGGTTTTGATTGCTACTTGTAAATATAATCGGACAATACATTCTATAACTGGGGTCAGGCCAGTTGATGTCATTCAAAGCATTCCTGAGAAGCTAAGACTATTAGTGAGGAAGAAACTCAATGCACAATGACTTAAGTTACCACAACAGACACCGAGTTACGAAATCCTTCACTCCAGGAGACAAAGTATTTGTAAAACTTAACAGAAGAATAATCAATAAATTCAGCCAACGCTTTATAGAAAAAATAGTTCAAAAAGACATGGGAAGTTATGTTCTGATAGATAATCGTCCTGTCCATAAGGATAATATGCAATAGAATTCTAAGTTCCAGAAGAAACGAATTTCCGACTACAATTTTGTGTACCAAAAAAATCTATTTTGTGTCAATTAATAAAACTATTTAGATTAAAGAAAAATCTAACAGTCGAGGGCGACTGTTTTTAAAAAGGGAGGGTAGTTAAGGTAGTATTAAAAGTATTGATCTTCTTCTATGCTTTTCTTATATTATTTCTCCTATTTCTTTTTCCTTTATTCTATGTTCTCTCAGACGTTATATTATTATTGGTTTAAGTATCTTTCTAAGTAAGCTGTACTCACTCTTATTTTGTCTTTCCTCGAATAAGCAATCCTCATGTGAAAGGAACGCGTAATTAAGTTATAATTAAGAATTGTAAAGGGATTATAATTAAATATAAACCAATTAAGTAAATATATTGAATGATATTTAAATGTGTTTTATTTTAATTGAATAAAAAGTAAGACATGAATTAACTTATACATATGTTGTTTATGACCAAAAAAGGGTCTGTCCCAAAATGTATTCTTTTGTTTACAGTATTTTCGTTTACAATAATAGATATATCTTATTTATGATTTGTTTCTTATCTTTATGGTTAAAGGTTATTTTTCGATATCAAAGTATACCTGTGCTAGGGCTAACCTTAACTTATACATATTTGATAAAATGATGCTAATTATGTTTTATTTTTATTGCAGAGAACACATTCACCATTGCTGCTTAACAAATAACCTTCTTTCCCCAATCAGTTATACTTATATCGAAGATATCAGTTATACTTATATGGAAGATATCTGTAACCAATTTCAAGTCTAAATGTACACATCCTTAATAGCTTGGAATGCGAAGGGTGTAACCCATTAAATGCAAACATGATACATATTCAAAAAAATTGATTTTATTTTCATATAATTATAGCGTTGACACGCATTTTATTTTGAAGTGAATTTTTGTATTTTATATTAAAATAAATTTGTAATTGTAAAAAATTATGAATTTTGAAATATTTATTTAACTATGGCGAAGATGACAATAAGCTATTCCGCGCTTGTGAACTATATATGTATGTACATCCATAGGCTGACTTCCAAACGCATATATATACGCCAAGTTTGTATACAGTTGTGTTAATGTATTTAAATCATGTACAAATATATGCAAAGCTCCGAAACAATGCAACTATGTGTTTGGTTTGTACTGACGTTATAAAATACAGATGATGCGATCAATTATATACTTTGTTAAAAATAAATCAAAAAATGTTTTAGCTGTTTTTATTGATACCTTACTATAACAATATTATATAATGCTTTTCAGACGTCCATTTTCTTTTATATATTTATTTTTATTTATTTATTTATTTAAATTGCGACATAGCACAACAAGACAAGATGTCTTATAAGTGATAGTGGTATCAGAGTTCAGAAAAGTACACACACCGTACAAAAATCTCGTACATATGTAAATGTTAACGAGCACAGTTCAAAGCAACGAACACATATTTTTATTTTCATAACATTTATGTGTGTTTCAAAATTTTTGTTCGTGTTCAACACAGTCGTACATGTTCTTTGTTATATTTTGAACACGATCATAAAATGAACATGTTCTGTTCGATTGGAACACACTTCAAACACACACTTTCAAATGTTCAAAAATTTTAAGTACGTGTACGTACGCCGCAAGAAAGTGCATGTTCAATAAACAGCTTCGCGTGTGCCTACACATTATGTTCATGTTGTGTTCAACAAGAAAAGTACATGTGCAATATGAATATACTCGTGTTCATGAATTTTAAGTACATGTTCATGTTTGAAAAAAGTACATGTTCGCTAAAAAAAAAACGTACATATATGTACGAACATTTTTTTTGTTTCTCAAATTACGTGCGGCAACTACATGGTATGTTTGAGTATCCAGAGAAAATAGCAATAGAACTGGAAAAATCTGATAAATGTAAGTAAAAACAACAATAATTATTTCTATAACTTTAATTTTTTAAATGAAAATATGTATATAATTTATTGGCAGCAAACACGATAAGATATATATTAAATTAAACTGTTATTCAGTTTTTTCTATTTTAAGAGCTGAGCAGTCAATCAAGTCAAAATTTAATTTTGTAATTAAAATGTTTGAAATTGACTTATTTGAGAGCTTTGATCTTAACTTGGTCAAGACTATAGCAAGTGCACTAAACGCACGTTCAACAGAAACTTGTGTTGCAGGTACAGCAAGTACCACTTCGGCAAGCTTACTTAGTTTTAAATTATATTGTGACCAAAAGCATTTTGGTAGATTTTTTAATAATTATGATACGAAACCAATTACTTACGCGGCAACGTTTGGGCTGATGAGTCGAACTGAATATAATATAATGACTTAATTAACTCTGTTTGGTTTTACCTCTATTATGTTTCACAAGTTGAGTTGTGTGACTAAATAAAGAGTAACAACTACTTCTCTAGTTGACTTGTAAGTCTTAAAAATATAGAAAACAATATTGTTACATTCCAATGCTTTTTTTATCTGCAATAAAATGCAATGTAGGACGTTTTCGTTATTGTAATCTTGTTGTGGAAACTACCAGCACTTGATGTTTCAAACACTATTTTTGAATGCTGGGGTAATAAAATAGGTTTGCATTTTCTTGATTCCTGGAAAAATAAATTTAAGCAATTTTTTTTTGCCACAGAGTCTTCCAAATAAAAAAATTATTATAACATTGGAATGTTTTTGCGAAGGGTTTTCCTCTTTGAAAAACTATCTGTAATAAAATGGAATGTAGAAAATATATTTCTCAATAAACCCACAATAAAACATTTTTGGATTTTCCCAATTAAAAGTGGCGTCCTTTTTTAGGGTAAATAGTCAGTTTTCATGGCTTCTTACGAAAATAACTTTTAAGTAATATCATTCCTATTGTGTCTTTCAAAGTGCATTGGTGATTTTTAATTGAAAAAAATTTTAAAAACAGTAAATAATGAATATAATAACCGAAAAAAGTTTTGTTTTGAAAATTTCGCAACTTTGAATGAGGAGAGGAAAAAATTTATATGTATTGTTGAAACATGCAAAAAAGAACTAAGTGCAGCAAATACATCAAATTTAAAACGCCACTATAAACTGGTGCATAATATTACTGTTGATGAAGTGAACACAATTCCAAAGAGTATTGAAAAGAAAAAGAAAGCAATAACAAGTTAAATACTACATTAAACAAAAAAGATTTTTTGAAATGTTGCATTGGACTAGTATCCAAAAAAAATTTGCCATTCCGAATTTTTGACGACAAAGACTTTTTTAAAAAAATTATAGAGCCCTATGAAACAAATTTTGATATAACTTTGAATTCGAAAAATATCTCAACTATTCTTGGTGACACTAGTCAACAAAAAATAGCGACGATAGTCGAAAGACAAGCCAGTCGGCAAGACAAGCACGTTTTAGGAGTTAATATTCAATATATACGTGGTTTTAAAATTTGTATAAACACCATAGGTATGTTTCATACTAATTCTATTTAATTAGTTTTGCTTTACCATAAATAAATTTCGCACACATGTAGGTATGATTCAGCTGAATAAAAAACACACAGCCCAATATTTGAAAGAGGAAGTAATGAAATGCCTTGAAGAATATAATATCGACATAAAGCAAATTTATTCGAATACTACCGATAATGGCGCCAACGTATTGAAAGTTACAAAAATTGCAGGATGATAACCTAGCAATGGCAGAAGATAATGAATATGATAACACAAAAACATTTGAAGCTCAACTTTCCTCAGTATTTTCTGTGGTTCGTTGTTCAGCGCACACTATACAATTAGCGGCATATGATGTAATTCGAACTGTGGAAGCGGGAATCAATAATGTAAGAGATGTTACAAAAAAAATTCGAATAATTTTAAGGACCGGCAATCAAGATATAAGCGTACCATGTTAAGATAACGCGACTAGATGGAATTCTACATATGATATGGTTATTTCCATCTTACGTCTCAAAGACTATATTAATGAACTCGATGACTCTTCAAATATATCCGTCAATTGGATATTTGTAGAAAGTTTTGCTACTGCAAACCATTGGCTGAATGTACAATAAATATGCAAAAAGAACAATATATTATTGGAGATTTTTTTCGCGACTGGTTGGAATGTGAGTTAGAATTACAAGATATGGTCCAGGGAAATCCATATGCAGAGGCTTTATATGAAGCAATGACAAGAAGAAAACGTAAGCTTCTTGAAAACGATGCTTTTGTCTCAGCATTGTATTTAGATCCTCGGTTTAATTTTCCAGGAACTCCACTATTAACCAACGATCAAAAACAAACGGCAGTGGTGGGTTTTAACTTTAAATTAAAAAAAAATAATAATAATGATATACTTAACATTTTAGGATCACTTAATTAAGACATATGAAATGCTTAATCACATATCGCATTTGTCACCTCCAAAAGACGAATATGCCAATACTACATTTTCAGAGAAGCCAATAGATATTACTCCAAGTACATCAAATACCGCACACTCTAAACTTGCACAACATATAAATATCCTCGCAAATAAAGCAAATTTAAGTCTAATAACTCAAAATTATCACATAAAAACAGAACTACTTGCTATATGTGAAAAACAAATGGAGCCATTAGAAGTTAATGTATTGCAGTACTGGAAAAAAGTGTCACAGTATAATTTAAAACTTAGTAAGCTTGCCGAAGTGGTACTTGCTGTACCTGCAACACAAGTTTCTGTTGAACGTGCGTTTAGTGCACTTGCTATAGTCTTGACCAAGTTAAGATCTAAGCTCTCAAATAAGTCAATTTCAAACACTTTAATTACAAAATTAAATTTTGACTTGATTGACTGCTCAGCTCTTAAAATAGAAAAAACTGAATAACAGTTTAATTTAATATATATCTTATCGTGTTTGCTGCCAATAAATTATATACATATTTTCATTTAAAAAAATTAAAGTTATAGAAATAATTATTGTTGTTTTTACTTACATTTATCAGATTTTTCCAGTTCTATTGCTATTTTCTCTGGATACTTAAACATACCATGTAGTTGCCGCACGTAATTTGAGAAACAAAAAAAATGTTCGTACATATATGTACGTTTTTTTTTAGCGAACATGTACTTTTTTCAAACATGAACATGTACTTAAAATTCATGAACACGAGTATATTCATATTGCACATGTACTTTTCTTGTTGCACACAACATGAACATAATGTGTAGGCACACGCGAAGCTGTTTATTGAACATGCACTTTCTTGCGGCGTACGTACACGTACTTAAAATTTTTGAACATTTGAAAGTGTGTGTTTGAAGTGTGTTCCAATCGAACAGAACATGTTCATTTTATGATCGTGTTCAAAATATAACAAAGAACATGTACGACTGTGTTGAACACGAACAAAAATTTTGAAACACACATAAATGTTATGAAAGGAAAAATATGTGTTCGTTGCTTTTGAACAGTATGCTGTACGTTTGATGTATGTACTTTCTGAACCTTGAGTGCTATTGATTACACAAAAACAGATAAGTCATAAATAAAATATAATATATAATTAGGTTTCAAAGGCTAGCAATAATATTAATATTTGTAACAAAGGAGCTTCTTTTAAACAAGACTTTAATAACAAAAGCAGATTTGCAATAAGAGGATGAAAAATATAATATAGTGGAGAAAGTAACCAAAAATTATTAAATAGAAAAAGGAGAGCAGAAAGTAATATTACATAAAAAATTTAAATAATTCTCTTTTAAATATGTTAGCGTTGCCTAATTTTTGAATGTTGTTTGGCAAGGTGTTCCAAAGACTGATTGTGTGAATTAATAACTGTCGACTGGATATAAGACTCCTATACCTCAGTTGTATAATGCTCCTACCGCGGTTAGTTCTTGCGAACACAATTCTATCATAGATGTATGTCGGTTGTTTCGATATAGTAATGTTGTGCAGAAACATCAGACATTTACATTTTAAGAGGTTCTCGAAACTGGTTTGGAAAATCTGATGGGCATATGACGAAATGTGCTCAAAGCGTCTTTTATTAAAAATGTATGTAGCAATGTTGTTATAAGCAACGTTAAGCTTTCTTTTGTCTTCATAAGTACAGTTTGCGAAAAGTTCACATCCGTATAGGAGAGATGGTATAAGATACGTTTTGGCTAATAACATACGTATTGTAGATGGTGTCGAATCTTTAACTGCCCAAAGGCTGCGCAACATACCGTAGACTTTGCCAACAACTGCATTTATATGGTCAGACCAAGTTAGTCTATTATTGAAGATCAGTCCCAGATTAGACGCTGTTGTAACAAAACCTATATTATCTCCGTTAATTTTTAACCGAGGGTCCTGGAAATTTCTCCTAGATTTAGAAATCAAAATACATTTTGATTTGATCTTTTCGTTTTGTTTTAAGTTTTACCGCATCAGCAATCAAATATCAAAGCAACATCTTTATGAGACTATGTCCACACGGTTAAACATTTGCTGCAGAAACATTGTGTTTGTTGATGAGGGGAAAGACGAGTGGAAAAGGGTACGGTGTTTCATGTACATGAAACATTTGTTGAGCACGCCATTCTCCGCTTCTGCATATAATATAATATAATATATGTATGCTGCAAAACAAATGTTTCAACCGTGTGGACACGAATGCAGCTTCAAAAGGGAATTAATAAATGTTTCTGCAGCAAATGTTTCATCGAGTGGACATAGTCTAACTTATATCCTGATTGCATTTTTATTATGTTACTATTAGTTATCGTCGGAGTGTTGAAAGGGAATGCATTGTGAATTTTTCGTATTGCGACGTTATGAAACATTACACTTTGTTCCAACACAAGTTGACGTTTTAGAAGTCAGCTATGTTTTCTAAAAAAAATCAAAATATTTTTGGGTACTTTTTTATAACTTTAGTGCGAAGGAACAATATATTCGCTGATATAGTAAGAAATAATTATTAAAATTTGTTTACAAATATGTATCTGAATAAGTTGTAATATTTTAAAAAGAAGAACGAAATTTTCTTGCAAACTGGTCCGAAAAGTTATTAAGAAAATTATTTTCAGATTCATTCGGTCACTGTTACTTTTGATCATGTTTACAATTTAGCTAACAGTGAAGGCCACTTAAAAAATATATTCGTGCTTACATCTAATTGGTACATTAATTCCAACAGTTTTAGAATCATATTGTACATACATATATGAAAATACTAAGCCAATAAAGGTGATTGGAATAAATAAAATTTCGTTTTTGGAGAAAACATATTTTCAAGCATGTTTTCATTTAAATGTGAACTACAGTTTTTTTCTTATAAATACATATGTATGTATATTGAAAACTGTAATAACAAACACAAAGATATTTGTATTCACCATAAAAATAGAAGACTACTTTAGCTGTAAAACAAAATAAAAAACACTTTTATTGTATGTAATCGCATTGTATGTACACATGTACATATATGTATACATATTTATTTCTATTAGGTAAGATCTGAGAAATTGTTTTTATTCTATTAAAGTCGTCCTCTTTTATCTGGCTTTTTATGGGAGTTTTGTTTTGCAATTAGAAAAATGTGACACTATAAATATTGGGTGTTTTTTATTGAGGTATAGAACTTTAAGTTGGCATCACTTTTTTAACTGGCGGCCATTTTGTCAGCTGTCAAGTGATTAATATTTAGTTTGGTTTGCCATTTCATTATGAACAGATTGACAAAAGAACAACGCTTGCAAATCGTGCAAATTTATTTCGAAAGTAATGGTTCAGTTCGCGAAGTTTACCGCAAGCTCCGTCCATTTTATGGTCGACATAATCGTCCATCAGAGCAATTAATTCGGTTAACCATGGATCGTTTTCGCACTACGTTTACTCTATGTGATAATACGCATCCGCAGAGACGTCGAACAGTGCGCAGTGGGCTGGTGGAGTCATTGGGCCATACTTCTTCCGAAATAATGCTGGAGAGTCAGTTACCGTTAATGGAGACCGGTATAGAGCCATGATAACCGACTATTTTGTTCCCGAATTGGATGGCATGAATGTGGATGAGTTGTGGTTCCAACAAGACGGCGCTACATGCCACACAGCGCACGTCACAACCGATTTATTGAAGGAAACATTCGATGAGCGCATAATTTCGCGGAATGGACCTGTCAATTGGCCACCAAGATCGTGTGATTTGACACCATTGGATTATTTTCTTTGGGGATATGTGAAGTCGCTCGTCTACGCCAACAAATCAGAAACGTTAGGGGACTTGGAAGCCAACATTCGTGGCGCTATTGCCAACATACGGCCCCATATGCTCGAAAAAGTGGTTGAAAATTGGACCTGTAGAATTGGCTTTATTCGAGCCAGCCGCGGCGGCCACATGCCCGAAATCATATTTAAACATTAATGGCATAAAATTATCCTTCCAATAAAGTCAAATTGATGGACATTAAAACGATTTTCTTGTGTTTTATTTCAATTCGAAGTTCTATACCTTTAAAAAAAACACCCTGTACTTAAAACATATTTACTAATTTATTATTTCAAAGAATATTGTCATATACTGAAAATTTATGTTATGCTAATTGGACAGAAATAATTATAATAAACTTGCAAATTAATAAGTTCCCAACTTAGTAATTAATATCTGCTATTTTAATTAATACATGTATTATTAACAAATTCACGCAAGAAGTGTAATTCATGATCCGAATATTTTTCCAAATTATTCGAGAAAAATAAGATTAACATTTGTTAAAATAACAGATTACTAACTAGAGCTTCATGTCAATTTTTCCTTATATATAAACGTAATAAGAGTTCTTAAAAATAATTTTAAAGTATTTGAAATTTACCATCTCGAAAGGGGAACAAATGCATTTTACCGATGTACGTCGGATAATAATGACATTTTGTAGTGGTGTAAAATTTAAAAATACGATGAACATTTTAATTGGTAGAACTCCCTTTAAGACAATGTCTGATATTCTCATGTAAAGATAAGTTTTCCACTACATTTTTCAACAAAATTGATAACATTATTGGTACATTTTGAAAGCTTTTGAAGAGATCTTTATAAATTAAATTATGCATGAATATTTATTAGTCGAACTTTCTTATGAAAATTGTTAATTTTTTCAACGGGCTTAAGTTCGAATCTGCATGACAGCAAATGTTTTTTTATTATATTATTAATAAATGAATTTGTTCAAATTCTATTTATTATTTTTTATATTAAGATTGGAATATTAAGAATATTTTCAATAATCATCAAAACAGCAGAACTGATCAGTACTGATTTCGAGGCCGCTACGCCATCTCATCAGCGTTCTTTGTTCGATTTTGCCACTTTTGGAAGTGGTGCTAGTTAGTAGGAATATCAACTATTTAACCAATGTTATTAACGAAAATTGAATATGAGAAGTTCCCACATTCATATTTTTAAGTGATTACCTTTTTGGTCAGTACGAAATTCCCCAACCCTGCGGATTAATATTCCCAATATTCCATGTATCTCTTACGCTTTTCCCAGAACCATCGGCTGCTGATAGCTAAAGCTTTTTTGTTGTTTATGTTCAAGTAATTGAATTTAGTGGTCAATTTACAATGAACAAGTGCGCGTGCCCCCGCAATGTTTTAAATTATGTATGAATTTTTATTAGTCGAACTAAATTGTTAATTTTTTCAACGGGCTTAAGTTCGAATCTGCATGACTGCAAATGATTTTTTATTATTTTATTAATAAATGAATTTGTTCAAATTCTATTTATTATTTTTTATATTAAGATTGGAATATTAAGAATATTTTCAATAATCGTCAAACCAGCAGAACGGATCAGTACTGATTTCGAGGCCACTACGCCATCTCATCAGCGTTCTTTGTTCGATTTTTCCACTTTTGCAAGTGGTGCTAGTTAGTAGGAATATCAACTATTTAACCAATGTTATTAACGAAAATTGAATATGAGAAGATCCCACATTCATATATTTAAGTTATTACCTTTTTGGTTAGTACGAAATTCCCCAACCTTGACGATTAATATTCTCAATATTCCATGTATCTCTTTCGCTTTTTCCATAGCCATCGGCTGCTGATAGCTAAAGCTTCTTTGTTATTTATGTTCAAGAAATTGAATTTAGTTGTCAATTTACAATGAACAAGTGCGCGTGCCCCCGCAATGTTTTAAATTATGTATGAATTTTTATTTGTCGAACTTTCTTATGTAAATTGTTAATTTTTTCAACGGGCTTAAGTTCGAATCTGCATGACTGCAAATGATTTTTTATTATTTTATTAATAAATGAATTTGTTCAAATTCTATTTAATATTTTTTATATTAAGAAGGGAATATTAAGAATATTTTCAATAATCATCAAACCAGCAGAACTGATCAGTACTGATTTCGAGGCCGCTACGCCATCTCATCAGCGTTCTTTGTTCAATTTTTCCACTTTTGCGAGTGGTGCTAGTTAGTAGGAATATCAACTATTTAACCAATGTTATTAACGAAAATTGAATATGAAAAGTTCCCACATTCATATTTTTAAGTTATTACCTTTTTGGTTAGTACGAAATTCCCCAACCCTGACGATTAACATTCCTAATATTCAATGTATCTCTTTCGCTCTTTCCAGCGCCATCGGCTGCTGATAGCTAAAGCTTCTTTGATATTTATGTTCAAGAAATTGAATTTGGTTATCAATTTACAATGAACAAGTGCGCGTGCCAACCCCCCCCCCCCCCCCAATGATTTAAATTATGTATGAATTTTTATCAGTCGAACTTTCTTATGTAAATTGTTAATTTTTTCAACGGGCTGAAGTTCGAATCTGCATGACTGAATCTGCAAGCCCGTTGAAAAAATTAACAATTTACATAAGAAAGTTCGACTAATAAAAATTCATACATAATTTAAAACATTGCGGGGACACGCGAGTTACTTCCTTATTATTATTATTGTTATTATTATTATTATTATTATTATAAGAACATATGCATCCCTATTATAATTAGTTATAAGTAGATAAGACCAATAAACATTTTTAAACTAACAACAACACTAAATAAATAATAAAACAAGATTAGAATATATACATAAGTACATGAAACAAATTAGACATAAGCAAACAAAACTGTCTAGACCTAAGTAATTGAAATAGTTTTCGCAGATAAAACTAATCCGTAGATCTAAGTAAATAATAAATGATAAACATAAGTAGCTAAACATATAGTATATGTACATCAAATGATAAGTATTAACACATATGTAAATTCTAAACAAACACAAGAAACAAAACTAATTATCATAAACACAATTTACTGAACTAGGGATGAAACCAGAGATAAGACTTACATATTACTCCTATAAATAGACGCTAAGTTGCATTTTATAAATTAGTCTTAAGATTTAATTCATAATAAAAATAAGTAAACCATACTGTGTTGTGCTTTACTTATAACTGGCGCAGTCGGTTTTCGAACATATAATAAAATTCTAAAGAATTTTTATTAAATTAATTAAACAATTAATTTAAAATTAATAACTGTTTTAAAATTATAAAAGAACTATTATTAAATTATTTAAATAATTATATAAAAAAAAATAATAATAATAAAATACAATTCAAGCATTGTGAAAATAAAGAAAAGAAATGATGAATCAAAAGCAGGAAAACTTTATTGACGAACTGTAAAGGAAAGTATTGCAGTTAGAAGGAGCATTACGACTACAGGAGGAACAACTAGGTCAGAAAGAGGACCAATTACAGGCACAAGTGCAACAACAAATGCAACAGCAGCAAGTACAACAACAGTTTCAACAACCTATTCAGAATGATGCGTTTGCATTTAATATGACGCCTAAAAACATCATAGAACAATGCCGACGTCTAAAACCCCTCTATGAAACGCATAACCCAAGAGCATTTATTCATGCTGTTGAGGAGAACCTTAATCTTTGTGGAAATAATGAAATTATTGACTCAATTTTGCACCAGAATCATAGTAAATGAAAAAATTTTAGGAAATGCTGGTAGAAGGGTGAGAGAGCTGGAAAATAAAGATTCCTGGGAGGAAATAAAAGCCAGAATGCTGTAGGAATTCAGACCGAGGAAGACGTATGCGGAAATTTTCAACTTCTGCCGTACAGTAAAAGTAAGAAATTTGAATCAATTATTTAGTATATTTGAAAAATCAAAATAAGAAATAAATGACATACATATATTTAGTAGACCAATTTAAACCTAGTATATACAAACCAGAAAACGTCGATAGGGATTTAGTAGACATTTTGTTAGAAAAAATAGATGGATCTATTCGAGCACATGTAGGAGAATATGTAACCTTGATTGAAATAATTATGAAATACACAAAACTTAAATTATTAGACGACACAAGAGCTATTGCATTTAACCATAGAAGTGATACAAAATACGATAGAGAACCAAATTACAATTTCCACAAACCAAGGCCAAATAATAATTTTCAATACCCTAATAACCAGAAAAAATCTGAGACTAACATTAGCCTTCAGTATAGACCGAATTGTAGTTCGATGACAAGGAATTTTCGGCAGCAAAACCTAAATACTATGCAAGACATGAATTTTAATAGAAATTCTGTTGAACAGTCTAATTACAACCGTTTTCCAAAACAACTAAAACCTAACCAAACTAGAAATTCTTATCAAAGTAGACAACAACGTGAAACAAGTACTTTTAATAATTATGTACCAGAGCCAATGGACATTCGTAAACAGGAAGATGTAAATTTTTCTATACAGCCTCCTTCACAAAATTACCCATAGTAGTTGTAACAATTGGTGATCACAAAATTAAATGTCTCATAGATACTGGTTCGGAAACAAGTATAATTAAGCCAAATGCCTTGGGGAATTCATTTCCTATTCAGAACATTGATTTACCGCAATTGTACAGAACTATAAACGGAATAAATCAAATCACACAAAAAATTTTTACATTCATACCAACAGGATTCAATATTACAGGAACTTTATCCTGGAAAGTCATAAATTTTAGTAGTAAGAATTACTCAGCCATAATTTGTCAGAACTTTCTCATTGCTCTTAAAGCTAAGATTGATGTAGAGAATAAATTTATTAATATTTTAGGTAACAATATACCGTTTATAAATTATAACCCATACAATAGTTGGGAAATTTGCTCACTTGAATACAGTAATATACAAACATTAAATTAAGAACATTTGAATTCGGAAGAAAATCACATGATTAGTAAATTATTACGAAATTTTAAAGAATTATTTTATAAAGAAGGGGATAAACTCTCCACAACATCTGTAATAAAACATGAAATAATAACTACAACAGACCGACCTTTATATTCAAAAATCTACAGATACCCGCAAATACATGAGATAGAAATCCAAAAACAAATAAAAGAAATGTTAGACCAAAATATAATTAGGGAAAGTAACTCGCCTTATAATAGTCCTTTATGGGTAGTACCGAAGATCGACAATTCGGGAGTTCAAAAGTGGCGAATTGTCATAGATTATAGAAGATTAAACGCAAACACGATAAGTCATAAATTCCCAATTCCAAATATAGATGGGATTCTTGACAAACTGGGTAAAGCTCAGTATTTTTCTACTATTGACCTTGCAAAAGGTTTTCATCAAATTTTGATGAATGAAAATGACATGGAAAAAACAGAATTTTCAACACCTTTCGGACATTATGAATTTGTAAGAATGCCATTTGGACTTAAAAATGCTCCATCGACTTTCCAACGTCTTATGAATCATGTGCTCCGTTATCATATAAACAGAATTTGCGTAGTATATTTGGACGATATTCTTATATTTAGCACATCCTTAGATAAACATATAGCAAATAGTACAAGGAAAATATTTCAAACGCTTAAAGAAGCAGGACTCAAGATTCAAGTAGATTAATGTAATTTAAAATAAAAAAGAAACTGAGTTTTTGGGTCATATTCTTACACCCGAAGGTGTCAGGCCGAACCCAAGGAAAATTGAGGTAATTCAAAAATTAAACCTCCCGACAACGCAGAAGCAAATTAAATCCTTCTTAGGAGTAACAGGTTTCTGTAGAAAATTTATAAAAGACTATTCTAAAATAGCTTATCCTATGGTAAAATACTTTAAAAATTTAAAACCTAACACAAGAGATCCAGATTAAATTGTGGCTTTTAAAAAATTAAAGGATATTATAACATACCCACCTATTCTAAGGTATCCTAACTTTAATAAACGCTTTAAACTTATAACTGATGCTAGCAACTTCACAATTGGCGCAGTTCTAATACAGGAAGGTCATCCAATTTCATTCGCGTCACGAACATTAAATAACCATGAGCAAAATTATTCCACTATTGAAAAAGAACTATTGGCAATAGTTTGGGGAGTAAAATATTATAGGCTTTATGTCTTTGGAAGGGAATTTGATTTACAAACAGATCATCAGCCATTGAAGTGGTTGCAGGCAAAATATTCAGGCAAGGATATTAGTCCAAGATTGCAATGATGGTTAGTACAATTGGGAGAATATGATGCCAAAATCGATTATATTTCAGGTAAAGAAACCAAAATAGCCGACTTTCTTAGCCGAATTAATTGTGAGAAACATGAAATAAACACATTTGATTCCGAAAATTTGGGAATCACACTAAACGAAATGTTTAGGATCAAGAACATAAATGCAAGAGAACATCAAGAGCAATCACAAGCCTCTCTGGCGGTTCATACTGACCACTCTGAAGAAGAAAATTTAACTGTACACTCAAAAGCAGAAAATTATAATGATCATATTCCAATTCTTTAAGTACCAAATTATTTTAAAGGAAACTAAGGAAATCGAAATGACAATTATTTTTAATAAGAAGAAAATTTTTATTGATAAAGGTGACCTTGAGTCTGATAGGTGTTATCAATATAGTCCGAAGACATATTGATAAAGGTAAAGTTGGAATATTTTCTGAACTCGATGATCACCATTTCCACAAATTGCAACGAATTTTAGTGGATTTGAGTATTGAAAAAATATCCTTTGTGAAATGTACCTATTTTGCAAGGGATATTGAAGACGAAAATGAGCTAAAGAAACAGATATCGTTTTTTCATAAAAATGAAGTGGGTCATGCAGGAATTATTCCGACTTATGAAGGAATGAAGCATAAAATCTATCACCCACAACTTAAAATAAAGATACATGAAATCGTAAATAATTACGATATATGTTCCGGAGGAAAGTATGACCGCAATCCAATCACACCAAAGTTTCATTTCACAGAAACGCCAACTTCGGTTAACGAAATTGTTCACATTGATACATACGTAAATAGCAAACACTCATTTGTAATTTTTATTGACAAATTTTCGAAACATGTAGGTTTTCATTTCCCAGATAGAAACAATCAAACGATTATAGGCAAAATAAATGAGTTCTTGGCAATAAAAGGACCCGTTAAAAAATTTATTTTTGATAATGAATTTAACTCAAGTAACGTAAGGGATTTTTTGACACAAGAAAGAATCGAATTTCATGCCACTAAACCAAATAGTCATACCGGAAATTCTGATATTGAAAGTCTAAATAATACTTTGACTGAAAAAATTAAAACACTTAACCTGGAAGAAAAATTGCCAATTACTACTCAGATGACAAAAGCCATAACATTTTACAACAACACAGTGCACAGCACTATAAATTGTACTCCATTTGACGTTTTAAATGGTTCTATAGATCACGAACTAATCAAAAGTAGATTGAAAAATAAAAAGCATTATACTATTCAAAAGCTTAATCGCAATAGGGAATCTTACATTGAGAAAAGGAAGAGAGGATTCATAAAAAATTATAAAAACGTAAGGCACAAGGAAGAACCAAAAATTTATTAAACGCAATTTAGAAAATGTTCACTTAACAAATATAAATAGACCGCCTAAATTTACAGATATGGACGATCATAATGGCGATTATGATGCTAACAACCGAGATACAAGGAATACTGCAGATTAATCCAGTAACCGAGGAATCAGGATACGCACAAATTAAGTTGAGGAAAGTTGAAGTGGTAAACCAAACTTCCACAATTTTACATTTAATTGATACCAAAGAGTTGAATCTTATTGTAAATCAAATTGAGAATAATATAAGAGATTTAGATTTACATAATAGAGAAATAGTTGAATTAGAATTAAAAACAATCAAATCGAAATTGAAATCAATAACACCGTTAGAACTTAGAAAGAAAAGAGGGTTGTTTAACATCGTAGGACATATACAAAAATGGTTAGTTGGGGTTATGGATGATGACGACCGTTAGGAAATTCTCGAACACCTTAAGTTAGTGAGTGAATATAATCATAATATTATAGAAACAGTTAATAAACAAATATATATAAATACGCATTTTAATGAATCAATCCAAACACTAAAATCGACTATTGAAGATGACAGGGAAAATATAAAAAAAAACTTGGCCAGTTTCGAAAATAGACACAGCGAAATAATTCAAAGACTTTTGTATACTGACCAAATGCTTAAACTATCATACCTAAAAGGGAAAATTGAACATATTCAGGAAAATATAGTATCTGCTAAACACCATATATTTCACCGAAGTATATTAACATCTGAGGAAATACATAAATTTCAAATAGATTTCTTTAAATTAATATTTATGAAAATTACGAAGATGGAATACTAATTTTTGTAATAAAAATTCCAATTAATTATATTGAAACTGATTTGAAAATGATATTAGCCCTTCCCAACAAAAATTATATGGAGATTAATGAACCAAACGGTTATGTCATTAAAATTGGAAATAATGTTTTACAGTATGAGGAAAATGTCTATTTCAAGAATCTTAAAAAAAGTAAGCACTGTACTCTGTCAAATAATTGTAATTTTAAGTTTAATAATAAAACTGAAATTGAGGCATTTGAAGACGATATGATTTTAATAAAAAATTCTAACAATTTATAAATTATACAGGACTGTGACAGTAGAAGACTTCTAATTAATAAAAATTACCTTCTTATGTTCTATAATTGTAAAATTAACATCAACAACCAAACCTTCCAAAATCAGAAAACAATTGTTCAAGATAAATATTTTTATCCTAGTAATGACTTACCGAAATCAGACACTGTACCAACACTTTTTAAGCCAATCGAGTTAAAAAATTTTGAAAGCATTAGGGAAATAGAAGAACTTAAATTCCATAAAAATATTTCATATGGAGTAAACGTAACGCTTTTAATTGCCATAATTGTTATCGTAATTGTAATTATAAAAAATAATAAAAAAATGATACTGTTATCAATAAAATGAGAATAAAAAGCGGACACGAAATAGAAGACTTAGAGTTAGCAAGTATAAAAAAGAAATATGGAATAGAATAAGTAAGAAAACAATATATTTATATGGTTTTTTGGAAATCTGAGTTTATTAAATGTATGTCATAAATTCAATATAAATAAAATTAAAGAAAAATGTATATGTGTTTAAATATAATAAAACTTACTGAAAATATGTGAAAAAGAAAATTCGGGAGAATTTTTGTCAAGGGATGGAGGAGTACATCCTTATTATTATTATAAGAACATATGCTTCCCTATTATAATTAGTCATAAGTAGATAAGACCAATAAACATTTTTAAACTAATAACAACCCTAAATAAATAATAAAACAAAATTAGAATATATACATATGTAAGTACATGAAACTAATTAGACATAAGCAAACAAAACTGTCTAGACCTAAGTAATTAAAATAGTTTTCGCAGATAAAACTAATCCGTAGACCTAAGTAAATAATAATAAATGATAAACATAAGTAGCTAAACATATACATCAAATGATAAGTATTAACACATATGTAAATCATAAACATACACAAGAAACAGAACTAAATATCATACACACAATTTACTGAACTAGGGATGAAACCAGAGATAAGACTTACATATTACTCCTATAAATAGACGCTAAGTTGCATTTTATAAATCAGTCTTAAGATTCAATTCATAATAAAAATAAGTAAACCATACTGTGTTGTGTTTTACTTATAACTCGCACATTTTTTCATTGTAAATTGACAACTAAATTCAATTACTAGAACATAAATAACAAAGAATCTTTAGCTATTAGCAGCCGATGGCTCTGGAAAAAGCGAAAGAGATACATGGAATATTGGGAATATTAATCGTTAAGGTTGGGGAATTTCGTACTAACCAAAAAGGTAATAACTTAAAAATATGAATGTGGGAACTTCTCATATTAAATTTTCGTTAATAACATTGGTTAAATAGTTGATATTCCTACTAACTAGCACCACTTGCAAAAGTGGAAAAATCGAACAAAGAACGCTGATGAGATGGCGTAGTGGCCTCGAAATCAGTACTGATCCGTTCTGCTGGTTTGATGATTATTGAAAATATTCTTAATATTCCAATCTTAATATAAAAAATAATAAATAGAATTTGAACAAATTCATTTATTAATAAAATAATAAAAAATCATTTGCAGTCATGCAGATTCGAACTTAAGCCCGTTGAAAAAATTAATAATTTACATAAGAAAGTTCGACTAATAAAAATTCATACATAATTTAAAACATTGCGGGGGCACGCGCACTTGTTCATTGTAAATTGACAACTAAATTCAATTACTTGAACATAAATAACAAAGAAGCTTTAGCTATCAGCAGCCGATGGCTCTGGAAAAAGCGAAAGAGATACATGGAATATTGGGAATATTAATCGTCAGGGTTGGGGAATTTCGTACTAACCAAATAGGTACTAACTTAAAAATATGAATGTGGGAACTTCTCATATTCAATTTTCGTTAATAACATTGGTTAAATAGTTGATATTCCAGTAGTTAGGGAATGTATGTGCCAGGGCAATTAAAATTCTCAAATTTCATGTAAAATTTTAAAAATTTGCATGTTAATTACCCAAATTTTGATTTTAATGTGTTTATGTTGTAATTTGATACTTTAATGTTTGTGTGTGTATTTTCCCACGGTTTAATAAGGGGGTTCGCATTGTTGTTGTTTTTTTTTTTATGATGATGGGGTAGGCGTGGGAATTTGTGTCTGTCCATATGTGACCTTGGAATACATGTCCGTCCATATGTGAGCGTGGGAATTTTTGTCTGTCCATATGAGACCTTGGGAGTTTGTGTCGGTCCGTATGAGACCGTGGGAATTTCTGTCCGTCCATATGTGAGCTTATGAGTTTGTGTCTGTCCGTATGAGACCGTGGGAATTTCTGTCCGTCCATATGTGAGCTTATGAGTTTGTGTCTGTCCGTATGAGACCGTGGGAATTTCTGTCCGTCCATATGTGATGGTAGTTTAGTGGAGGGGTGCTGTGTAACCAAAATGAGTTTGTATAAGTGAGCGTGAGACCGTGGGAATTTTTTGTCTGTCCATATGTGAGCGTAGGAATTCTGTCTGTCCATGTGTGCTATGGCCTAATAGAAAATAAGAAATTTTTAGTATCTGACACAAAACTTTTTTAGGAAGTACAATATCTTAAAAGTGTTGTATAAATGGATGGCCCTAATGTTTATGGTTCGTTTCTTCTTGCTGGAGTGAGATTTCTTCTTTTATTTTTGGCTTGTTTTTAATTTTGGTGTGTTTACTTAAGATATTTTGTCCAGGCTGGAGTGAGGTTTCTTCTTTTATTTTTTGCTTGTTTTTAATTTTGGTGTGTGTTTACTTAAGATATTTTGTCCAGCAATTCAGCTATTTCTTTTTTGTGTGCAATGCTTAAGTGTGGGGGAATAATTTGATTATTCTGATCTTGAAGACGTTGAGAAAAAAATTTACTATTGCATAAATATTGAATTTGATATTTTGTTTATTTTATACATGACGATCATCGATGGATTTTATTTGGGGATCTGGATGGTGGTGCGATTTCTGTATTTTGTAGAATATTAATATGTGTGTGTTTTTGTGTTCTGAGTGGCGATTGGAATGTCTGCCTGTCAGACAGGGGGTGTGTGTGTGACGATTGGTGAGTCTGTGTGACAGTCCGCTTTTTTGTTGCTTTCCTGGATTTAGCGCAAGTGGGTCAGTATGAAATGAAATAAATTTGTAGATATTTATGTACGCATATACATACATACAAACAAATAATAAGCGTTTATTCTTTGTGCCCAAATATTCCCTTGACCATTTGAATGAATGAACCATTGTGTTTATTTGTTTGTGTGTTCTCTGAAATAAATATATATATAGGTGTTTATTTGAAATAAAAGACATTTATTTTAATTTTTATAAGCATTTATTTAAAAGTTTGTTAACATTTTCATTTTTAAGTAAAATTGCATTCCTTAAGGCACAAACACCATAGTCGTGATAGCTACAATAGAAATATGTTGAATGGTTAGTTTCCATTTGTTTAAAATTAATGCAGCCAATGTCTTCAATGTTATAAACTGTTTGATGAATCATTTTTTCTAGCCATTTTTTCTTCTCTCCCCCCTTAACATATATTTGTGAATTTTATATTGGATTTTAAAAACTTGCAAACGCTTTGAAATGAGACTGATCCATCATTCCAGTTAATATGATGATAGTTTTTTGTTAACCAAACTGCTTCTCTCTGTTTTTCGGCTGATAAACATGCGAAATCAAAAGGAGGTTTTATGATGAAATTGAGGTATTCGTTGTTGCTGAAAACTACAGCTAGTTCTTTTGCGATGAAGTCATTTGAATTATTTTTGAAACCTTGCAAGTCTACAAAAACAATATCACCATCCATGTTATTTAATTTATAAGACCTTCCGGACTTGACCTTTTATTGGTATGTATTCTATTACGCGGTCATGAATAAGAACGCAGTAAGCTGATGTCGTTGCTGGAATATTTGTTGCTGTTTCAAATTCAATTTTTATGTCAATCGGTCCGGTGTTGACTGATTCGTTCTGATAGCTTACATCTACTACAATAATTGGAGCGTCGTCTTTAAACTCCTGGGCAGTTAATAATCGTTGAGGCTCATTCATATAGTAGCTTTGTTGAAATCTTACATACATATCATATAGAATTGCATACCGTTCATTTTTAAATTTTATGTTAAGATCATCATATGGGTAAGAGGTTGAATTTAAATGTACTTTTAAATTAGTGAGGTCACAGTGAACAAATTTGTTACCTCGTTGAAATGCGACCAATACAAAACGTGGTCGCTCTTTACTTGCAGCTAATTTAACATTCCAAATATGACTTGTTCCTGTATTCAATTGTGGATTCATATGACAATCCCAGCTACGAAATGCCATCGGTATAGAAGCACCATTGTTAATAATTTTAATCATATTCAACTTGCTCTGATCAGATAATTGTACGTGTGGAATTCTCCAGGAGATGAGTGAAATTGTAAGTTTCGATTTTTCAGTAGAAACGCTCGAGTGTACAAGAGCTTCATCATTTTTATTGCGCAAGAGTATCAATTCATGCTTTCCATTAAGTATAACTTTGTTGTAGTCTTCAGCAAATCCCAAAAGCATTTTGAGTGGTACATAAAAATTAAAATATCCATTCTTAAGATTCAAATCATCAGTTTTATGCCATCCACCATTTTGCATTACAACGCTTTGAGTTGGTGATAGAGATACCAAATTTTTTATTGTGGTTGTTGTTCCTAAATACCTTGTATGATCGATTTCAATACCATTAAGCTCATAGCGGATTTCATCAAATAGATGTGCAACAAAGTTGTTTTTCAATTTAAAAATTTCTGAAAATTTTCCAGTTTTTTCATCTACAACGAAACCTTCCACATATATATAGCTCTCACTAGGTAACACGTACAAATCTTGATTTTGTATTGAGATTCGAATCTCATCATTATTGTTGTACGATTGTAGATATGGTATGTAGGTATGATAGTCCTTTTTTATTATATTTTCATCAGACAATGGCTTATCCAATACGTTTATTATTGAGCTCATTTTGTTTTCAGTTTGAAATTCAAAGAGTTGAGAAAACTTTTGTTTGTTGTTGTAAGTGACCTTTGACGAGCAGATCTTTTCAATTGTGGTTTAGGTTGTAATATCTGTGGATGAGACGTGACTGCCGTATTTTGTGATATACTTGTATTGTATATTATCATTACTTAGTTGGCCTTAAATGTATTCGTATTGTAATTTCCTCTCCTCGAAAATTAATTAAATCACCGTTCTGATCAACCACGCGCAGTGATAGACAACTCATCTCTTTGGTGTTTACAGGTAAATAAATGAGATTCCTTGGAATCTCATCTATTTTATAGCCTGCAGGCACATTAATCGGAAACTCATGAAGTGTGTGTGATTTTGAATTGTTCATATATGTATTTGTAGCGATACTACTTTCAATTCGCAAGAGATTTACTTTAAAAATATTAACTGGAAGATCTGAGTAATGATCATCGGTCGGTTTTAGGATTTTACTATTGAATCCTAAAAGATTCCCAATTGTATTTTCTTTATTAAAATATATCGGATCTTTAGAACTATTTATTTTAACTTGCATCGTATTGTTGTTAGCTTCTATAAAAATATGCTCTCCAGGACTAAGTCGTTTGTATTGCTCTTCTATGTAGTCAACTATATCTTTCAATTCATAAGATCCAATTGGTATTTCAATTACATGTTCCCCTATATGAAACATATTGTTATAGGAGTCTACATTTGGAATACTGTTGTATGAATGAAAATCAGTTAGCGCACACTCATATGTGTCGTTTAATTCAATGGGAGGAAAATAATTAGCATATAGCGCTGATGAGTTAGAGCTCAGAGTAAGTGTTATTGACATTATAACAGTCTGTTCACAAATAAATAAAGTTTACTACACAGCATGGTTTATAAGAATAATTTGCATATATATTTCATAATCTTATTTTAAAATTAACATTAGTTATTAAAAATATTGATGTTATTGTCGTTGTTATCATTGCGGATGGCGATTTATTTCATTTTCCAACTACAGTATTTCATCTTTGCTTATCCAGGAATTGTGTTGATTAGAAAATCCCAACCATTTAACTAATGCTTTGTCTCCTTTCAGTCTGATCACCTTTTCAACTAGATATGTATTTGGAAATCTAGTTCTTGACAGTTCTTCCGTGTAGAAGCCACCTTTAATAGGATTTCCCAGATAATCTTCTAATATGTATGTTGTAGGATACGTATTTTGAACTCTTTTGATTGTGAAAATTTCTGTTGTCCAATTCGGAGTATAGCCTTTCTCAAAAATATGTTTATATTTGCTAATACGTACATGGTCCCCTGCATTAAATTTTGACATTTTGTACATCTTTAAATGGTTGTATACTGTATTTAAGAGCTGTTTTTCATTTTTTGAGTTGACTTTAATCGGTGGCATTTTAATTGTGCGATGAACTTTTCTATTGTATGCATTAAGTAAATCTTTGTATATATCAAGCCAGTTGTAGGAACCATTAAAACTAAACTCTTTCCACATCATTCCTTTTAATGTTCTATTGAATCGTTCTACTATTGATGCTTTCATGATGCTATAGGTTGAGTAGTGATTGACGTTGTATTTACCCATCAATTGATTAAAGTGTTTGTTGAAGAATTCTTTACCATCATCTGTTTGTAAGTTTTTTGGCACACGCCCCAATTGAAAAATAGTCTCCATTGCCTGCGTTGTGTCAACAGCTGTCTTTCTTCTCAAAGGTACTGCCCAAGCATATTTGGAGAATGTATCAATTACAGTTAGCAAAAATCTATAATTTTTATTGTATGTAGAATAGTTCCCCATTTCAACTAAATCCGCTTGCCAAAGATCGTCTATTCCTTTCATAACAACTCTCCTGCGTCCAAACATTTTTCGAGCTTCCTTATGGAGCTCGTTCACTAAATTTCTTTTTGTATCCATGTCTAAGCTTTAAGAAGTATTTTGGGTGTGTTGCGATCTAACTGATGCGCTTTCAGCAATTGACACAAGCATTTAATTTTCAAATCTATAAATTTTCTCATTTAATCTTTCAATTTCTTCTTCGAAGGATGCACTGATCTTGGAAATGCTTTCTTGCATTTTTTTATTCTCTTCCAACTGTAATATTATTTCATGTTGTTGCATTTCGATTTGATTTCTTAGAGTATTATGCATTTTGTTGTTATCGTCTTTAAATTCTTTTAATAGTTTGTATTCTACTTCTTCGATTTGAGTTTGCAAAAACAATTTATTGATAGCATCGTTTTCCTCCAAAGCTTTTGCAACATTTTTGATTCTTTTGTTTTGGACATCAATGTTGTTGTTCGCATCCAAAAATAACCCCAACAATTTAGGTGCATTTTTCAATGAAATTATACTGCTAGTGTCGTTTAGATAATGTCCGAATTTATCAACAGACATAATTTATATATAAAATGTGTATGCGTTTATATAGTTTATACTATTATATTAGCTTCACGTAGTTCTTCAATAATTGAAACAATCTCGTTTTTGTGATTAGTATGACCTGCAGACTGTGATGCAAGCAGTAGTCTAAGTCGATCTACCAACTCGTTTGGATCATCCCAGTATATATAGTTTGATTTATGAGGATTTACCTGCATCACCCCCTTACCTAAATAATTAGCCTTTGTTAATTCCGATGAGCTCTTATGATTTTTCTCTTTAAAAAGTTTTCCAATAATATTTTTGTACTTGTACCCTCTAGTCCCCTTGATTTGACCATCGGACTTATAATCTCTTCTGTGTGCATTGGTAGTAAGTAATATTTTTTTATAGATTTCAAGCTCGAATTTATCATAGTTTTTTGGTGTTTTATGAAACATTAAGGAAAACAGTCCTGGGGTGAGAGCCCATATTTGACCACCAACTTGTATTTTATCTTGATTTAACTCGATGTTGCTACTACCAAATTTCCATTCGTTATTATAATCTCTATGTGGACCATAGTTAGTATCTAGTTCATTTCTCGATTGCAATAGTGATAAGTCAGGATAACTCTCGTCATCATTAGAATGTTGTGAATAAAAGTCATCTTCATCAAAATCCAAACTCCCAATACCCTGTTTGGCAGTAAAAATAAAAAAAAAATGTTATGTACATATATTTTGTAACTAATACAATAAAACAACGAAATAATTTTTTAAAATATACAAATATATGCTTGTGTTTTATTTTATATATTTAGTTATTTCATAAAGAAATTTCAAACATAAATGGCCACAATTAAATGTATTAAAGTTTTGATGTGTATTGTAGTTGTATTCAATATTTCTACCTAGGTATTTGATTAACTCTAAAGGAGGTTGTAAATTTCCGAAGCTGTCGAAATACTGTTTTTCATCCTTGTTTCTATAGTATGCTACCCAATGAGTACCTGGTCCTGTTGACAAATCTAAATTGATTATTCCACATTCGATTTTCCTTGCACGTTTTGGCAGCGAGTCCAACATGAAAACTCCTCTAAAGTGTGGAATATTTCTTGAAAATTTTCTTAGATCAAGTTCTGATAATGGTCTGTTGGGTAGCATGTCTAATAGTTTTTTGAATGATCTCTACAAACAAGTCCATAACCCTTTTTATAAGGTTTAAGGTACAGTCCTTCTCCCACAGCAATAGACTCCATTGCCTTATTGTGTCTGGTGGCTTCCTCAAGTTGTTTTTTTGCGTCCTTTGTTGCATTTACAGCCTTAGCTATAGCGGCACCTCCAGTTGTTAGACTACCAAGTGCACCTAGAGCAGTTAGAATTGGAATTAGCGGTAAAAATCCACCAATTTTTGGAACATTGATTATGCGTGGTATTACAACGCGTGCCTTTTTCCCCTTAAGTGATCTGTTGATAACTTTACGAGCGATTTTAATGGCCGAGTTAATGTCTTGTGGTTTTTCTTCCCGTAATGTTTTTGTTGCTGCTCTAATTGAACTATTGAACAGCTTTTTATCATTTAAATGAGTTCGTAACGATAGTCTTTGCCTATTTCTGCTCTTCTTCTCCATACCCATACCAAATTTAGTTTTTGCTTTCATTGCATTGGACACCATATATGCAAATGTTTTTTCTTCAAGACTGCTATTGTTTGAAAGAACTCTTTCCCAAGCTTTATTTTCAAGAATTTTATCAGCTTGGTGTCTACTGTTTAATTCTTTGTTTTTGGAGTAAGCTATATCGTGATTTTTGCAAGCAGCATCCAATAAATTAATTCCTTTATCTCCTCTAGCTAAACGCTTTTCCAATCTTGTGCCAGGTCCACAGTACTGATATCCAGGAAGATGTAATTCAAAAGGTAGAGAATTTATTGTTCTATTTAGTAAACCTTCACCAACGATAGTTCGTTTGTGACTAACACTTTTGTTATAAAATACAACCATATTACTTTAATCTACAATAAAAGATATTGTTTTGTGAATTTTACAAGTAGTTATTGAAATGCGCTTAGTAAAACAGCACAAAAATATATTAGTTCGTAATGTGGATGTATCTTCAGATGACAGTACAAAAATAAGACATAGTTCCTTGCTACCAAATTCTATTCGAGCATTAATAGTTGGTCCCTCCAATTGTGGAAAAACTAATGTAATGATCAGTTTGCTAGAAAGTCCTAATGGTCTCAAGTTTGAAAATATCTATTTATACTCAAAATCTCTGTATCAACCTAAATATGAATACCTAAAGAATTTAATTTCGCCAATTAAAGGAATGGGATACTACACATTCGCAGACAATGAGTCCGTTGTTCCTCCTAGTGAAGCTAAAAGCAATTCAATTATGATTTTCGATGATGTTGCATGTGAAAACCAAAACAATATACGTGCATATTTTTGTATGGGGCGTCATAAGAATGTAGATTCATTTTACTTGTGTCAAACCTACACAAGAATTCCAAAACATTTAATAAGAGATAATGCCAATTTAATTATAATGTTTAAACAAGATGCGAAAAATATGAGACATGTATACGACGATCATGTTGCCAGCGACATGAACTTTGAAAAGTTTCAGTATATATGTCAAGAATGTTGGAAGGATAAATATGGATTTTTGATGATAAGTAAAGATAATGAACTAAACAATGGTCGCTATAGAAAATTATTTGATTACTTCATCATAATATAAATTACTGTTCATCAAGGGTATCGCTTAGTACATAATCTGGCTTTAAACATTATACATGTGATTGTTATAATTGGTCATCTAAGCAAAACTTGATTTGATACCTAATAAGCTGATCTGATAACCTGATCTGACACCTGATAAACTGATCTGATACCTGATAAGCTGATCTGATACCTGATAAACTGATCTGATACCTGATCTGATAAACTGATCTGATACCTGATCTGACACCTGATAAGCTGAGCTGATACCTGATAAAGTAATCTGATACCTGATCTGATAACCTGATCTGATACTTGATAAGCTGATCTGATACCTGATAAAGTGATCTGATACCTGATCTGATAACCTGATGTGATACTTGATAAGCTGATCTGATACCTAATAACTACAATGAATGAAAAAATTCTAAAAGACTTGGTGACAACAAGAAATGTATTGAAGAAAAAGCTTCGTAGTATAAGAACTGGTGAAACAGATACACATCAGCAATTAAAAGATACATTCCAGCCCATAACAGAACCTTTAAAAGAATTTATAAATATCTCTAAACTTATTGATATACCGAATAAAAAAGAAAAGAATGATAAGAAAACTGAATATGAGGACAGTGCCAATTTTCATCTTCAGAACTCAACAATGAAGTTGGAAACAAGTACTCCTAAGAAACTAATTGAAGAATCAATGTTTAAACAGTCTAATAGTAAAAGTAACAGCGATTTTGATAAAGATGACTTTTATTCACAACATTCTAATGATGACGAGAGTTATCCTGACTTATCACTATTGCAATCGAGAAATGAACTAGATACTAACTATGGTCCACATAGAGATTATAATAACGAATGGAAATTTGGTAGTAGCAACATCGAGTTAAATCAAGATAAAATACAAGTTGGTGGTCAAATATGGGCTCTCACCCCAGGACTGTTTTCCTTAATGTTTCATAAAACACCAAAAAACTATGATAAATTCGAGCTTGAAATCTATAAAAAAATATTACTTACTACCAATGCACACAGAAGAGATTATAAGTCCGATGGTCAAATCAAGGGGACTAGAGGGTACAAGTACAAAAATATTATTGGAAAACTTTTTAAAGAGAAAAATCATAAGAGCTCATCGGAATTAACAAAGGCTAATTATTTAGGTAAGGGGGTGATGCAGGTAAATCCTCATAAATCAAACTATATATACTGGGATGATCCAAACGAGTTGGTAGATCGACTTAGACTACTGCTTGCATCACAGTCTGCAGGTCATACTAATCACAACAACGAGATTGTTTCAATTATTGAAGAACTACGTGAAGCTAATATAATAGTATAAACTATATAAACGCATACACATTTTATATATAAATTATGTCTGTTGATAAATTCGGACATTATCTAAACGACACTAGCAGTATAATTTCATTGAAAAATGCACCTAAATTGTTGGGGTTATTTTTGGATGCGAACAACAACATTGATGTCCAAAACAAAAGAATCAAAAATGTTGCAAAAGCTTTGGAGGAAAACGATGCTATCAATAAATTGTTTTTGCAAACTCAAATCGAAGAAGTAGAATACAAACTATTAAAAGAATTTAAAGACGATAACAACAAAATGCATAATACTCTAAGAAATCAAATCGAAATGCAACAACATGAAATAATATTACAGTTGGAAGAGAATAAAAAAATGCAAGAAAGCATTTCCAAGATCAGTGCATCCTTCGAAGAAGAAATTGAAAGATTAAATGAGAAAATTTATAGATTTGAAAATTAAATGCTTGTGTCAATTGCTGAAAGCGCATCAGTTAGATCGCAACACACCCAAAATACTTCTTAAAGCTTAGACATGGATACAAAAAGAAATTTAGTGAACGAGCTCCATAAGGAAGCTCGAAAAATGTTTGGACGCAGGAGAGTTGTTATGAAAGGAATAGACGATCTTTGGCAAGCGGATTTAGTTGAAATGGGGAACTATTCTACATACAATAAAAATTATAGATTTTTGCTAACTGTAATTGATACATTCTCCAAATATGCTTGGGCAGTACCTTTGAGAAGAAAGACAGCTGTTGACACAACGCAGGCAATGGAGACTATTTTTCAATTGGGGCGTGTGCCAAAAAACTTACAAACAGATGATGGTAAAGAATTCTTCAACAAACACTTTAATCAATTGATGGGTAAATACAACGTCAATCACTACTCAACCTATAGCATCATGAAAGCATCAATAGTAGAACGATTCAATAGAACATTAAAAGGAATGATGTGGAAAGAGTTTAGTTTTAATGGTTCCTACAACTGGCTTGATATATACAAAGATTTACTTAATGCATACAATAGAAAAGTTCATCGCACAATTAAAATGCCACCGATTAAAGTCAACTCAAAAAATGAAAAACAGCTCTTAAATACAGTATACAACCATTTAAAGATGTACAAAATGTCAAAATTTAATGCAGGGGACCATGTACGTATTAGCAAATATAAACATATTTTTGAGAAAGGCTATACTCCGAATTGGACAACAGAAATTTTCACAATCAAAAGAGTTCAAAATACGTATCCTACAACATACATATTAGAAGATTATCTGGGAAATCCTATTAAAGGTGGCTTCTACACGGAAGAACTGTCAAGAACTAGATTTCCAAATACATATCTAGTTGAAAAGGTGATCAGACTGAAAGGAGACAAAGCATTAGTTAAATGGTTGGGATTTTCTAATCAACACAATTCCTGGATAAGCAAAGATGAAATACTGTAGTTGGAAAATGAAATAAATCGCCATCCGCAATGATAACAACGACAATAACATCAATATTTTTAATAACTAATGTTAATTTTAAAATAAGATTATGAAATATATATGCAAATTATTCTTATAAACCATGCTGTGTAGTAAACTTTATTTATTTGTGAACAGACTGTTATAATGTCAATAACACTTACTCTGAGCTCTAACTCATCAGCGCTATATGCTAATTATTTTCCTCCCATTGAATTAAACGACACATATGAGTGTGCGCTAACTGATTTTCATTCATACAACAGTATTCCAAATGTAGACTCCTATAACAATATGTTTCATATAGGGGAACATGTAATTGAAATACCAATTGGATCTTATGAATTGAAAGATATAGTTGACTACATAGAAGAGCAATACAAACGACTTAGTCCTGGAGAGTATATTTTTATAGAAGCTAACAACAATACGATGCAAGTTAAAATAAATAGTTCTAAAGATCCGATATATTTTAATAAAGAAAATGCAATTGGGAATCTTTTAGGATTCAATAGTAAAATCCTAAAACCGACCGATGATCATTACTCAGATCTTCCAGTTAATATTTTTAAAGTAAATCTCTTGCGAATTGAAAGTAGTATCGCTACAAATACATATATGAACAATTCAAAATCACACACACTTCATGAGTTTCCGATTAATGTGCCTGCAGGCTATAAAATAGATGAGATTCCAAGGAATCTCATTTATTTACCTGTAAACACCAAAGAGATGAGTTGTCTATCACTGCGCGTGGTTGATCAGAACGGTGATTTAATTAATTTTCGAGGAGAGGAAATTACAATACGAATACATTTAAGGCCAACTAAGTAATGATAATATACAATACAAGTATATCACAAAATACGGCAGTCACGTCTCATCCACAGATATTACAACCTAAACCACAATTGAAAAGATCTGCTCGTCAAAGGTCACTTACAACAACAAACAAAAGTTTTCTCAACTCTTTGAATTTCAAACTGAAAACAAAATGAGCTCAATAATAAACGTATTGGATAAGCCATTGTCTGATGAAAATATAATAAAAAAGGACTATCATACCTACATACCATATCTACAATCGTACAACAATAATGATGAGATTCGAATCTCAATACAAAATCAAGATTTGTACGTGTTACCTAGTGAGAGCTATATATATGTGGAAGGTTTCGTTGTAGATGAAAAAACTGGAAAATTTTCAGAAATTTTTAAATTGAAAAACAACTTTGTTGCACATCTATTTGATGAAATCCGCTATGAGCTTAATGGTATTGAAATCGATCATACAAGGTATTTAGGAACAACAACCACAATAAAAAATTTGGTATCTCTATCACCAACTCAAAGCGTTGTAATGCAAAATGGTGGATGGCATAAAACTGATGATTTGAATCTTAAGAATGGATATTTTAATTTTTATGTACCACTAAAAATGCTTTTGGGATTTGCTGAAGACTACAACAAAGTTATACTTAATGGAAAGCATGAATTGATACTCTTGCGCAATAAAAATGATGAAGCTCTTGTACACTCGAGCGTTTCTACTGAAAAATCGAAACTTACAATTTCACTCATCTCCTGGAGAATTCCACACGTACAATTATCTGATCAGAGCAAGTTGAATATGATTAAAATTATTAACAATGGTGCTTCTATACCGATGGCATTTCGTAGCTGGGATTGTCATATGAATCCACAATTGAATACAGGAACAAGTCATATTTGGAATGTTAAATTAGCTGCAAGTAAAGAGCGACCACGTTTTGTATTGGTCGCATTTCAACGAGGTAACAAATTTGTTCACTGTGACCTCACTAATTTAAAAGTACATTTAAATTCAACCTCTTACCCATATGATGATCTTAACATAAAATTTAAAAATGAACGGTATGCAATTCTATATGATATGTATGTAAGATTTCAACAAAGCTACTATATGAATGAGCCTCAACCATTATTAACTGCCCAGGAGTTTAAAGACGACGCTCCAATTATTGTAGTAGATGTAAGCTATCAGAACGAATCAGTCAACACCGGACCGATTGACATAAAAATTGAATTTGAAACAGCAACAAATATTCCAGCAACGACATCAGCTTACTGCGTTCTTATTCATGACCGCGTAATAGAATACATACCAATAAAAGGTCAAGTCCGGAAGGTCTTATAAATTAAATAACATGGATGGTGATATTGTTTTTGTAGACTTGCAAGGTTTCAAAAATAATTCAAATGACTTCATCGCAAAAGAACTAGCTGTAGTTTTCAGCAACAACGAATACCTCAATTTCATCATAAAACCTCCTTTTGATTTCGCATGTTTATCAGCCGAAAAACAGAGAGAAGCAGTTTGGTTAACAAAAAACTATCATCATATTAACTGGAATGATGGATCAGTCTCATTTCAAAGCGTTTGCAAGTTTTTAAGATCCAATATAAGAAATTCACAAATATATGTTAAGGGAGGAGAGAAGAAAAAATGGTTAGAAAAAATGATTCATCAAGCAGTTTATAACATTGAAGACATTGGCTGCATTAATTTTAAACAAATGGAAGCTAAGCATTCAACATATTTCTATTGTAGCTATCACGACTATGGTGTTTGTGCCTTAAGGAATGCAATTTTACTTAAAAATGAAAATGTTAACCAACTTTTAAATAAATGCTTATAAAAATTAAAATAAATGTCTTTTATTTCAAATAAACACCTATATATATATTTATTTCAGAGAACACACAAACAAATAAACACAATGGTTCATTCATTCAAATGGTCAAGGGAATATTTGGGCACAAAGAATAAACGCTTATTATTTGTTTGTATGTATGTATATGCGTACATAAATATCTACAAATTTATTTCATTTCATACTGACCCACTTGCGCTAAATCCAGGAAAGCAACAAAAAAGCGGACTGTCACACAGACTCACCAATCGTCACACACACACCCCCTGTCTGACAGGCAGACATTCCAATCGCCACTCAGAACACAAAAACACACACATATTAATATTCTACAAAATACAGAAATCGCACCACCATCCAGATCCCCAAATAAAATCCATCGATGATCGTCATGTATAAAATAAACAAAATATCAAATTCAATATTTATGCAATAGTAAATTTTTTTCTCAACGTCTTCAAGATCAGAATAATCAAATTATTCCCCCACACTTAAGCATTGCACACAAAAAAGAAATAGCTGAATTGCTGGACAAAATATCTTAAGTAAACACACACCAAAATTAAAAACAAGCAAAAAATAAAAGAAGAAACCTCACTCCAGCCTGGACAAAATATCTTAAGTAAACACACCAAAATTAAAAACAAGCCAAAAATAAAAGAAGAAATCTCACTCCAGCAAGAAGAAACGAACCATAAACATTAGGGCCATCCATTTATACAACACTTTTAAGATATTGTACTTCCTAAAAAAGTTTTGTGCCAGATACTAAAAATTTCTTATTTTCTATTAGGCCATAGCACACATGGACAGACAGAATTCCTACGCTCACATATGGACAGACAAAAAATTCCCACGGTCTCACGCTCACTTATACAAACTCATTTTGGTTACACAGCACCCCTCCACCAAACTACCATCACATATGGACGGACAGAAATTCCCACGGTCTCATACGGACAGACACAAACTCATAAGCTCACATATGGACGGACAGAAATTCCCACGGTCTCATACGGACAGACACAAACTCATAAGCTCACATATGGACGGACAGAAATTCCCACGGTCTCATACGGACCGACACAAACTCCCAAGGTCTCATATGGACAGACAAAAATTCCCACGCTCACATATGGACGGACATGTATTCCAAGGTCACATATGGACAGACACAAATTCCCACGCCTACCCCATCATCATAAAAAAAAAACAACAACAATGCGAACCCCCTTATTAAACCGTGGGAAAATACACACACAAACATTAAAGTATCAAATTACAACATAAACACATTAAAATCAAAATTTGGGTAATTAACATGCAAATTTTTAAAATTTTACATGAAATTTGAGAATTTTAATTGCCCTGGCACATACATTCCCTAACTACTTATTCCTACTAACTAGCACCACTTGCAAAAGTGGAAAAATTGAACAAAGAACGCTGATGAGATGGCTTAGCGGCCTCGAAATCAGTACTGATCCGTTCTGCTGGTTTGATGATTATTGGAAATATTCTTAACATTCCAATCCTAATATAAAAAATAATATGAAATTTTTATTTGACACATTGTTGTCACAATACCATTATATATAAATGAAATTTGTTTGTTGGTGGTTAAGCAATGTCTATATGCATTTCATTGGTGCTTTACCAAATCGTCAGTAGACTTTAACCACTGTTTTGAAAAGTTAAAAAGTTAAGAGGTTTTTAACCACTGTTCGACATACATAGACATAGACTGTTCGACATATATTGTCTGAACTATGTATGTACATACGTATTTGAGCCACCGGCAAATATAAGTATATGTATTTATGTATGCATGTACATAGGTGAAGATTTAGTCACTTGGAAATAATTTGTGGAACATGTAAGTTTCTTTTGTAAGTAGGCTATTTCGAAGTTGTATCAAGGGTGAAGATATTTCCTAAATTTCATAGCTAATTTTTTGCATCAACAAGTTGCATGTGTACATACACAAGTTATGTAAGTACATATGTATAATTATAATCCGAATTAAAAGCAAAAGTTAGTTTTTTAGGGATAAACATATAAAACTTACATAAAAGATGGACTGGTGATGAAGTAAAACATGAATTCACTTTCATTTGGTGTAACAAAATTTATTATAATATGCTTATTGTAAACAAATACTGATCTGCCACAATACTTATGTTTGTGTTGTCAGAATACAGTTTTATAAAAATCGCATATTTGCACAAAAAATATGCTCACGATCAGTAATAATACGGATATGTATTCCAAATTAGCAAATTGTAAATGTGCATAATAACCATCGTGAAATACTTTACAAAACAAATCAATTCGATGTCCTTAAAGTTACACAATATAGCAAGACAAAATTACATATGTAGCTTAAGGAATTCAATTAATTAATCTATTTGTTAGGAAATGTCACTGCACTGTCTGTTTAAGTTCTACCGTTCTCAAACTCTTAAGCATAATGTCTATTAACTTTAACCCCTATAGTGCACAACCGAAAAAGAACACAAACTTTTTATGTTCTGCTGAACGTATAACAAAGCTATATATTTTTAATTTACTTCTGAAGCTGCAACTAATGATAGAAAACTAAAATAAGTAGCATGTACACAAAACGTGTGGACTTTATCTTTAACACATTCTTTATCATGAAAACATTCTTCATTTGAAATCATTTTTCCATTCAGAAACGTCTTATATCTTGTTTGTACATTTGTGAATATATTTCACATATGTTTCATTTACCTCTATGGTTCCCATTTTTATTGACTTGATATTTTCAATGCATTAAGCAATTTATCTCTAATCTTGAAATTATATTTACAATCATGTCATATAGAATATGTAATATAAAAAAATATTGAAAAAAAATCGAACCAACAACACAATTTAACTGTAAATAACTGGTTTTGGTGATTGTTTTCATAAGAATCGTTAACAAATATGTTATTACTTCTTAATCATCTGGCAACAGTGATCAGTATCGACAGAAAGAGTACATAGCGCATAGGACAATTTCGGCGCCGGCGAACATTTATGGGAAAATTGTTGAAGCATGTGGCAACATAAAATTTCGTTTGTGCAGCAAACCATTGCAGGGTCTGTCCTTATATGGATGGCGACACATACGAATGACATCACTTATCCTGGTAGTTACTAAATTTAACTTGCTCGCAATTTCGTCGGAATACAGATCGAATTAATGGTTTTTTGCTGACTATTATGTTAAATTCGTTTGTATCCACAGTAAAAATCTAAGCTTTTTTTGTTCTTTATAGTCCTGCAACGCATATATAGTATATATATCTTTATATATATATATATATATATATATATATATATATATATATATGTATATTTGCATGTCTGTCTTGTTTCAGGAGAACAAGAAGATTTGCGGTCAAATTCATCGCCATCGACTGCCTAGATGAGCTCACCTAGCTTCGCACCATTTTGCTTTAAAATGAGCAAAAAGGTATACACTCGGGTCTCGTTTTCTCTCAGATTCTTTTCGTTATGAAACTTGCACAGTGAAATATCTCTTTTTATAATACATATGTTGAAGTTACGCTTGTCGCGAAAGTTTTGGCCAAGAGTTTTTATTGTAATAAAGCAATTACGAGGATTATATAGCCATCATAAATTCATAAATTATAAAACAGTTCGAAAATATATGACTGCTATTCATAGTCGACATAAATTTGTATAGATGAAAAACTCAGCTGCTGCCTGTGATATGAATATATTAATGAACGGCAGTAAGTAGACTAATTTCCAATGGCTGCCAGTTACATAAATTAGTTTCTATGTAAAATCTCACAAACGCATCAACCGATTTTGACCCGATTGATAGGGCTCGATTGTCGTGATTTTTTAATGTCAATGAATGATTAGCTTTTTGTTATTGTTAAAAACCCATTTTTGTAAAAATGCCAGCCTTCAACTTAACGTTCACATTCGGTTTAAGAGAAATGGTAACAATAGACCACTTCTTAAACGACTGACAAAATCCTACTTTTAACTAGCATGAAATTGTCGAATGGCTCTTAGAGGTTTACACAAGTTTTTTGTGACTAAGCAAATAACAATATTATATGTAATGATGCTTTTTAACGAAAGTCATAAATTAATATTACTCTTTCGGGTGTGTTTTTCTTTTGTCATAAAATAGCTCTACAAGTCTGAGTCGAAAGGTTGAAACTCCTTAGGCGAAATGGCGATAATACATGTTTGCCGCTGTTACTTAGGTATAATTCATGAATAAAAACGACAACAAATTATTCATACTTTTATGTCTGAACATTAGATCACATTTGTATAACATAAAAATAAGTAAAAGAGAATTGAATCGCAATATCTAAATATAACCAAGTGAAAAATGTTTCTCATTTAACTTATGTAACTGGCAGCCACTGAACGTTTTTCCGTTTGCCGTCGTCAAAACAATGTATTCAGCTCACATCAGCGCAACAGCTGTTTCAGCTTATACATATTAGGTGTGTTTCTTTACTTTTTGGGTAAAGTTCGGTAAAATGAGAGCTAACTATAAATTCTCTCAATAAAAGACAAAAATGTGCAAAAGTACGCGAACGCGAAAAACCAAAACTATTGTACTATGTCAAAGTTATTAAATAAAAACTTGCATGTAGTATATACATACATACTTACTTACGTATGTTTTACTTACATGTTGCAGCGTATCTATAATATTTTCTTTCTTAATTTTATGTAAAAACTTATAAAACTTTGTTCGCCAGAAATTTTTAAATCTTTTTTGCAACAACTTTCCAATTTTTTTATGTTTTTTTGTCAATTTAATTTTTCTTTGATGTTGTTTATTTTTCAAACAGCTGTTTGTTTATTTACTTGCCCAAACTAGCCCGAAGAAAAAGTACGGGCTGTTTCGTGCAAGAAGAAGAAGAATCTTATTCTCTCAAAACCACTCTCATTTACACAAATTAAAAGTACGGAAACGCTTTTCGTGCAAATTGGGATCCCGAGGGATCCCAAAGTAGAGTAAAAAAACACAACTATTAATTTAGATATTGTTGTGCTCCAGAAGGCAAATTTAATAATTTTAAATTTACTTTTTATACCCTCCAAAAAAGAATTTGGAGGAAATATTCACTTTGTCATTCCGTTTGTAACGCATCGAAATATCCATCTCAGACCCCATAAAGTATATATATTCTTGATCAGTGATGAAATCTAAGACGAACTGAGCATGTCCGTCCGTCCGTCTGTGGAAATCACGATTCAGTCCAAACGAAAAGAGCTAGACTTTTGAAATTTGGCATAAATATATTTTAAAACTTAGAGCAGGTTAAGTTCGAAGATGGGCTAAATCGGGCAAGAGGGAAAAAAGTTCCCCTAAGAAGAACTAAACCAACCCAGAAAAAACAACATAATTTTTAAAGTTTTTTGGTTATTTTGTTAAGCAAATGATATATTTTTATGTCAAATACGGTCCAACGCCTTAAACTTGGAGCCATTAAATAAAAGAAAAATATTTTTTGACCCCGCCCACTTTAGTGGGCGTTATTATAGGCAAAAATAGCATAAAAATTTAACAAATTGTTTTACTTAAGCTTACATTACTTAAAAATAACACTTTTAAGCTTTATTGACGAAGCTGAGACGAAACCTGGTACTACTCTGCCCTACCCCCTCCTTCCCCTTCGCCACCTAAATGACCCTACCAAAAAAAAAATTTTTTTTTAAATTTTGTATATAATCATCCCAAGCATTTATCTTTAGAGTTTTATGACTGCCGATTTCTGCCCTACCTCCCCCCCCCCACCTCTTCCTTTGCCCCCTAAAATGACCCTACCAAAAAAAAAAATTTTTAGGCAAAAATAGCATAAAAATTTATCAAATTGTTTTACTTAAGCCTACATTCCTTAAAAATAACACTTTTAAACTTTAATGACGAAGCTGAGACGAAACCTGGCACTACTCTGCTCTACCCCCCCCTTCCCCTTCGCCCCCTAAATGACCTTACCAAAAAAAAAATTTTTTTTTAAATTTTGTATATAATCATCCCAAGCATTTATCTTTAGAGTTTTATGACTGCCGATTTTTGCCCTACCTCCCCCCCCCCCCCACCTCTTCCTTTGCCCCCTAAATGACCCTACCAAAAAAATTTTTTTTTTTAAATTTTGTATATAATCATCCCAAGCATTTATCTTTAGAGTTTTATGACTGCCGATTTCTGCCCTACCCCTCCCCTCTTCCCTTGCCCCCTAAATGATCCTACCAAAAAATTTTTTTTTTTTTTTTTAAATTTTGTATACAATCACCCCAAGCATTTATCTTTAGAGTTTTATGACTGCCTGTTGCTAACCTACCCCTCCTCCCCTTTGCCCGCTAAATGACCCTATTAAAAATAAATAAAATTTTTTTTAAATTTTGTGTATAATCATCCCAAGCATTTATTTTTAGAGTTTTATGTCTACCTGTTTCTGCCCTACCCCCTCTCCCCCTTTGCCCTCTAAATGACCCTATCAAAAAAAAGAAATTTTAATTTTGTATATAATTATCCCAAGCATTTATTTTTAGTGTTTTATGACAAAGGTTAAATGTTTCCCCCACAGCCCTTGCCAGAGCGACCCCGCCAAAATACAGTTTTTATACCCGTCAAAGAGAATTGTGATGAAGTCTAAGACGGTCTAGCAATGCCCATACGTTCGTCTGTGGAAAACATGATATTGTATATTTTTTTGAACCCCGCCCCCTTTAGTGGGCGTTGACGTACGATATTATATAAAGGAACTCTGTCCCACCAAGTTAAACATTTCAAATTCACTTACTAAATATTTGGAGGGTATTTAAGATTCGACCCGGTCGAATATAACGTTTTTACTTGTTTCACTTGTTTTTGCCATTTTCAACCAACTTTATAACAATTGCCTTAATATTTTTTTTTGCTTTGATGATAACTAATTACAAATGTTGTTATCTTATCAGCTGATCGATGTTTGAAATAGCATACTAAGTTATGACGGGTTGTTCACACTAGTAAAATTTTTCGTGCTGTTATTTTATGACTTATGGCTACAATGTGAGCCCGCCAAATAATAAAATAGAACTAAATTCGTGTCATGTTTATTTGAAAAACTGTCATTATTATATTTATACGCTTCACAAAACAGTGAAAGGATATATCTATGTAGGTTCGTCATTCCGTGTGTAATTTCTTTGACATTCACATGGGACCCTCTAAAGTGTATATATTCTGGATCCTTATGAATAGCGATGACGATTGAGCGATGTCCGTCTGTCTGTACCGTTGGATTGAAATTAAACTTAAATAGAGTGGTATTGAATTTCAAAAAAATCGGTTCCAGAGATGGGAAACTCACATATATTTCTCGACGCAAAACTAATACCAAACACCAATTATTTTTTTGATTGTTTTTAAATTAAACCTATTTTATGATTAGGAAGTCTCAATGGTCTAATAAAAACTAAAAAAAAAACAAAAAATATGTTCCAGGTATGGGAATGTAAGAGTTTTTTTGGGACATGCAGTTTTTTGTTGTAAATGTAATAATTAAACTGGTTTAAAATTTTAAGTTTTTTTTAAATAAAACCACTTTATACATCATTAAGACTTGAACTGGTCGATAAAATTTTTTTTTATATTAAAATTTCGCTTCCAGGGGTGAGAAATTGAAAATATTTTTTATACTTAAAAGTAACCAAAAATGCAACCCACGTTTTTTTGCTAACTAAATCTATTTTTGAATTTACGAAGAACAAAATTGCTACCAAAAATTACAAAAATAAAAATTTCTAATCCAGGGTTGGACAAGTGCAATATTTTGTACCACATGAAAGTGACCAAAATGGTTAAAAAATTTATATTTTTCTTAAATAAATCTACTTTATACCTCAAGAAGAGTTTCACTGATAAAAAGCAAACAAAAAATAAAAGTTCGCTTTCAGGGCTGGGAAAATTAATTTTTTTTTGTCATGCAACAATTTGTAGTACATGTAATACCCAAAATAGTTACAAATTTTGAGTTTTTCTCAAATAAAATCACTTTATACCTCATAAAGATTTGCATTGATAAAAATAAATTTTAAAATTCAAATTTCGTTTCCAGGGTTGGGAAATTTAAATATTTTTATACATAAAAGTAATCAAAATGGCTAAAAATTTCAAATTATAAAATTGCTTTATACTTCATGAAGAGTCGCATTGGTAAAAAAGAAAAAAAAAATTTCAATTCCATGGTTGGGAAATTTAAAATTTTTTTTGGTACATACAATATATTGTAGTACATGAAAGTGACCAAAATGGTTGCAAATTTGTCTTAAATAAAACGACCTTATAACTAATATAGACTAGAATTGGTAAAAAAAGAACAACATTAAAATTTCGTTTCCAGGGATGGGAAATTGAAACGTTTTTTATACGTAAAAGTAACCAAAAAGGCAACTATCGTCGGTTTGTTTCTAAATAAAACTATTTTTTAATTCAGGAAAAATAAAATTGGTATCAAAAGTTAAAAAAAATCAAAATTTCGATTCCAGGGTTGGATAATTGCAATATATTGTAGTACATGAAAGTGACAAAAATGGTTAAAAATTTCAAGTTTTTCTTAAATAAAATTAATTCATGCCTCATTAATAGTTGAATTGGTAAAAAAAGGAAAATCGAAATAATTCTGGTACATAAAAGTACCCACATAAATTCCATATTTTGTTTTTTGTTTGTTAATTAAACCTATCTTATACTTCGCTAAGAATTAAATAGATATTACAAATTTTAGAAATTAAAAATTCGGTTCCAGGGTTGGAAAATCGGAATTTTTTAGTACTAGCCATATACTCGTAAGTTCCAAATTTTGGTTTTTTTGTGTATGAAATCTTTTTTATACTTTGGGAAGAGTTAAATGGTATTAAAAACCAAACAAATTTAAAATACAATTTCAGGGTTGGAATACCGACATTTTCTGATTCATAAAAGACACCATATAATTTGCTATGTTTTGTTTTTATGATGAATTATACCTACTTTATATATCTGGAAGAAATAAAATGGTATTAAAAACCAAAAAAATCTAAAAGGCGATTCTACGGTTGAACAATTAGAACTTCTTGGGGTACATGAAACGGATTCTTTCTTTTTGTTTGTAAATTATTTAATACTTTTGAAAGACTTTCAGAGGTAGTAGAAATAAGAAGAGCCAAACATTTAGCTTCCAAGCAAAAAAATTTAAGCGTTTTCTTGTATGTATATAAAAGTAACCGATAACACAATTTAGTTTGTTTTAATTAAACCTACTTTCTGTTTTAGCAAGAGAGAAAGAAAGAAGAATTACATCTGTGAAGGGTATTTCAGATTAAAGAATTACATTATACACTTCACAAAAAAGTGAAAGGGTATATATAGGTTTGTCATTCCGTGTGTAATTTCTTCGATATTCACATGTGACCCCATAAAGTATATATATTCTGGATCCTTATGAATAGCGGTGACGATTGAGCGATGTCCGTCTATCTGTACGTGAAATCGGTTTTCCCAAGCCCAAAGAAGAGCTAGAGAATTCGTTCTTGGACCGTTGGATTGAAAATGAACTTAAATAGAGTGCTATTGAGCTGGGACGCTTACACCTATTTCCCGACGCAAAATTTTTGTAAAAAATCAATTATTTTTTTTAATGTTTGTAAATTAAACCTATTTCGTGCTTTAGGAATCTTCAATGGTCTATTAAAAACTAAAAAAATTAAAATTTTTTTCCAGGGATGGGAAATACAAATTTTTTTCGGCCTATTCCGTATATTGTAATACATGTAGTAACTAAAATTATTAAAAATAAAGTTTTTCTTTAACAAAACCTCTTTAAGCGTCTTGAAGATTTGCATTGGCCAAAAAAAAATTTTTAATTCAAATTTTGCTTCCAGGGGTGGGAAATTGCATTTTTATACCCTTCACAAAAAAGTGAAAGGGTATATATTGGTTTGTCATTTCGTGTGTAATTTCTTCGATAACAATATAGGACCCCATAAAGTATATATATTCTGGATCCTTATGAATAGCGATGACGATTGAGCGATGTCCGCCTGTCTGTCTATTCGTCCGTCTGTAGGTGAAATCGGTTTTCCCAAGCCCCCAGAAGAGCGATAGACTTCGTTCTTGGACCGTTGGATTAGAAATGACGTGCCTTAAATAGAGTGCTACTGAAATTCAGAAAGATCCGAAGGATGGTTCCAGAGTTGGGAAGCTTACACCTATTTCTCGACGAAAACTTTATACCAAAAATCAATTATTTTTTTTAATGTTTGTAAATTAAACCTATTTCTTGCTTTGGGAAGCCTAAATAGTCTATTAAAAACTAAAAAAATTAAAATTTTTTTTTTCGGCCCATTCCGTATTTTGTAGTACATGTAGTAACATTGTTAAAAATTTTAAGTTTTTCATTAACAAAACCTCTTTATACGTCATGAAGATTTGCATTGGCCAAAATTTTTTTTTTAATTCAAATTTTGCTTCCGGGGGTGGGAAATTGCAGTTATTTTTATACGTGAAAGTAATCAAAAAGGCAACTGATGTTGCTTTTTTTTCTAACTAAGCCTGTCTTATAATTTAGAAAGAACAAAATTAGTATTAAAAATTAAAAAAAAAAATCGGATCCAGGGAAGGACAAGTGTAATATAGGTATAATAGTTCATGTGACCAAAATGGTTAAAAATTTGAAATTATTCTTAAAAAAAATTACTTTATACCTCATGAAGCGTTGCACTGATAAACAAAAAATTAAAATTTCGCTTCCAGGGTTGGGAAAATTAAAGTTTTTTTGGTACATGCAATATTTTGTAGTACATGTAATAACCAAACTGGTTAGAAAATTTTAGTTTTTCTTAAACAAAACTACGTTATACCTCATGAAGATTTGCATTGATAAAAATAATTTTAAAAATTAAAATTTCGCATCCAGGGTTGGGAAATTAAAATTTTTTTATACATAAAAGTAATCAAAGAGGCAATTGACGTTGCTTTTTTTTGCCAACTAAAACTATTTTATATTTTAGGAAGAACAAAATTGGTATCAAAAATTTCCAAAAAAATCAAAATTTCGAATCCAGGGTTGGACAAGTGCAATATTTTATAATTCATAAAGGTAACTAAAATGGTTGAAAATTGTAAATTTTTCTTAAATAATACTACTTTATACCTCATGCATTGGCTAAAAATAAAACAAAAATATTTATATTTCACTTCCAGGGTTGGGAAATTTAGAGTTTTTTTGATACATGCAATATATTGTAGTACATGAAAGTGACCAAAATGGTTGTAAATTATCAAGTTTTTCTTAAATAAAACGACTTTATACCTAATGAAAAAAAAAATTAATTTCGCTTCCAGGGATTGAAATTGAAATTTTTTTAAACATAAAAGTAACCAAAAAGGCAACTAACGACGGTTTTTTTACTAATTAAAACTATTTTTTAGTTCAGAAAAAACAAAATTGGTATCAAAAATTAAAAACAAAAAAATCAAAATTTAGATTCCAGAGTTGGATAACTGCAATATTTTGCAGTACATGAAAGTGACCAAAAAGGTTACAAATATTAAGTTTTTCTTAAATAAAACTATTTCATGCCTCATTAAGAGTTGCATTGGTAAACAAATTTGAATTTCGTTTCCAGGGTTGGGAAATTGAAATATGTATATAAAAGTAACCAAATAGGCAATTGACGTTGTTGTTTTTGCTAATTCAAACTATTCAGGAAGAACAAAATTGGTATTGAAATCTTAAAAAATCAAAATTTCGACTCAAGTGTTGAACAAATAAAATATTTTATGGTACGTGAAAGTGTCCAAATTTAAATTTTTTTTGTCAAGTAAAACTATGTTACATCTTTTAATTAAACCCACTTCCTGTTTTAGCAAGAAAGAAAGAAGAATTACATCTGCGAAGGGTATTTAAGATTCGGCACAGCCGAATATAGCACTTGTTTTTTTATTGTTTTAAATGAAATGTTTGTTTTGTTGTATTATTTATCTACAAGTACATGAAAAAGTTAATAATAAAAACTGATTTTCTTACAAAGTTTATTATTTGACTAATATAAGTTGGTGTAATGGATCTACATCCGATTTCATGTCTTTTGCATAAGCATTTGTTATGTACATTTAAGAATTAATAATTGGATTTTAGTTATGAAAGTGTTATCAAAATTCGTTTTTGTATATTTTTGCAAAATGTATGCTATGTGCCTTTTTTTAATAATTTTGACAACTGAGTTGAAGATAGATGTTACCAATGTAAACGAATTTTTCGCATTTTCAACATCTTCCATTCATTTCTCTAATATGTTAGCAGGTGTAAATAGGCTATAATGGCTAAACTCTAGATCAAACTGAACATGTTTAACAGTAATATGTTACACGAAAACTGTTGAAATGCCAAAAAGAAAATTGCTAAAAAAAATCACCCTTTAGATATAGTTTATAAGAATAAACACTGCTATTTTCGTGTTTAACAAAAAAGTAAAGTTTGTCATAGTAAGAAAACAAAAAGGGAAAAAGTGATTATTCAGTTCTTGTTGTAGGTTTGATATATGTTTAAGCTTCCGATTCAATTGAGTCGTAGTTTGAAATAATATCTTTAGTTATTCTAAGAAATGTTGGGTATAGGTTCCCTGATGATCTGCCCCAGTGAAATACGCATAGGAACTAGTTAAGCCCCTCAATAATCAATTTTTAACAGTTTTTGTAGGTTAGGTTAGGTTAGGTTAAAAGGGCTGCCCGCAGTAAGCGAGAAAAACATTCGGAGGCCATCAAAAGGCCCATTGTGATGCCCAGAGGACTATACCCTACACACTCTTCTCAAGACGAAGTGGTGGTTCCTGAGAACCATCCAGAACTTCTCACAAAGCCCGCCAGGGCAGCCAGCGGCGCATCCCTGAGGCAGTCAAGATCCCGCAGGAAACGAGAGCCTAGATGTCTAAGCCTACGCTCCTGCAGGGCCGGACAGTCACAAAGGAAATGCTGTACTGACTCCTCCTCCTCCTCATCAAAGCAGCTCCTGCAGCGGCCATCATGGGGAAAGCCCAAACGCTCCGACATGTGCCCAATTGCACAGTGCCCCGACAAGACCCCTACCAGGAGTGCCAACGGCTGTTTCCCAAAAAGCAGAAGTTGCCTAGTCCTACCTCTGCTAAGCGAGGGCCATAGAGTTTTGGAGACCCTACAGGTAGTAATACTTGACCACCTGTTTGTCACCTCCCTCCTTGCCCACCTCTGAAATCTGCCCAGCAGCTCAACTGAGGGAATGTCAATGTCCCTACGCGATACTGCTTCATCCAAGGCCGAACCCGCTCTCGCGCATTCGTCCGCCATCTCATTCCCCTGAATGCCTTCATGCCCTGGAACCCAAACCACATTGACATCATGCCCCCTAAGTCTGGCCAGAGATTGAATGCATGCCAGTACACATCTCGACTTTATAATCTCCGAACCCAGGGCTCTAATTGCTGCCAGACTATCTACACAGATGCCAATAGTTCTTGCCTCCAAATTGAGCCCATCAATCCTTAATGCTGCCTCGGTAATGGCATAAATCTCTGCTTGGAAAACTGTCGAGGTATCGGGTAGCCTGAGCTATACCGAAAGGCCGAGACCCTCGGAAAATACCCCCGAACCAGTGCCAGTGTCCTTCTTCGAGCCGTCAGTAAAAACCAAAGTTGCATTACTACGAGTCGCAGAGTTTTCCATCCAGTCCTTCCTCTCCGGGAATGCGACTGAGAAGGGTTTGTCGAAACACATGACCGGAGTCATATAATCAGTCCGTCCCCCCAGGACCTGCCCTCCTACCTTTTGTAGGATAATGCCATGTCCCGTACGGTCATGCCTGAAAGTGCCCGACTCCATGAGCCTGAGGGCAGATCTGGCAGATATGTACTTGATGTATATATTAAGGGGAGCCAAATCAAGCATTGTCTCTAGACTGGCCTGAGGGGCCGCCCTCATTGCGCCAGTCACAGCAAGACATGCTAGCCTCTGTACCTTGCCCAGTATAGAGAGATATGTACTCTTGTCCACAGCCCTCCACCAAACAAGTGATCCATAAGTAAGAATGGGTCTAATCACCGCCGTATACATCCAGTGAAGGATGTACGGTTTCAACCCCCATCTCCTCCCTGAAACTCTCTTGCATGCGTAAAACGCACATAGAGCCCTCCTCGTTCTATCCTCCACATTTCGTCTCCACAATAGTGTAGAGTCTAGAATAATGCCGAGGTACTTCGCTTCCCTCGAGAGTCCCAAGCTCATGCCACCAAGGCATGGTGGCCTAAAAGCCGGGATCTTATATCTCTTGGTAAAAAGTACCAGTACAGTCTTCGAAGGGTTTATGCCTAGACCGTTCCCCTTGGCCCAGTCCAGTAGTTCGTTCAGCGCCGATTCCATGAGTTCACTTATCGTAGGCAGATATTTACCCCTTATAAGGAGCACAACGTCATCAGCATATGCAACTACCTTGGTGCCACCTGCGTTCAACCTGAAAAGAATGCTGTTCAGGACAAGGTTCCATAGGAGCGGAGACAGAACTCCCCCCTGCGGAGTGCCCCTTGTTACAGCCTTCCTCCTCGTACTCATGCCCAAACTGGATACTATGCATCTGCTCCTAAGCATGTTCCCTGCCCAGTCCGTAATTAACTGGTCCGCACCGATCTCTCTGAGCGCCCCAGTTATCGAGGATATGTTCAGATTGTTAAAAGCGCCCTCTATGTCTAGGAAGGATGCCATAACAAACTCCTTCTTGTCAAGGGAATCTTCTATAGTGCCGACAACATCATGCAGCGCCGTCTCAACCGACCTACCCTTCTGGTAGGCATGCTGCGCACCGCAGAAATTCTCTGGCGAGAGAAGTTCCTTGACATACAAATCAACCAGTCTCTCCAGTGTTTTCAATAGAAAAGATGACAGACTGATTGGTCTGTAATCTTTAGCGGTACCGTGGTTTATCCTCCCCGCTTTTGGAATGAATACCACAGTAACCTCCCTCCACTCCATAGGAATGTACCCGTAAACGAGACTTCCCCTAAAGATGGTTAGCAGCCATGGTAAAATCGCCTCTATGGCATGCTGCATCAGCGCTGGGAAAATACCATCTGGCCCCGCTGACTTAAAGGGCTTAAAAGATGTCACTGCCCATCTTACCCTGGCTGACTGTACAATGGAGTCCACCAAATCACTCCCTAGGATAGCTGTTTGCACGGGGACGACAGTACCACGTACGTCCGCCCCGTCCTCGCAATCCGGAAAGTGAGTTTCCATTAGTAGTTCCAGGGTATCCTCGCTGCTTTCAGTAAAAGTCCCGTCAGGCCTCATAAGGGATCCCGGAGTGCTAGGCTCCTTAGAGAGTAGTTTTCTTAGGCGGGAAGCCTCAGATGTGCCCTCCAAGTCACCACAGAAACGCTTCCACGATTCCCTCTTTGCCTTCCTGGTTTCGCTCTTGAAGACGTTGAAACTCCTACGATAGTTATCCCAGTCTATGGAATTTCTGTCGCGCTTCGCCTTATTAAAAAGTCTCCGGCAGTCTGTCCTGAGCTGCTTGAGTCTCGGATTCCACCACTTCTGATGGACTTTCGTTGACGGTTGCCGCTCCCGACAAGATGCGTGATAGGCGTCCCTCAGTGTACTTGACAAAAGGACTGAAGAGTCCTCCAGCTCCTGAATGCTGCCCACCTGCTCCGCTACTGGAGGTGGTAGGGCATCCACGAGCTTTCTGAAACTTCCCCAATCCGTTTGCCTAGGGTTCCTGTAAGGCTTGCCCCCACTCGGAATAAGATCGATAGTAAAAGTGATTCTGTTATGACCAGAGAATGAGCACTCAAGGCTCACCCTCCAGTCAGATATTCTAATAGAGACCCTATCACTAATCAAAGTTAAATCCATGACCTGTTGCCTGATCCTATTGAAAAACGTTGGCCTATTGCCCTTGTTGCAAATCCTAAGATTGGTTGACAAGAGAAATTGTAATAAATCCTCACCTCGTTTATTTATATCCGTGCTACCCCAGAGTGTGTGATGCGCATTTACATCACCGCCCAGTACAAGGTCATGTCCACGTGTCCCGCACCAGTCAATGAGTGTGCGCACCGCACTAGAGCTCCTTAAAAATATTAATATTTTAAATAAAACTGTGTTAGAAATTAAGGAGAAGATCAGAATTTAATAAACAAACTAAGGACCGTATGTGAACAATAAAAGTTTTTTAAATAATATAACAGACTACTGAAACTTAAGTGCAATTAGAATAAATGCATTGATATGCCTGAGGAATGCACTAAATGTAAGACTAGTATAAGAGGTGAAACTGGTATTCATTGCAGTGGAGTTTGTAAAAAGGTGTATCATAACGCCTCAAAATGTTCGGGTCTTGATCAGTACTCCATTGGCGTTCTAGAAGGAAAAAATTTTGTTAGATTTATTTGCGATGATTGCATCCAATACATCCATAATGTGGATCTCGTTTTAAAAGAAATTCAAGATGGTGTAAATAAAAATAAACAAAATCTAAGCGAATATAAAAACGAATTTAAAGTAATATTAAAACAAAATGAGTCAGAAATAAAACAACTATTAGAAGCAATTGAAAAACGGTATGAAGAAAGATTTAAAAAAATAGATAGAGCTCAAAAAATCTGTGAAAAAACTGTAGAAAAAGTTCAAAAATTGTATGGTTGTGTTAATGATTTTGAAAACAAAAACAAAGAAATGTATAATGGTATAGAAGAAAGTAATAACAAAATGTGCAATGAGATCAAAAAAGCGTTAAAAGAAACAACAGCAACAAAAAGCAAAATGTCATATGCGGAATCAGTAAAAACAAAAACAGTGATGCCAGATATGACAAAGAAAGTACCATTGGTAATAAAACCTAAAGAAAAGCAACCTGTTGAAAAAACTAAAGATGAGTTAAACAAAAAAGTGGACCCGGTAAATTTGAAAATATCGAATATAGAAAATAGAAGAAATGGAACTGTAATAATTCAAGCGGATAATAATGAGGACAGGGAAAAAATAAAAGAAGCAATTCAAAGTAAAATGAGTGAAGGGTACGAAATTAAGGTACCTAACCCTATAGAAATGTGTGTTTCAATAACGGGTATTACATTTAAATATTCGGAAAATGAATTAATCGAAAGAATAAAGAAACAAAATCCAATATTAAATAAATCAGTAATGAAAATTACGAAATTATATGAGATCAAGCGGAATAATAAAATTGTTTACAATGCGAAGTTACACGTAGATAATGAATCGTACAATAAACTAATATCAGTGCAAAAAATTAACGTCGGGTGGGAAAAATGTAGAGTGTTCGATGGAACTGATGTAATAATATGTTATAAATGTAATGGGTATAACCATATCGCCAAAGACTGCCGAAATGATGAAACATGTCTGAAATGTCATGGAAATCATAGCCATAAAGAATGTGATAGAGAAAAAATTGAGAGATGTATTAACTGCGTAAAAATAAATAAAAGACTTAATATGGAATTAGATGAAAATCATTTTACCATGAACAGAGAATGTCCGGTTTATCAAAATAAACTGAACAGTAAAAAAAACGAATAGGTTTAAGCGATTAGCAATTAAAAATTATACGTGGAATATATACAAATGTTCAAGGACTTATAAATAACTTTAATCAGGTGGAAATTATGGCAGAAAGTGACAAACCAGATTTTATAGTGCTATCGGAAACTCATTTGACAGAAGATATAAATGAACATGAAATATCAATAAAAGGTTATGGAGAAATTATGACATTGTCTGATTCAAAAAGAACTGGCGGTATTATAATCTATTATAAGAAAAAATGGAAAGTTCAAAAATTTTTAGAAAAAGTCAATAATTCAAAGTTCTGGTTAAATGCATGTACAATGAAATATGGAAATAACTATTTTATAATAGCAGGGGTGTATAGATCTCCTAGTTATAGTGAAGCAGAATTTTGTGAGCACTTTGAAAATTTTGTGGAAGATATATGTGAATACAATTGTGATATCATAATAGTAGGAGATTTCAACATAGACTGGTCAAGTAATGGATTTTACAAACAAAAGATGGAAAGTATATTTTATGATAATGGACTAAAACAAATAGTTGATGATTACACAAGAATAACTATAAATACAAGAACAATAATAGACTACGTTGTGACTAACAAAGATAAGATATCAGTGAATTGTAATATGAATAATAAAATATCGGACCACGAAGCACTTGATATAACAATAGCATGTGAGAGTACAAGAAGTCGTACAGCAAAAAGAAATAGTAACTTTTAAATATAATAAAAATACATTTAATACAGAATTAACATCGCGCTTCAATCTGAATGAGTTTTACCACATAAATAATAATATAGTTTTTTTTGACGCAATGATCGAAGAAACAATACAAAAGTTTACCTACAAAAAAATAATACAAGGTCAAAGTTGTATAAATAAGTGGTTCAATACACAGCTAAGACAGCTCAAACAGGAAAAAATTATCAAATATCAAATAGCCAAGTTATTGAATTCAAATGAAGCATGGAATAGGTACAAAACGATAAGAAACACTTATATAACTAAAATTAATTTTGAAAAAAATAAGTATATTGAAAGCAAAATAAACAATGCCAAAGATCAAAAAACAATGTGGAAAGAAATTAAAAATCTAATACTAAAAAAGAACCAATCTGTAATACAATCTGTGATATTTAACGAAGTAGAATACAAAGATAACTATCAAATTGCTGATCAATTTAATAATTTCTTTATCAACAGTATTAAGTCAATTAGCGATAGTATAGATGATATGGATTACATAAATGAAATTCCGGTGATAAATTCTAGATTTAAATTTAGTACAATAAATATGCAAGAGCTTAAAGACACATGTAAAACTCTAAAGAATAAACCAGATTTCAATAAAGTGACAATCAAAATAATATTAGACAATTGGAATGTAACGGGACCCGCACTGCTTTATATAATTAATAAGTCGTTTGAAACCGGAGTATTCCCAGAGACATGGAAAGAGACAATGGTGACTCCAATTGAAAAAGTTTATAAAACAAAAAAATGTGAAGAATATCGACCAATAAATACATTAAAAACATGCGAAAAAATAATTGAAAAAATTGTTAAGGCAAAATTAGAAAAATGAACTGTTTTCTAAATATCAGTCGGGGTTCCGAAAAAAATACTCATGTGAAACCGCGGTTAATTATGTAATACATAGATGGAAAAATACAGTTAAAAATAATAAAATAATTGCAATATTTTTAGACTTTAAAAGAGCTTTTGAGACTATAAATAGACAAATACTACTCCGAAAGTTGTATAGATATGGTGTAAGAGGAACGGAACTAAAATGGTTTAAAACGTACTTAACGGACAGAAAACAAATAACAAAAGTAAATAATGTAAAATCCAATACAATAACTAACGATTTCGGTGTTCCACAAGGTTCGATTTTGGGCGCGTTATTGTTCATAATTTATATAAACGACATGCCAAATATATTAGAGAAATGTGAAATGGTCCTTTATGCGGACGATACTCTGATATTTACGGAAGCTGAAAATGAGGAGCAATGTCAGTTTAGACTAAACCACGATTTAACAAAAGTGAATGATTGGCTAAAAATGAATAAGTTGAAACTAAATGAAAGCAAAACTAAATTAATGGAAATAAACATGAACAGTGACTTGGTAATAAGAATTAATAATATAGAAATAGAAAAAGTAAAAAGTATAAAATATCTCGGTTTTATAATAGACACGAACTTAAAATTTAAAGAGCATATTGACTATATGTGTAAGAAAATCGGAAAAAAGATCGGGTTTTTTAAGAGACTCCGAGGTAAAGTCTCTACGTTAACCGCAATTAATATTTACAATGTCATAATTAAACCGCATTTTGAATATGGATCCACAATATTATATACATGCTGTACTGAAACACATATATCAAGACTTCAGAAATTACAAAATAGGGCGATGCGATCAATTTTGAAATGCAATAGATACACATCAATCCAACTTATGTTAAATACACTGCATTGGCTAAATATAAAACAACGACTAGAACTTAACACGCTAAATTTTATACAAAAAATGAAGATGGGAAACGCGCCTATATACCTATGTGAGCAATTAGAATATGTTGGACAAATACAACCATATAACCTGAAAAACGCACAAGACTTTAGGATACAGCGTGTGTCAACTAATGTTATGCAGCGATCACTATTTTACAAGGGCCTAAATTTATACAACTTGCTACCACAAGATGCCAAAAATGAAGAGAATACTAAAAATTTTAATCGTAAATGTATACAATTTGTAAAAATCAATATGTCACAACATTTGTATTAATAACGTTGTAAAATTAAACTTTAAACATTGTACATTTTTATGAAAATTTCAAACATTATTTTATATTGTCAAGAAATTATAAAAGTATTTTAAATACTACTAAATAAATACATCAATCAATCAATCAATCCACCTCATACGGTAGATACGCCGATGCCAGGATCACCATCGGGAGATCCTTGCGTTCAAGCGCAGCTACCGTTAGATCGCCAGAGCTGTAATGGGATAAAAAAAAAATATTGATGTTTTTCCTAATCAGAATACAGCTTCTAATCTTACCTTCCATGGTAGGAGAGAGTAGAGTAAACAAACGTGACCGAAGGCCCCGAACCTTATTTCCAACAAACCAAGGCTCTTGGATCAAGGCCACGGATATGCACTCCCTCTCCATAAAGCGTAACAGCTCGTCCGATGCTGCCTCGGAGTGATGCAAGTTAATCTGCACCACCTTTATGCCGCCCGGAGTCGCCATTTTGTGAGTCCTTCTTTGTAGGCAAAATCAGTCTAAGCTGATTTAGCCCATATTTGATAACGCCCTTTTTGGGGCGCAGGAGATGGAGGGATTCTGAATCAATTTTGATCCAGAGATCTTTGCCATCCCCCTTGTCCCTGGCACGTCCACGCTCAATCGTCCAGTTCTCAGTACCAAGGTCCTTATTCTGGCGCTTAATGAGTGTAAGTGTGGCCTCATCCTCCAGAATAGGAGGAGGAATCCACACGCGCACCGTCACCTGAAAAGGAACTTGGTCCAAGGGCACGATTTCAATTTTGGCTCCTGGCCAAAGCTCGCCAGCTTCTTGGATGCTGTTTTTGAGAAAACCGAGAGCCTTCTCATTACCGCAACCAATTATTTTGACGCCTCTGGACCACTTTGCCCCATCAAACGCAGTGAACGAGTCATCGTCACAAGTGGCGAGCGCGTCCACTAGTCTGCGCAGAATTCGTTCTTCCAGACGCAGCCATTGATCATTTGTCATCTTGCCCCCCGGCTGACTGCGATCAATAATGGCTACCTGTAGCTCGGGTGCTGATGTCAAGCTAGTTGATGGTTTCAACCGCTTGCCCTCAGGCATCTGCGTCTCACCCGACCTTTGCCGTTTGCCACTAGAACCACCTGCAGGGTCCCCTTTGCCAGCCCCGGGACCTCGTTTAGAGGAGATTGGAGCTTGCCTTGAGGACTCCTTGCCGGCGGTTTTCGCTTTACCGCGTAGGTCATCACCTCTCTTTGACTTGGACGACACCCCTTTCGATGTAGAAGGGCCATCGTCCAATTTCTCCGAGTCGGTGATCGTGCTCGGTCCAGGTTTAGTTGAGGGCCCGGCTGATGCCGAGATCGCTTTCCTACCCTGGTTTCTGGCCACGTTCGTCCCCGTCTCTGGCCTTGCCACCATGACAGAAGTATTCTGAAACTCCTCATACTTCCGAACATGGTAGGCATGCTTGCGCCGCAAAGCCTTCTCCCGGAGAGTCAAGGAAGTTGGATCTCGAGATTCCAACGACCTTAGGAACCGGAGAGAACGCTTGTAGCCTGCCAGCTTTTTGCGTTCGTCCGGTCTTATCTCTGCTCCTTCCATCACCTGTGCCTCTGATACCTTCCTGTCCGCCCCCACCGATTGTCCGTCCTTGGTATCAGAGGAGACCATGGTGATGTCATCCTCGTCCGTCTCATAGATGTTAAGTCCGTCCAGTGCTGGAAATATGTCTAAGTCATCGTCATTAACTGTCCTGTCTTGTCTTTTCAGAAACCTGTCCCCTACTATGTCTGCCCCCCCTTGGCCCTTAGCCTTGTCCGCCCCCCTTCTATAGGTCCCTGAAAAACACTCCCCATTTGTGTCTGTTGCCCGTCATCCCTTGTCGTACTGTCCGAGTTTGATGTTTTTGTTTCTGTTCTTTCGCTTATTTTTCCCACGAGTGTAGGGGAGAAAATGTCCACCATGTCATAGCCCCCAGTGACAAGGTAAGGGCTTAATTACTTGCTGAGGCGCCCAGGTATCAGCAAGGCTCCGTAAGAATACAGTCGGTTATCCCTGACTGCAAACCAGCCGACAGGCACGGGTCGCATAACACTTCGGCTTAGGGGGGATAACTATTTGCCATGCAAGCCTTTAGAGCACTTGCCACCAAAAACAGGCAGAAACCCTAAAAAGGTCATCTTATTCCAGGTTCTGTCTAAATCAGAGACACTTGCCACAGCCAGCACTGAGCCACCACATCACAGTTTTTGTAAATTTGGGGAAAAAATCAGCACGAATAAAGTTGAAAAATTTTGTGTAAAAAAGTAACTGATTATTTTTTTTCTGACTTATCACCTTATTTTGTTGCCCTCCGAAGTAGAACTGTGTCCAAAAATCTCTCTAGTTCGGAAATAATTTAAAATATTTCTATTAATTGTTTACCAAGAACTTAACGGTTATATTCGTTTCAGGAATCCTGATGAAATTTTGCAAAACTCACAATGGAATGACGATCTGAAAGTGTGGAAATTTCCAGAAACTTCAATGGATGCTTTTAAATTGCCTTTAGCTTCCAGTTTACGTAACAAACAATACATGCACAAAGTTTCTCGGAAATGCATCAACTCCTCGAGCTCACCCCAAAAAACTTTTAATAGCGTTAGTTTTGTACCGGTAGATTATATAAGGGAAATTGCAAAAACCAACAGACATATTAACCAGAAAAACGATTCAAACTCAACAGATTCCCATTTCACATTTCAGAACTCTGCGAGTGGAATAGAAGAAAGGGGGGAAAAACAAGAACTCGATTATGGAAACAGCAACGAACTTAATGGTACAACAATTTATGACCCACAGGTATGTTTCTTTGATAACAATATTTTTGAACCATGTCCCACATATATCAAAATGTACCTTTTATTTAGAACTACCGTCACTTCGAATTGGACAAAATGGATATTTTACAAAATTATTTTCGGTCTAATCGACGAAAGCATGCTGCAGATATTAAGAAATAGGAATGGAAAGTTTTACAAATTTCGAGACCATAGGTACAAATCTTTTAAAAAGACCTACATAGCTTTATATCACTATTGACTCCGGGTTCAATATATATTATATTGCATAAGTATTTTCGACACTTTTTAATGTTGTTCCTTTCTATTTTTATGTATAATAATTTTCAAAGGAGTCTTAAGATTACAATAAATAAATATGTGAATTTTTAAATTAGATAATCCATAAATCACTAAATATATAAACGTATAAAAGTGAAAGTTTGAACTATACATACTAACACCATCGTCCCTTTTATGCAACATAGAAAAATACTTTGAAGTTTTAAAATATCCGTTTTCTTATATGTTGATGAACCCAACATACGCGATGCAGTGTGCCGGAGATTGCAAAATTGGTTATGGAAAGGAGAACAGAAGGAGTACTCCTTGTGGACATTTGATTTGAACTTTCCCGAGTTGAAGGTAACAGAAAACAACTCTTTAGGAAATTTGTTCCACATAAGAACATTTCAATGTAATGCGTGGTGGGTTTCACAAATAGATATACCCCGAGTGATGACCGTGTAGTTCGCAAAGGTTATCGATTTTCTGGTACATTTTTTTTTGTTTTTATTTAGTAAAGTTTATTAGTATTCAAAATTCTTTTCAATATCTATCTTCAGTTTTTTCCATTATATAAAATTGTTTTTTACAAATTATACACATTCTCTCTTAAATTTATAATACTTTCGTTCTATTTTTATGTATTCTGGCATGCTATTAAATAATTTTAGCCCTTTGTAAAATAGTTATCGTTGCATCGCTGCTGATGTTGTTCTCTGCAGCCTGAAGTTTTCGGAGTTTCGTAGTGCATATGGTTGTACTTCCCCCACATACTTAATATTTTCGCATAGGTATTCCGGCGCATTTCCTGTTTTCATTTTTTGTACAAAGCATAAAGTATTTGTCTGCAATCGTTGTTTTATATTTAGCCATCTAAGTGACTCCAGCATAAAATTAATAGGTGTATAGCGACTACATTTTAAAATACATCGCATCGCTTTGTTTTGCAATTTCTGCATTCTTTCTATTTGTGACACTAAACAGCATTTACATATATAAAATCGTTGACCCGTATTCAAAATGTGGCTTAATTATTGTGTTATATATATATATATATATATATATATATATATATATATATATATATATATATATATATATATATATATATATATATATTTAATGAAGTTGTTATCGAAAGTTTTTTTCTTATTCTCTTGAAAAATCCAATCTTTTTACCAATTTTTTTTGCAAACGTGTTCTATATGATCTCTAAATTTTAGTTCATTATCTATTATAAAACAAAGGTACCTTATTTTCTTCACCTTTTCTATTGTTTCATTATTAATTTTAAAGTTTATATCACTGTTCATATTGATTTCCATAAGTTTTTTTTTCATTCAGTTCTAATTTGTTAATTTTTAACCAATTGTTTATATTGTCTATATCATGATTTAGATTGTCTCTACATTAATTTTCAGTTTCGCCTTCCGCGTATATTCGCCTTCCGTATATAAAACTACTAGCTACACCCGGTGTGCTTCGCTACCCCCATCGTCATGATATAAAATAAACATTTGTAAGAAACAGTATGTACAGGGTGTTTTTATTAAGGTATAGAACTTCGAATTGAAATAAAACACAAGAAAATCGTTTTAATGTCCATCAATTTGGCTTTATTGGAAGGATAATTTTATGCCATTAATGTTTAAATATGATTTCGGGCATGTGGCCGCCGCGGCTGGCTCGAATAAAGCCAATTCTACAGGTCCAATTTTCAACCACTTTTTCGAGCATATGGAGCCGTATGTTGGCAATAGCGCCACGAATGTTGGCTTCCAAGTCCCCTAACGTTTCTGGTTTGTTGGCGTAGACGAGCGACTTCACATATCCCCAAAGAAAATAATCCAATGGTGTCAAATCACACGATCTTGGTGGCCAATTGACAGGTCCATTCCGCGAAATTATGCGCTCATCGAATGTTTCCTTCAATAAATCGATTGTGACGTGCGCTGTGTGGCATGTAGCGCCGTCTTGTTGGAACCACAACTCATCCACATTCATGCCATCCAATTCGGGAACAAAATAGTCGGTTATCATGGCTCTATACCGGTCTCCATTAACGGTAACTGACTCTCCAGCATTATTTCGGAAGAAGTATGGCCCAATGACTCCACCAGCCCATAGATCACACCAAACAGTCAGTTTTTGTGGATGTAATGGCGTCTCAAGGGTCTCATGTGGATTCTCTTCACTCCAAATGCGGCAATTTTGCTTGTTGACGTAGCCATTCAACCAAAAATGAGCCTCATCACTGAACAAAATTTTGCGGTAAACTTCGCGAACTGAACCATTACTTTCGAAATAAATTTGCACGATTTGCAAGCGTTGTTCTTTTGTCAACCTGTTCATGATGAAATGGCAAACCAAACTAAATATTAATCACTTGACAGCTGACAAAATGGCCGCCAGTTAAAAAAGTGATGCCAACTTAAAGTTCTATACCTCAATAAAAAACACCCAATATATGCATAAGTATATTTCTGTATAGGGTGAAACCATGCCAAACTCTGACACCAATCGAGTCTCCACCATTAAATTTTCTGGAAATCTAGAGGAGGGTCTAATACTTGACATATATTTTTTAAAGAATTTTAAAAAATATACTTTTTCAGATATAGACCTTTGAACTCAAGACCCCAAGAAATAACCTTTGACCTTTTCTTAAAAACAGGCAGTATGCATATCACTTTAAAGGGTGTGCCTTTTGTAAGCAGAGTTTTGTGATTTTTCAACATTTTTTACAACTTTTATGACGTCATATTTCGGAACCCGAATAGATCTGGGGCCAATGTATTTTGTTTAATTATGCTCTTATAGTCTATGACACTTGTGTAGAATTTCATTGAAATCGGAGGTGATGATGCCGAAAACGCTATTTTTCGTGATGGTTCGACGTGTTTTAACTCCATAATAACTTAAAATTACATACATAAAAATAATAAACGCTTTATTTAAGCGCTTCGGGTTAGACAATATCTTTGTTTTACTCCCTTCAGTAAGAACATATACATTTTTCGGTTGTCCAACTCTTGAACACGCAACATATAACTGGACATGAGAAAGTCATGGATGTTCTAAATTCACACCTGTAGTGATTGTCCCTGCGACTTGTTGATTGTAATTGAAAAACAAGGTGAATCGGGAACTGCAATCGCTTGAAGTTGAATGGCATGTCGATGGGAGTGAAGGGAATGCGCGGAATAAGCACATCTTCTTCTTTGGACTTCCCGTTAACCTAAGTCTATGAATGTATTGGTGAACATATTTTATATGTATATCATATTACAAATAAAAAATTTAACTCCTGGTCCTAGTTACATAGCCTATGTGCATTTTTAGACGCAGATCTATATACGTTCTAAATTTCATTAAAATCGGTATGAAGGTTTGGGGGGTCAGAAATTTCCCCATATCGCCCTCCTGGTCCTAATTTTAAAAATGTATGTGACTTCTTACATACTGATCCATCTTTGTTCTAAATTTCATTAAAATCGGTTTGAACGTTTCGGAAGGACGAAAAATTCCTGGTGTTGAAAATATACATAGCATATGTGAATTTTTAGATCTATCTACGTTCAAAATTTCATTAAAATCGGTTCGAAAGGTATCGCCCTCCTGGTCCTAGTTTTAATAAAAATTGGTACCCTATAACCATCCCGGAGTTGCACAGACTAAGTGCACCAAATTTCATCGCGATAGGATGAGCGTTTTGACCGAACAAATAAACTTTAATTTTTATATATTATCTAGATTTATTTCATAGATCCCCGAAGTTGTGATTTACAATAGCTAAGTATATAAATTAAATTAATGGTTTGACTAAAATTGAATTGTAGTGAATTAAAAAACGAATTGTACTTCAGTTTTTCCAAATATTAACTCAAATACTTCGAAATGAATGTAGTGTTCACTAAAATGGTTATAACTCATGAACCAATACATACATATGTATATAGAGACCGTTTATACATAAAAACCTTGGTATTGACGTCACTTTTTATATAAACTTTGCAGAAACAAAATCGGTTCACGCATTCCAGAGAACTTCAATTACTAACACAATGCAGCTTATTTTTATATACACAGATTTTACATTTCTTTACAATATCATTTGCGTATATTATGAAAAGGAATGCACCTAAGATAGAACCCTGTGGGACACCATAATCATTCCTTTTCCTACAAGATTTGGCACCATTTACTTTTGTCATCTGCATTCTATTTAAGGAGGGTATAACTTCACAAAAAAGTGAAAGGGTATATATAGGTTTGTCATTCCGTGTGTAATTTTTTCGATATGCACATGGGACCCCATAAAGTATATATATTCTGGATCCTTATGAACAGCGATGACGATTGAGCGATGTCCGTCTGTACGTGAAATCGGTTTTCCCAAGCCCCCAGAAGAGCTAGAGACTTCGTTCTTGGACCGTTGGATTGGAAATTAACTTAAATAGAGTGCTATTGAAAAGAAAGAAAGATCCGAAGTATGGTTCCAGATCTGGGAAGCTTACACCTATTTCTCGACGCAACATTTATAACAAAAATCAATTCTTTTTTTTTAATGTTTGTAAATTAAACCTATTTGTTGCTTTGGGGAGCCTCAATGGTCTATTAAAAACTAAAAAATATAACTTTTTTTCCAGGGATGGGAAATTAAAATTTTTTTTTGGTCTATTCCATATTTTGTAGTACATGTAGTAACTAAAATTGTTAAAAATTTCAAGTTTTTCTTTAACAAAACCTTTTTATACGTCATGTAGATTTGCATTAGCCACAAAAAAATCAAAAATTTTAAATTCAAATTTTGCTTCCAGGGATGGGAAATTGAATTTTTTTATACGTGAAAGTAATAACAGGCTATTGATGTTGTTTATTTTTTGTTAATAAAACTGTCTTATAATTTTGAAAGAACAAAATTGGTATCAAAAATTCAAAAATAAAATATAAAAATTCGAATCCAGGGATGGACAGGTTCAATATTTTATGGTACATGAATGTTACCAAAATGGTAAAAAATTTGCAATTTTTCTTAAATAAAACTACTTTATACCTCGAGAAGCGTTGCACTGATAAAAAACACAAATAAAAAATTAAAAAACACAAATAAAAAATTAAAATTTCGTTTCGTTAAATTTTTTCTGGTACATGCAATATTTTGTTGTACATGTAATAACCAAAGTGGTTGCAAAATTTGAGTTTTTCTTAAAAAAAACTTCTTTATACATCATGAAGATTTGCATTGATAAAGAAAATTTTAAAAAATTTAAATTGGTGGGTGCTGTTGGCTGAAGTAGTAGAACACGAGACTATGAAGCGGAGGGACGTGAGTTCGAGCCCGCGCTGAGTCATGAAATATTGTGTTGAATTCTTCTGATCAGCATTAGTGCGTGGTTGTGTTAGTTGTTGCCAGCCTGTTTCAATGATGAAGGCATATTCACTGGTCACTGAACATAATTGGCAGCGACTGACACTATCATGTACTAAAAAAAGCTGCGTAACAGCACCCACCTTCGTCGGCCCTGTAGCAAAAATTAGCCGGCGGAGTAAAAGGCTGAAATAGCTACAAAAACAACTGTCTATCTTCTCATCTTTCCTAATCTGTCCCCTCAATACTATCCCCTCGTTTTCAGTTCCGGCGCAATGCATTGCATATATAGGGGTCATCCAATCAGTGCTGGTCCAAGTTAAAAAAAATTTCGCTTCCAGGGTTTGGAAATTTAAAATTTTTTTTTTATACATAAAAGGCAATTCACGTTGTTTTTTTACAAATTAAAACTATTTTTTAGTTCAGGAAAAACAAAATTGGTATCAAAAATTGAAAAAAATCAAAATTTAGATTCCAGAGTTGGATAACTGCAATATTTTGTGGTACATAAATATGACCGAAATGGTTACAAATATTAAGTTTTTCTTAAATAAAACTATTTCATGCCTTATTAAGAGTTGCATTGGTAAAAAAAATTAAATTTCGTTTCCAGGGTTGGAAAATTGAAATATTTATTCTGCATAAAAGTAACAAAAAGGCAATTGACGTTGTTTCTTTTTGCTAATTAAAGCTGTTTTATAATTCAGGAAGAACAAAATTGGTATTAAAATCTTAAAAAAATCAAAATTTCGACTCCAGGGTTGGACAAATGTAATACTTTATGGTACATATTGTGGGTGCTGTTGGCTGAAGTAGTAGAACACGAGACTATGAAGCGGAGAGTCCTGAGTTCGAGCCCCCGCTGAGTCATGAAATATTGTGTTGAATTCTTCTGATCAGCGTTAGTGCGTGGTTGTGTTAGTTGTTGCCAGCCTGTTTTCAGTGATGAAGGCATAGTACTGATCACTGGACAATTACTGGCAGCGACTGACCCAATCATGTACTAAAAAGCAGAGTAACAGCACCCACCTTCGTCGGCCCTGTAGCAAAAATTAGCCGGCGAAGTAAAAGGTTGAAATAGCTACAAAAAAAAAAAACTGTCTATCTTCTCATCTTTCCTAATCTGTCCCCTTAATACTATCCCCTCGTTTTCAGTTCCAGCGCAATGCATTGCATATATAGGGGACATCCCCTGAGTGCTGGTCCTACTCCTAAAAAAAAAAAAAAAAAACATGAATGGTGAGTGTTTAAAAATTTTAATTTTTTTTTTTAAGTAAAACCATGTTACACCTCACTTAGAATTGCATTGGTAAAAAAATAAAAATTCGCTTCCAGAGTTGGAAAATTGAAATATTTTTCGTACATAATAGTACATACATAAATTCCAAATTTTGTTCTTTTAGTGCATTAAACCTATTAGATATTTCAGAAAAAATTAAACTAGTATAAAAAAATTATAAATTCGTTTCCAGGGTTGGAAAATCGAAATATTTTTGGTACATAAAAGTACACACGTAAATTCCAAATTTTGTGTTTTTAGTGAATTAAACCTATTTCATATATCAGAAAAAATTAAATTAGTATTAAAAAATTAAAAATTCGGTTCCAGGGTTAGAAAATCGACATTTTATGATTCATAAAAGCAGCCATATAATTTGTTATTTTTGATTTTTATGATGAATTATACCTACTTTATATATCAGAAGGAAGTAAACTGGTATTATTTATTTATTTTCATTTCCTGTACAACAAGATCGAGTCCTATAATTAGAGTACAGGAATGCATGAAAATAAAATTATGTAAAATTTTTTAAATTATGTATGAATTTTTATTAGTCGAACTTTTTCTCATGTAAATTGTTAATTTTTTTATCGGGCTTAAGTTCGAATCTTGCATGACTGCAAATTATTTTTTGTTATTTTTTATTATTAATAAATGAATTTGTTTAAATTCTATTTATTATTTTATATTAAGATTGGAATATTAAGAATATTTTTAATAATCATCAAACCAGCAGAACGGATCAGTACTGATTTCGAGGCCGCTACGCCATCTCATCAGCGTTCTTTGTTCAATTTTTCCCACTTTTGCAAGTGGTGCTAGTTAGTAGGAATATCAACTATTTAACCAATATTTTAACGAAAATTGAATATGAGAAGTTATCACATTCATATTATTAAGTTATTACATTTTGGTTAGTACGAAATTCCCCAACCCTGACGATTAATATTCCAAATATTCCAATATCTCTTTTGCTTTTTCCAGAGCCATCTTCTGCTGATAGGTAAAGCTTCTTTGTTATTTATGTTCAAGTAATTGAATTTAGTTGTCAATTTACTTTGAACAAGTGCGCGTGCCCCCGCAATGTTTTAAATTATGTATGAATTTTTATTAGTCGAACTTTTTCTTATGTAAATTGTTAATTTTTTTATCGGGCTTAAGTTCGAATCTTGCATGACTGCAAATTATTTTTTGTTATTTTTTATTATTAATAAATGAATTTGTTTAAATTCTATTTATTATTTTATATTAAGATTGGAATATTAAGAATATTTTTAATAATCATCAAACCAGCAGAACGGATCAGTACTGATTTCGAGGCCGCTACGCCATCTCATCAGCGTTCTTTGTTCAATTTTTCCCACTTTTGCAAGTGGTGCTAGTTAGTAGGAATATCAACTATTTAACCAATATTTTAACGAAAATTGAATATGAGAAGTTATCACATTCATATTATTAAGTTATTACATTTTGGTTAGTACGAAATTCCCCAACCCTGACGATTAATATTCCAAATATTCCAATATCTCTTTTGCTTTTTTCAGAGCCATCGGCTGCTGATAGGTAAAGCTTCTTTGTTATTTATGTTCAAGTAATTGAATTTAGTTGTCAATTTACTTTGAACAAGTGCGCGTGCCCCCGCAATGTTTTAAATTATGTATGAATTTTTATTAGTCGAACTTTTTCTTATGTAAATTGTTAATTTTTTTATCGGGCTTAAGTTCGAATCTTGCATGACTGCAAATTATTTTTTGTTATTTTTTATTATTAATAAATGAATTTGTTTAAATTCTATTTATTATTTTATATTAAGATTGGAATATTAAGAATATTTTTAATAATCATCAAACCAGCAGAACGGATCAGTACTGATTTCGAGGCCGCTACGCCATCTCATCAGCGTTCTTTGTTCAATTTTTCCCACTTTTGCAAGTGGTGCTAGTTAGTAGGAATATCAACTATTTAACCAATATTTTAACGAAAATTGAATATGAGAAGTTATCACATTCATATTATTAAGTTATTACATTTTGGTTAGTACGAAATTCCCCAACCCTGACGATTAATATTCCAAATATTCCAATATCTCTTTTGCTTTTTCCAGAGCCATCGGCTGCTGATAGGTAAAGCTTCTTTGTTATTTATGTTCAAGTAATTGAATTTAGTTGTCAATTTACTTTGAACAAGTGCGCGTGCCCCCGCAATGTTTTAAATTATGTATGAATTTTTATTAGTCGAACTTTTTCTTATGTAAATTGTTAATTTTTTTATCGGGCTTAAGTTCGAATCTTGCATGACTGCAAATTATTTTTTGTTATTTTTTATTATTAATAAATGAATTTGTTTAAATTCTATTTATTATTTTATATTAAGATTGGAATATTAAGAATATTTTTAATAATCATCAAACCAGCAGAACGGATCAGTACTGATTTCGAGGCCGCTACGCCATCTCATCAGCGTTCTTTGTTCAATTTTTCCCACTTTTGCAAGTGGTGCTAGTTAGTAGGAATATCAACTATTTAACCAATATTGTAACGAAAATTGAATATGAGAAGTTATCACATTCATATTATTAAGTTATTACATTTTGGTTAGTACGAAATTCCCCAACACTGACGATTAATATTCCAAATATTCCAATATCTCTTTTGCTTTTTCCAGAGCCATCGGCTGCTGATAGGTAAAGCTTCTTTGTTATTTATGTTCAAGTAATTGAATTTAGTTGTCAATTTACTTTGAACAAGTGCGCGTGCCCCCGCAATGTTTTAAATTATGTATACAACTAAATTCAATTACTTGAACATAAATAACAAAGAAGCTTTACCTATCAGCAGCCGATGGCTCTGGAAAAAGCAAAAGAGATATTGGAATATTTGGAATATTAATCGTCAGGGTTGGGGAATTTCGTACTAACCAAAATGTAATAACTTAATAATATGAATGTGATAACTTCTCATATTCAATTTTCGTTAAAATATTGGTTAAATAGTTGATATTCCTACTAACTGGCACCACTTGCAAAAGTGGGAAAAATTGAACAAAGAACGCTGATGAGATGGCGTAGCGGCCTCGAAATCAGTACTGATCCGTTCTGCTGGTTTGATGATTATTAAAAATATTCTTAATATTCCAATCTTAATATAAAATAATAAATAGAATTTAAACAAATTCATTTATTAATAATAAAAAATAACAAAAAATAATTTGCAGTCATGCAAGATTCGAACTTAAGCCCGATAAAAAAAAAATTAACAATTTACATAAGAAAAAGTTCGACTAATAAAAATTCATACATAATTTAAAACATTGCGGGGGCACGCGCACTTGTTCAAAGTAAATTGACAACTAAATTCAATTACTTGAACATAAATAACAAAGAAGCTTTACCTATCAGCAGCCGATGGCTCTGGAAAAAGCAAAAGAGATATTGGAATATTAATCGTCAGGGTTGGGGAATTTCGTACTAACCAAAATGTAATAACTTAATAATATGAATGTGATAACTTCTCATATTCAATTTTCGTTAAAATATTGGTTAAATAGTTGATATTCCTCCTAACTAGCACCACTTGCAAAAGTGGGAAAAATTGAACAAAGAACGCTGATGAGATGGCGTAGCGGCCTCGAAATCAGTACTGATCCGTTCTGCTGGTTTGATGATTATTAAAAATATTCTTAATATTCCAATCTTAATATAAAATAATAAATAGAATTTAAACAAATTCATTTATTAATAATAAAAAATAACAAAAAATAATTTGCAGTCATGCAAGATTCGAACTTAAGCCCGATAAAAAAATTAACAATTTACATAAGAAAAAGTTCGACTAATAAAAATTCATACATAATTTAAAACATTGCGGGGGCACGCGCACTTGTTCAAAGTAAATTGACAACTAAATTCAATTACTTGAACATAAATAACAAAGAAGCTTTACCTATCAGCAGCCGATGGCTCTGGAAAAAGCAAAAGAGATATTGGAATATTTGGAATATTAATCGTCAGGGTTGGGGAATTTCGTACTAACCAAAATGTAATAACTTAATAATATGAATGTGATAACTTCTCATATTCAATTTTCGTTAAAATATTGGTTAAATAGTTGATATTCCTACTAACTGGCACCACTTGCAAAAGTGGGAAAAATTGAACAAAGAACGCTGATGAGATGGCGTAGCGGCCTCGAAATCAGTACTGATCCGTTCTGCTGGTTTGATGATTATTAAAAATATTCTTAATATTCCAATCTTAATATAAAATAATAAATAGAATTTAAACAAATTCATTTATTAATAATAAAAAATAACAAAAAATAATTTGCAGTCATGCAAGATTCGAACTTAAGCCCGATAAAAAAAAAATTAACAATTTACATAAGAAAAAGTTCGATTAATAAAAATTCATACATAATTTAAAACATTGCGGGGGCACGCGCACTTGTTCAAAGTAAATTGACAACTAAATTCAATTACTTGAACATAAATAACAAAGAAGCTTTACCTATCAGCAGCCGATGGCTCTGGAAAAAGCAAAAGAGATATTGGAATATTTGGAATATTAATCGTCAGGGTTGGGGAATTTCGTACTAACCAAAATGTAATAACTTAATAATATGAATGTGATAACTTCTCATATTCAATTTTCGTTAAAATATTGGTTAAATAGTTGATATTCCTACTAACTAGCACCACTTGCAAAAGTGGGAAAAATTGAACAAAGAACGCTGATGAGATGGCGTAGCGGCCTCGAAATCAGTACTGATCCGTTCTGCTGGTTTGATGATTATTAAAAATATTCTTAATATTCCAATCTTAATATAAAATAATAAATAGAATTTAAACAAATTCATTTATTAATAATAAAAAATAACAAAAAATAATTTGCAGTCATGCAAGATTCGAACTTAAGCCCGATAAAAAAATTAACAATTTACATAAGAAAAAGTTCGACTAATAAAAATTCATACATAATTTAAAACATTGCGGGGGCACGCGCACTTGTTCAAAGTAAATTGACAACTAAATTCAATTACTTGAACATAAATAACAAAGAAGCTTTACCTATCAGCAGCCGATGGCTCTGGAAAAAGCAAAAGAGATATTGGAATATTTGGAATATTAATCGTCAGGGTTGGGGAATTTCGTACTAACCAAAATGTAATAACTTAATAATATGAATGTGATAACTTCTCATATTCAATTTTCGTTAAAATATTGGTTAAATAGTTGATATTCCTACTAACTAGCACCACTTGCAAAAGTGGGAAAAATTGAACAAAGAACGCTGATGAGATGGCGTAGCGGCCTCGAAATCAGTACTGATCCGTTCTGCTGGTTTGATGATTATTAAAAATATTCTTAATATTCCAATCTTAATATAAAATAATAAATAGAATTTAAACAAATTCATTTATTAATAATAAAAAATAACAAAAAATAATTTGCAGTCATGCAAGATTCGAACTTAAGCCCGATAAAAAAAAATTAACAATTTACATAAGAAAAAGTTCGACTAATAAAAATTCATACATAATTTAAAACATTGCGGGGGCACGCGCACTTGTTCAAAGTAAATTGACAACTAAATTCAATTACTTGAACATAAATAACAAAGAAGCTTTACCTATCAGCAGCCGATGGCTCTGGAAAAAGCAAAAGAGATATTGGAATATTTGGAATATTAATCGTCAGGGTTGGGGATTTTCGTACTAACCAAAATGTAATAACTTAATAATATGAATGTGATAACTTCTCATATTCAATTTTCGTTAAAATATTGGTTAAATAGTTGATATTCCTACTAACTAGCACCACTTGCAAAAGTGGGAAAAATTGAACAAAGAACGCTGATGAGATGGCGTAGCGGCCTTGAAATCAGTACTGATCCGTTCTGCTGGTTTGATGATTATTAAAAATATTCTTAATATTCCAATCTTAATATAAAATAATAAATAGAATTTAAACAAATTCATTTATTAATAATAAAAAATAACAAAAAATAATTTGCAGTCATGCAAGATTCGAACTTAAGCCCGATAAAAAAATTAACAATTTAAAGTTATGTAAAATTATAATAATAAAAAAGAGAAACAAAAAAAATAATAAATAAAAATATAATAATAAAAGAGTATGAATTTTATTGAGAAAAAACAAACAAACAAAATAGTTACGTAAAAGATTTAAATAAAAATGTTTTAAAACTATTAGCATTGCTATTAAGTTGCTGGTTTAGTGGAAGATTATTCCAAAGTCGAGAGGCATGTATATAAAACTGCCACTCAGAAACTAGGCATTGGTGTCGAGGTATTACGAGGTTACGACTACGTTGTGATTGAAGAAAACGAAGTTTATGAAATATATGTTTGGGGGTTTCAGTGTTAATGATTTTATGCAAAAAAATTAGATTGCGAATTCTTAACAAGTTATACAGCGACACTCCATAAAGATTATTGGAGACAGTGGCCACATGATCATACCTTCTCAATTTATATACGTATCTTACAATGTTATTATATAAGGCGTTTAACTTTCTTTTGCTGACTGAGTCACAACTTGAAAATATTTCACACCCATATATGTAGTAGGGAAGGAATCAGGTAAGTTTTGGCAAGTAAGATCCTTATTTTTAGTGGAATGAAATACTGTTAAGACCAGAGAGACCTTAACTTAATATAAGTTTGACCAACTAGAGAATATATGTGATCAGTCCATGTCAGGTTGTTATTAAAATTATGGCGGGATTTTTCGCAGAATTCACAATTTTCTCGCCATTTAAAAGAATATCATCGTGATGATGGGAACTGACCTTTTTTACAAATCATAATGCATTTTGATTTGTCCGGGTTCAAACAAAGCCCATTAGCATTAGCCCATAGGTAAATTTTCCTTAAATCGCTGTTTAAATGAAATATACCTGAAGCACTTTCTTCTAGTGGGCTACTTAATGTGAGTTGTACATCATCTGCATATAAATGGATTTTGCATTTCGAAAGTTCCTTTGGCAGATCATTTGCATACATGGAAAATAAAAGTGGGACTAAAGTTGAGCCTTGAGGCACACCTCTATTAACAGACAAACTGTTTGACCAAATATCATTCGCGAAAACCGATTGAGTGCGATATGATAGATATGAGGATATCAGATTTGTTGACATGTTCGTAAATTTAAAAAAAATGTTTCAGTTTTCTAGTGAGTATATTATGGCCTACAGTATCGAATGCCTTGGAATGATCTAAAAGCACTAAAAAGTTAATATGCCCATTTTCTAATCCCTGCCGTATATTTTCACAAACTTCCACAAGAGCTGTAATACAGCTGTGGTTTTTGGCGAAAACGAGATTGTTTATCAGAAAGCAAATTGTGAGTATTGACATATGTAATAATCTGTTTATACAGTAACTTCTCTAAAACATTCGACAGAAAACATAATATGGCAATGGGTCTATATTCTCCATTGGCCTTGGGCAATGGAACAATTTTGGCATGTTTCCAGTAAGATGGATATATACCCGATAATATAACAGAATTAAACAAATGCGTAACGTATGGGAGAATCAGGGGCAAGAGTAGCCGTATAAATTTCGGGTGTATATTATCGCTTCCCACTGCATTCGATTTTAGAGAAGAGCACATTGAAATAACATCATACTGTGTAACGCAAGAAAATTGAAAGTGGTCGCCTATTATTTCATCTTCAGCATTTGTGTAATCGAAATTATAATAATTGGGATTTGATTGAATAACCGGAATATTGGTAAATGTTTTGTTAAGCATATTTACATCCATATGGCCGTCAACACAGTTACTTGCATTGCCAATTCCTATCTCTCGAATAGTGTTCCATGTTTGTTGAGAATTTATGGCATTACTGAAGCGATTAGAATAATATTCAGTCTTGGCTTGTTTTATTTGTTTATTAGCATTTTTCCTCGCGATAGAAAATTGTACTTTAAGATCTGAAGCTCTAAATCTTTTCCACCTGGCGCGTGCTGAGTCCCTTTGGTCTATAGCATTCTTGACAGTACTTGAAAACCAGGGGTTTTTTTTGGGTATTACTTTTTTGTATATTAATGGTACAGTTAAGTCGAAAAGATTTTGAATGCAGCTTTTCAAAAATGAAGATTGTTCTTCAACAGACGGCATAAAATAGATGTGCCTCCAAGCAGTAAGTGCCAAATATATACATAGAGTTTATTAATATCCAATATTTTTAAATCACGAAAACAGAAACATTTTTCATTTTGTTCTACTTGAAAATTGTAAGTCAAAAATATTAGGTCATGTTTAGAAAAACATGAAGCCGATATTTGGTCATATAAGATTATACTATTAGTGTTAGATACAAAAAACAAGTCAATCAATGTGCTTGATGTGGATGTATGGTGCGTTGACATATCGTATTGACTGGGAAAAGGCCTAGCGATAACATATTATTAGGAAGGCCGACCTCGTCCAAAATATTTGAATTAAAGTCACCAGCATTGACTACATCGATACTTATATTCTGGGGCAAGATTTTCAAGGGTATTATACAATACTGATAGAGGAATTCTCCTACCAGAAGCTTATTGTCACATGATAAGATTTCAATAAAAAGAAACTCAGTATTTTGTTCAAGAGAATTATTTACAATTTGTGACTTGTAGCATATTTTGCTTGAGATAGTATTTTTTACATATATGGCAACGCCAAAAAAACCAACAAAATCTAAAAGACGATTCTACGGTTGGACAATTAGAACTTTTTGGGGTACATGAAACGTTTTATTTTTTGTTTTAAATTAAATATATATAATATTTTTGAAGGACGTTCATATGTGTTAGATATAAGCAAAGCCAAACATTTAGTCTCCTAGCCGAAAAATTTGAACGTTTTCTTATATATAAAAGTAACCGATCATCATTTTGATTTTTTAATTAAACCTACTTTCTGTTTTGGATAGAAAGAAATAAAGAAGAATTACATCTGTGAAGGGTATTTAAAATTCGGCACAGCCGAATATAGCACTTTTACTTGTTAATATGTATATGATTTGAACCATCCCATGTAGTGTACACATACTTATGCACCACCCTTTTAACACAATACAAAAACACATTTCATAATAATATTGTTCATATTAAATTACAACATAACTACGTCAATGAACTTGGCACATTTTAAATACAACTTGACCATGAACACAAAAATGCTTAGTTGCAATTTGGTTTCAAAAAGTTCTTCCAACACCATGAAGTTCATTGACGTACACAAAGTCGTAAAAATACTTAGTTGCCACATTTAGATATTTTTTTGGCAAATTTTATTCCATTATGCAAAATCAATACAAGAATTGATTTTGATTCAATTATGCTGAACAGACATAAGTTTAGTATATAAGCGCAGAAATAAGTTTAATAAAATCAGAATTAGTCTTAACACAAAGCAAACAAGTGTTTTATTAATTCTCGAAATAAAACGGCGTGCGAACGCTGGACCAAAGCGGCAGAAGTGCTAAGAAATACTTATCCCCTTTTTTAAACCTTAAACGATATTTTTAACATACACTACATATTATTAAAATACACTACACCCAATTCGACACCTCTTATACGGTACATGTATAGTTGCTGTATTATTATTTTCCGATCAATTGTTTCAAAAGCTCATTTAAAGTCTAAAAATAGTCCCATGATTTTTTTGTTCTTATCTATGTATTTCCATTGATTTATTACATAATTTAGCACGGTTTCACATGAATATTTTTTTCGAAATCCAGATTGATATTTTGTTAAAAGACAGTTGTCTTCAATATATTTTTCTAATTGATCTTTAACCACCTTTTCCAATATGTTTTCAAATGTTTTTAATGTGTTAATCAGCCTAAATTCTTCCCATTTATCTGTTTTAGGTACTTTTTCTATCGACGATACCATCGTGTGTTTCCAACTGTCTCTAAAGATTTATTTATTATAGTCTGTAAAATTACGCCTGAAGTGTTCCAGTTTTCAAAAATCATTCTAGTTGTTATTTTGCTATAATCTGGCTTCCTTTTTCAATTCTTTTACATCTTTCTTAAGTTCTGAAATTGTTAGATATTAATCTAAATTTAAAATGTATGTTCATCAATCATATTCATTTGGTCTATATATTTCATATTCTCTATCGATTCTCCTATTGATCTAACGCTATTTCCAAAATATTCATTGAAATTATTAGCTATTTGTTTATCATTCTGAACCCTTTCGCCATTAAATATCACAGAATCTATCACAGTATGACTTTTTTCTAAGAACTAATATCTTTATCTCTTTCCACATCTGTTGATGTGTTTATCATTTGTCTTATTTATCTGATCGTATATACTATATATATATATATATATATATATATATATATATATACATATATATATATATATATATATATATATACATATATATATATATATATATATATATATATATATATATATATATATATACATATATATATATATATATATATATATATGTTTTTCTGATTTTCAATATTTACTTTATATATATTTCTAATGTATTTATAATTTGACCATGCTTCTGTAGTATTTAGATATTTTGCTATGTGGTATCTATTAATTTTTTCGTTTTTCATTATGTTTAAATCTCTATTAAACCATCCTGTATTACTATCTTCCTCTTCTACTATAACTTTTTTACAAAATTTTTGTATCCTTGCCTCAAAACATTTATCAAAATTAAAAATATTCTCATTAAGATCCTTGGTTTCGTCAAATCTTAACATGGCATTGATCTCTCTGTTAAATACTGTCGTGTTGTATCTTAAAATTTCAATTTTCCTTTGACATGCTTTTTTGTCCATACTGCTAACTTCTATTGCAATTTCAATTATTTCATGATTTGATATTTTTGCTGTTTTACTATTTTGTGTTGTAATTTTTTTTACTATTCGTAATTACATAATCAATCAAAGTTCTTGTATATTCCGTTACTCTAGTATAAGATTCTACAATCTGTTTCAATGAATTATCATTTAAAAGTGTCTCGAGTTGTTGTTTATAGAAACTGTCTTTTGACCAATCTATATTAAAATCTCCTGTATCCTAGTATCCCAGCTTAGTTCAAAAATTTCCTCAACAACTTCTCCAAATATATCACAGAACTCAGACATACTACTACTAGGTGATTTATATACTGCTACAATTGTCATGTTGGTCCTCTTATAATTAGCTGTACAGCATAAAATCCAATATTTAGAGTCGTCAAATTTCTCAAATCGTTTGTTCATTGTCAACTCATTTTTATAATAAATGACTACACCTTCTATTCGATTAGAGTTAGATAAACACGCAACTTTATTAAAATTTTTAACGCAACTTCCTGCTCACCAACATCTTCAGTTAAATGTGTCTCTGATAAAATAATATATTCTGGTTTTTCCGTTTCCGCCAGTATCTCCAGCTGATTAAAGTTATTGAAAGTCCTTGTATATTTGCATATAGCACTTTAATTTTCTTTGGTTGTTATTCTGTTAGCCCTATTAATTTTCTTTCTCCTATTACATATTTAACTTGTTTTGATATACTGAACACAGTTAATCATTAGTTAAATGATTCTCATCTAGACCCATATTCAGTTTTTCATTCATACGCTTACTGTTTATACACTTTGATACTACTTCACTCTTACATTCCTTACTTTGGTGGTTTCCAAGGCAATTTATACATACTTCCTCGTTTTTACAATCTTTCGCCAGATGATTATAACCTTTGTACTTATGACAACGGATTACATCCGTTCCATCAAAAACGCTACATTTTTCCCACCCTATATTTACTTTCTGAGCTTCGATCATTTTGTATGCGTTTCTCCATCTGTTGCAAGTTTTATTCTATTATTTCTCTTATATTCAAATGTTTTTATTATCTTAATTTCGGTGCCACTCAAAAAATTATGCTGTTTTCTCAATTTCTCAATTAACACTTCTTCCGAATATTTAAATGATATGTCAGTTATGTTTATCTTCATATCCTTGGGTTTTGCTACCTTCACTATATAGTCTTCACTCATTTCGTTTTGAATAGGATTTTTGATCTTTTCTCGTTCCTCATCATTATCGGTTTGTATTACCACAGTACCATTTTTTCTACTTGCAATGTTTGTTATCTTTAAATTAGCTGGATCAACTTTTTTATTCAGATACTCTCTTGTTTTTTCGCCACCCTGTTTTTCGTTTGGCTTTACTATCACAGACCATTGTTTACTCAAATCTTGCAACATTGTTGTTTTCTTCACAGCATCCGAATAAGAAATTTTTGTTTGTTTAACACTTATTTCATTAATTACTTTCTTTATGTCATTGCACATTTTGTTATTGTTTTCTTCTATTTGGTTACACATTTCCTTGTTTTTATTTTCTACTTCTTTTAGTTGGCCACACATCTTTGGCATTTCTTGCACATTTTTTTCACATGCATTTTGTATTTTATCTATTTTTTTTCTTTCTTCATAACGACTTTCGACTGCTTTTAATAATTTTTTAATATCACTTTCGTTTTGTTTAAGAGACATATTAAGATCATTTTTGCATTCTACAGTGTATTGCTTATTTATCTTTACATCATCTCGAATTTCTTTTAACGCCATGCCAACATTATATATTAGCAGAAATTTTTATCTATTCAAAACACGCTTGATATTTTTCATAATTAATTTAATATTTATCATCAAATAAGCGTCCAATCACTCTATCATTTTTATGTATATAAAAAAATTATATTATTTGAACATATTGCATTGTAGGAGTGGTAAAGCAATGAAACAAACCCCACATAACTTTTTTTTGACACATCCCGATTGAGACTTCCTATTATATTGATACTGATTTGTTAGATAAAGTTCAAACCATATTCGATCGGGGCATACTGTTGGATCATACGCTCAAATATCTCTATTATGCTAAATAATGCCTATGAGTTAGTTGGATTCATGAAGGAAGGTCTAAGGAGTTTCTTGATCGATATAATACAAAACTTTTATACACTTCTCTTATTCGGCCAATTCTTGGGTATGGATCAATTGTTTGGAATCCTTTTTTTATCTCGGAACAGCACTCAGGGGATGACCCCTACATATGCAGTGCATTGCCCCGGAAAGAAAGGAGTGGATAGTATTGAGAGACAGATAAGGATATAGAGAATTTTTTGTAGCTATGTCAACCTTTTTACTTCGCCGACTAATTTTTGCTGCATGACCGACGAAGAAGGGTGCTGTTGTTACTCTGCTTTTTGATACACGATCATGTTAATAGTATTGAATCGGTACAAAAACAGTTTTTAATTTTCTGTCTTCGTGGTGTTGGTTGGAATTCGTATGACTTGCTTTAATAAACTTGCCTACTTTAAAAAGCCGACGATCGGTGCTTTATTAGTCCTGGGGCTAATTCATGCCGATGTTGATTCTGAATTTCTGCCTAATCGACTATACTTCAACGTTCCTGTAAGACCAATCCGCAATTTTGAACTTTTGGCATTCAAATATTACCGTTCTGTATATGCCAATAATGATTTTTGTTGCGCCTGTGCCTATTTCAATAAATGTTACCACACTATTAATTTATCTGAAAGTAATAATGTGCTTAAAAGATATCTTACTTTATTTTCAAATAGTTGAATAATACTGTTTTATTACACTGCGATACAAATTGATACTTTTGATCTGACATCTGAATGAGAGTATATGCACTTCAAAGTAGAGATTGAGGGTAGTAAAAGTTCATACTCAATATTTCACCTGGTCTTCAATTTTCCTTTTTAAAGGACTTCAAAGTTTTAAGGACATGAAAATTTAAATAAATAATTTTGAATACACAAAAAGAAAGGAGACATTCTAAGTATACTGAAACAATTTTTCAAATTAGTTCTCCAGAACGAAATTTAAAAAAAAGTCCTTTGAAAATTTTGTAATTTTTAGAAAAAAATTTTAAAAATATAAATGGTCGCTTATGTTCTAACATTTCATTCTGATAGCTTTAATATATAATCGTAAAAAATATATTGTATTCATTAAAATTAATAAGATAAAATTTTGTGAAAAATATTTTCAAAAAAGCGTTTGATGGACCTTCAGAGTTAAGAGCACGAATAAAAACTTTTTTTTTAGGCCTAATTTTATGTGAAGAGCGGGCAATATTATTTTTGATAATGGCATGACAGGATTCTTCTCAATACTATCCTGACCAATTTTAAAAGAGATGCGAGACTTCCTCTTAGGCTTACCACTTACAGGGTTTTCTCCCGGAGAGTCCGGACGATGCGTCATTTCTTCGGTCTCCGGCTTTTGCAACACAAGCTCCGTTTTTTTTTTTTTTTTTTGAAATTTAGAACAATGGCTTAAGGAAGACACACATAGAATCCGTCATACGTTATACGTCGCCTTTTTCAACTGACAGTTGAGTTGAAATACATGCTTTCTTATGTGAGTTGTCACATTCAGTACTTCTGCGTCAAAGAAAAGTACGAAAGTTGGCCAACTTTTTAATTTTGATGTAAGTTGAATACTTTGACAGAAATCGATGAGTTTTTGAAATTATTTTAATTAATTTTTTGTATTGTGTGTCAGGAAAAATTAAATAATATACAAAACAAGTAACAGTGCTATATTCGGCTGTGCCGAATCTGAAATACCCTTTACAGATGTAATCCTTCTTTCTTTCTTGTCAAAACAGAAAGTAGGTATAATTCAAAGATCAAAATGATGTTATCGGTTACTTCTATATTTAAGAAAACGTTTAAATCTTATGGCTAGGAAGTTAAATGTTTGGCTTTTGTTATATCTAATACCTATGAACGTCTTTCAAAAATATTATATATATATATATATATATATATATATATATATATATATATATATATATATATATATATACATATATATATATATATATATATATATATATATATATATGTATGTATATATATATATATATATATATATATATATATATATATATATATATATTTAATTCACAAACAAACAAAAAATCCGTGTCATGTACACCAAAAAGTTCTAATTGTCCAACCGTAGAATCGTCTTTTAGATTTTGTTGGTTTTTAATACCAGTTTACTCCTTTCTGATATATAAAGTAGGTATAATTCATCATAAAAATCAAATATAACAAATAATATGGCTGCTTTTATGAATCAGAAAATGTCGATTTTCCAACCCTGGAACCGAATTTTTAATATTTTAATACTAATTAATTTTTTCTGATATATAAAATAGGTTTAATTAGTAGTTAGGGAATGTATGTGCCAGGGCAATTAAAATACTCAAATTTCATGTAAAATTTTAAAAATTTGCATGTTAATTACCCAAATTTTGATTTTAATGTGTTTATGTTGTAATTTGATACTTTAATGTTTGTGTGTGTATTTTCCCACGGTTTAATAAGGGGGTTCGCATTGTTGTTGTTTTTTTTTTTTTTTTTTATGATGTTGGGGTAGGCGTGGGAATTTGTGTCTGTCCATATGTGACCTTGGAATACATGTCCGTCCATATGTGAGCGTGGGAATTTTTGTCTGTCCATATGAGAGCTTGGGAGTTTGTGTCGGTCCGTATGAGACCGTGGGAATTTCTGTCCGTCCATATGTGAGCTTATGAGTTTGTGTCTGTCCGTATGAGACCGTAGGAATTTCTGTCCGTCCATATGTGAGCTTATGAGTTTGTGTCTGTCCGTATGAGACCGTGGGAATTTCTGTCCGTCCATATGTGATGGTAGTTTGGTGGAGGGGTGCTGTGTAACCAAAATGAGTTTGTATAAGTGAGCGTGAGACCGTGGGAATTTTTTGTCTGTCCATATGTGAGCGTAGGAATTCTGTCTGTCCATGTGTGCTATGGCCTAATAAAAAATAAGAAATTTTTAGTATCTGACACAAAACTTTTTTAGGAAGTACAATATCTTAAAAGTGTTGTATAAATGGATGGCCCTAATGTTTATGGTTCGTTTCTTCTTGCTGGAGTGAGATTTCTTCTTTTATTTTTGGCTTGTTTTTAATTTTGGTGTGTTTACTTAAGATATTTTGTCCAGGCTGGAGTGAGGTTTCTTCTTTTATTTTTTGCTTGTTTTTAATTTTGGTGTGTGTTTACTTAAGATATTTTGTCCAGCAATTCAGCTATTTCTTTTTTGTGTGCAATGCTTAAGTGTGGGGGAATAATTTGATTATTCTGATCTTGAAGACGTTGAGAAAAAAAATTTACTATTGCATAAATATTGAATTTGATATTTTGTTTATTTTATACATGACAATCATCGATGGATTTTATTTGGGGATCTGGATGGTGGTGCGATTTCTGTATTTTGTAGAATATTAATATGTGTGTGTTTTTGTGTTCTGAGTGGCGATTGGAATGTCTGCCTGTCAGACAGGGGGTGTGTGTGTGACGATTGGTGAGTCTGTGTGACAGTCCGCTTTTTTGTTGCTTTCCTGGATTTAGCGCAAGTGGGTCAGTATGAAATGAAATAAATTTGTAGATATTTATGTACGCATATACATACAAACAAATAATAAGCGTTTATTCGTTGTGCCCAAATATTCCCTTGACCATTTGAATGAATGAACCATTGTGTTTATTTGTTTGTGTGTTCTCTGAAATAAATATATATATAGGTGTTTATTTGAAATAAAAGACATTTATTTTAATTTTTATAAGCATTTATTTAAAAGTTTGTTAACATTTTCATTTCCCTTAAAAATATTATTAATAAAAAATATTTAAGACGCAAATTACATATTTTAGTAATATATGTCTTTTGTAATTTGAAATATGCTTTTATAGGCAAAAATAGGCCCGATGTAAAATTAACAGATTCCCTTAAAAATATTATTAATAAAAAATATTTAAGACGAAAATTACAGATTTTAGTAATATATAACTTTAGTAATTTGAAATATGCTTTTATATGCAAAAATAGGCATTTTTGATAATAGAATATAAAAATATTTTTCTTTATGCACTCTTCATCAAAATGGGTTTAGAAGGAGGAGGACACTATTTTTCCATGTTATATGTTATTTAAACGCCCACTTAAGAGGGCGGAGCACAAAATCGATTTTTTTTTGGTTCCAAGTTTCAACCTTCGTTACAAAAAAGTCACATTGGATTACTCTTTTAACCTACACGACTTACACAATGACCTTCCTTTTTGTGCTGAAAATAAAAAAACTTTGCAATCGAAGCACAGCAAATTAATAACCGATTTCTCTACAAAGCATTCATACGTTATCCATTATAGAGTTCTCAAACAATGTTTGAAATATGGTTTAGTTTTAAAGAAAATACATCGAATTCTAACATTTAAACAATCTCCATGGCTAAAAGGTTATATTGACTTAAATACCCAGCATAGAGCCACTGCTAAAAATGCTTTTGAGAAAAATTTCTTCAAATTGCTTAATAATGCAGTGTATGGGAAAACTATGGAGAATGTGGACAACAGGAGAAATTTAAGAATTGGAACCAATTGGAGCAGAACTAATCGGAATCATTTGGGGGCTCAAGACTGGATATCAAAATCCAATTTCCATAGTTTGTCCATATTTTCTGAAGATATGGTAGCTATCGAAATGAATAGAGTGAAGACATTTTACAATAAGCCCATTTACTTGGGATTTTGTGTACTTGAACTCTCTAAATGGAAAATGTATGATTTCCATTACGGCTACATGCAACCTAAGTTCAAGAAAAACTTATCATTAAATTATATGGACACTGACTCTTTTATTTATACAATACAAACAGACGACTTTTACGCAGACATAAAGCCTGACATCGAACAACAATTTGATACATCAGATTATGCTCTAGCTAATAAGTATGACATTCCTCTTTTGAACAAAAAAGTTTTGGGTATGATGAAAGACGAAAATTGCGGGAAAATAATGACAGAATTTGTTGGGCTGCGACTTAAAATGTATTCCTTTAGCATTCAAAATGAAAATGATGTAAAAAAATCGAAGGGGGTAAAGAAATCCATTTTAGATAAGTATAGTTTATTGTCATATAGAAATTGTTTGTTTGATAAGTCCATTGTATATGATACCATGTTAACGTTTAAGTCCAAATTACATCAAATTTATACTAGTGAATTAAGTAAGGCAGTATTAAGTTATGCAGACGATAAGAGAAAAATTACTAACAATAACATAAATACTTTAGCATGGCATCATTTTCGTATAGAAGAAACTAATCCTCATTACGAACTTGATATGCTTTTAGCAGATATTGCTAGTTTAGAAGAAGAAATGTGATAATATCTAGTATTAAGAGAACAAATTGTTTTATTTTTAACAGAAATAAATAGAAAATACATATATTAAAAATGAGAAAAAAAAAATCTTGATTTTTGTTTTATTGTTTTTTGATTTTTATTTAGCTTCAATGAAATATTACATAATACGAATTAATTAAATTATTTATCACCATTTTTCTCAAATAAAATACGGAGCATCGGCAAGTATCTGGACCTTCCTCACAATCTGGATGACTCCACGAACAAGACTTGAAGTGACCATTGTCCTTGTCCTCATCTTCCATTATACCAAACTCCTGGTTTTCATCCAACATATGGAGGAAACATTTCACCATTTCCCTGTGTTCATATAGTTGACATCCTTCAAAATCGGCTAAGAATTGTTCAACCTTGTTTCTTATTTCGCTCATGATTTAAATTTTTTTTTTTTTAATTTTTGTATCCGAAATTGGCTTGCGATCTTTTTGACTATTAGTTCTCTACTAAATGATATACAATTCAAAAAACTAAATCTGCGTTTCACTCCAAAACTAATTTAAAATTTTGAGTCAAGAACTCAAAAATTTATACATATATCACTATCTTCTTCCACTTTTTCAGTTTTAAGTACAGATTTCATTATTCATCTATTCTTTTGTTCCCTCTCTCTCTCTATCTTCTTGGAACTTTTCAGTTTTAAGTACAGATATCATTATTCATCTATCTGTCTTTTGTCCCCTCTCTCTCTCTCTCTCTCTATCTTACATACAAATCAAATATCATTGTTTATCAATTTTCAGTTAGACTTCTTAGTGTCTAGAAGGCTTATATCGTGAATACTTTGAAATTGAAGTTCAAACTTGTAAGTTGTCAAATATTTCTACCGCAATGGATCTGGTGAAAAAATTTAATTCGTGCAATACGAAAACCTTAATACATATAAAGGATCTAGATGATTCAATCAAATACAACATCCTACGTGCAAAGCGGGTAACAACAAAGTACGGAGAAACAATTCAACTTGAGCTGGAAAACCATATAATGTTTCTCCCGAACCGATATAATGCATTAACCAATGTAGAATTAGAAGATCTTTCGAATGATAAATATCGACTACAAAGAAAAGGAGAGCGAAACCTGATCTTAGATAGCGAGATGCACGAGTTTTTGATACCAAACTCCCAGTACCCTGTTTGGCAGTAAAAATAAAAAAAAATAAAAAAAATGTTATGTACATATATTTTGTAACTAATACAATAAAACAACGAAAGAATTTTTTAAAATATACAAATATATGCTTGTGTTTTATTTTATATATTTAGTTATTTCATAAAGAAATTTCAAACATATATATTCAATATTTCTACCTAGGTATTTGATTAACTCTAAAGGAGGTTGTAAATTTCCGAAGCTGTCGAAATACTGTTTTTCATCCTTGTTTCTATAGTATGCTACCCAATGAGTACCTGGTCCTGTTGACAAATCTAAATTGATTATTCCACATTCGATTTTCCTTGCACGTTTTGGCAGCGAGTCCAACATGAAAACTCCTCTAAAGTGTGGAATATTTCTTGAAAATTTTCTTAGATCAAGTTCTGATAATGGTCTGTTGGGTAGCATGTCTAATAGTTTTTTGAATGATCTCTACAAACAAGTCCATAACCCTTTTTATAAGGTTTAAGGTACAGGCCTTCTCCCACAGCAATAGACTCCATTGCCTTATTGTGTCTGGTGGCTTCCTCAAGTTGTTTTTTTGCGTCCTTTGTTGCATTTACAGCCTTAGCTATAGCGGCACCTCCAGTTGTTAGACTACCAAGTGCACCTAGAGCAGTTAGAATTGGAATTAGCGGTAAAAATCCACCAATTTTTGGAACATTGATTATGCGTGGTATTACAACGCGTGCCTTTTTCCCCTTAAGAGTAGTTAATAACTGTATGTGCGAGAACAATTAAAATACTCAAATTTCAGCAATTAAATTTTAAAATTTTTAAATTTTAATTGCCAAATTTGTGTTAATGGGTTTTTTTGTAATTTGATATTTTAATGTGTGTGTGTGTATTTTCCCACGGTTAAATAGGGATGTTCACATTGTTGTTGTTTAATTTTTTATGATGTTGGGGTAGGCGTGGGAATTTTTGTCTGTCCATATGAGACCTTGGGAGTTTGTGTCTGTCCGTATGAGACCGTGGGAATTTCTTCTGTCCATATGTGGGGGGTAGTTTGGTGGAGGGGTGCTGTAGTAACCAAAATGAGTTTGTATAAGTGAGCGTGAGACCGTGGGAATTTTTGTCTGTCCATATGAGAGCTTGGGAGTTTGTGTCTGTCCATATGTGACCTTGGGAATACATGTCCGTCGGTATGTGAGCGTGGGAATTTCTGTCTGTCCATATGTGAGCGTAGGAATTCTGTCTCTACATGGGTGCTATGGCCTAATAGAAAATAATAAATTTTTAGTATCTGACACAACATTTTTTAGGAAGTACAATATCTCAAAAGTGTTGTATAAATGGATGGCCCTAATGTTTGTGGTTCGTTTCTTCTTGCTGGAGTGAGATTTCTTCTTTTATTTTTTAGCTTGTTTTTAATTGTGGTGTGTGTTTACTTAAGATATTTTTAATTTTGGTGTGTGTTTACTTAAGATATTTTGTCCAGCAATTCAGTTATTTCTTTTTTGTGTGCAATGCTTGAGTGTGGGGGAATAATTTGATTATTCTGATCTTGAAGACGTTGTGAAAAAAATTACTATTGCATAAATATTGAATTTGATATTTTGTTTATTTTATACATGACGATCATCGATGGATTTTATTTGGGGATCTGGATGGTGGTGCGATTTCTGTATTTTGTAGAATATTAATATGTGTGTGTTTTTGTGTTCTGAGTGGCGATTGGAATGTCTGCCTGTCAGACAGGGGGTGTGTGTGTGACGATTGGTGAGTCTGTGTGACAGTCCGCTTTTTTGTTGCTTTCCTGGATTTAGCGCAAGTGGGTCAGTATGCAATGTGATAAGATGTACATATTCATGCGTACATAAATATCAACAAATTTATTTCATTTACGCATGTACATATGTACATACAAGTGTTTGCTTCTTGTACAAAAATATTTGCTCGACCGCTTGCTTCAATGAACCATTGTACGAACCGCTGAAATAAGTATTTTGATTACAATTAAAATAAAAAGCCATTAGTTTTTTGTTTTAATTTTTTAGATGCATTTATTTATAAATTTTTCAGATATTTCACTTTTAAAGTAAGTTTTCCACCGAACGAGCTGCCTCATCCAAAATTGCATCGTCCGAGTTTTCATACATTGCCAAAAATATTGGCAAATCGATTGGTGGGAGGATTTCCACACTGATGATATCAATAAGTGGGCGATGCGTTTCTTCAAGCTGTTGAGAGTTTATTGCAAGTAATGCATCCTCATCACCTTGCAATAGCGTCTCGAACTCTTCGTCTTCTTCAGTTCGGTGCTGAGTACTTAGCGAGAGAAATAACTCTTCGTCCCCTTCCAGGTGTCTTTCGAATTCCCGCATCATAACTGCTTTAGCCCAGTCTTTTCGAATCTGACGCATGACCCTTTTATATAGAGGTGTCTTCCAAATGGAGGGCATTGTTGAAATGAAATAATGATAGCATTATAAGTTAACAAGTAGATTCGCTGAAAAGTTCTCTTTTTTCTTTAGCTACAAAATTTTTGTAGCATAGACACTCTCTTCGTTCACATAAATTTGCTTACGTGGCAGTTACTTTCTATACAATATGTAGTAAGGCATCTATCTGCCTTACTACACTATAAAACTTTGTAGCCTATCTGCATGCTCGAGCATGCCTCCGTGTTCTGTGTATATCACTTATAAAAACTTTGTTTACATGTATATTGTCTACGTAGCAGTTTCATTCCCTTAAACATTTTGTACCGTATCTGCATGCATAATCATGTCTCTGTACTCTGTATACATAACATTCCGTTCAAAACTTTGTAACGTATCTGCATGCACAAGCATGTCTCTGTACTCTGTACATATCACTTATCAAAATTTTTGTTTACATAAATATTGTCTACGTAGCAGATTCATTCCCTTAAACATTTTGTATCGTAGAGGCATGCATAAGCATGTCCCTGTACTCTGTATATATCACATTCCGTTCAAAACTTTGTAACGTATCTGCATGCACAAGCATGTCTCTGTACTCTATACATATCACTTATCAAAATGTTTGTTTACATAAATATTGTCTACGTAGCAGTTTCATTCCCTTAAACATTTTGTATTGTAGAGGCATGCATAAGCATGCCCCTGTACTCTGTATATATCACATTCCGTTCAAAACTTTGTAACGTATCTGCATGCACAAGCATGTCTCTGTACTCTGTAACTTAACAAAATGTTTGTTTACATAAATATTGTCTACGTAGCAGTTTCATTCCCTTAAACATTTTGTATTGTAGAGGCATGCATAAGCTGTATCTCATATACCCGCTGTACTTCTAAAACTACTTTTTTTAAAATTTTGCAACCAACGATTTTTGTAGCTACAAGTTACTAACTATGCAAATACTGAAAACTACTTTTTGAAATGTAGCGTACTAGACCATACTAAACATTTTCACGAATTACTGTAAGTCAAATTTTTTAAGATTGAAGTCAGTACATTTTTGTATATAAAACCAATAAGTCGTGAATATTTCTAAACTCCTTGTGTTTTAAAAAATAGAACTTTTTTTATATTACAAACTAAAAACAGTATATAAATGCATTTATAAGTTGTTTCAACATATATATATATATATCAAGGTTTTTTCAATAAATAAATATTAAAAAAAAAAATAAAAAAATGAGTTCTTCTGTTTTCCGTTGTAATATCTGTAATAAGCAATTCAGATACCAAAAGTGCTACTTAAATCATTGCAAAAGTCATGTTCAACCCCAAGATGTGCAGCAGTCCGTACAACCCCAAGATGTGCAGCAGTCCGTACAACCCCAAGATGTATATCATTCCATACAACCCTATAACCCAATGGTCTACAACAATTTGCTATATCAGTATCCCGTGCAATATCAGTATCCAGTGCAGAATCAGTATCCCGTGCAGTATCAGTATCCAGTGCAGAATCAGTATCCCGTGCAGTATCAGTATCCAGTGCAGTATCAGTATCCAGTGCAGAATCAGTATCCAGTGCAATATCAGTATCCAGTGCAGGCTCCAGCGTATCCGTATCCAGTGTCAACCAACCAATTCACAGCACCTATGGAAATTCCATATCCCATTGAATATAGTGTACCTATACAGTTGCAGCAAAATAATAGACCCAATAATAATTACCCAAGCTATTTGCCCGTAGAGAATTCTCCTCAAGACATGGATATAAGTCAAGTTATTCCACATGATCAAGCAAATACTCAAAATGATGAAGTAGAAATGGATATCTCAAATTCTGCGGATGATCTACTCTCTCAAGCTCCAAATGAACGCAAATATTATATAATAAATAGTGCTTTTAAGAATAATATTACAACATTTGGAGTTCTAATAAATAAGGATTGTATTCTATTTGAAGATGTGATTGTGGATAATAAAACTATAATCAAAGAAAGACTTGAAAATAGTCTTGCCGTGCACAACATCATTAAATTTAATATTACTCTAATTGGAGAGTATATTAAAATTGCAAGCGATGAAATGGAATTGTGTACTATTTCCCACCGGGCAAAGATGGATCTTCTATGCATTGGAGATGATGTTGAGGAAGTTATGGCAAAGCAATTTCAAGAAATCCACAACAAAATGTCTGAATTTCAAGAACGGGATTCAGGATGGACATTAATTAGAATTGTTCGCCTCGAAATCGCCATAAATAAGTCATCTTTGGTGAGAGGATCGAACTGGATAAGTACGCCGGAGAAATTAAAAAGTAGAGCTGCCTGCATAAATGTTGAAAACAAGGACATTTACTGCTTTAAATGGGCTATAATATCTGCACTGGATACCTCTGTTATTAAAACACCACAACGTTGCAGCTCATACAACATTGCAGACATCAGCGCTGACATCATATACATGCAAAACGGAAATGAGCTTGATTTTAAAAATTTAAAGTTTCCGTTGGCATTAAAGAGTATTAGGATATTTGAAGAAAGTAATCCTAATATCAGCGTCAATGTGTTCGGATACAACGATGAAAGGAATGAAATTGTTGGACCATTCTATAACACCAAAAATGAAAAATCAACACATATAAATTTGTTATTATTAGAAAATGCTGGAGGATATCAGCATTATATTCTTATAACAAATATATCAAAGTAAGTAAAGAAATATACATTTATTTACGTAAATATATTAATATGTATTCTTATAACTTTTTTCTTTCCACAGACTTTTAAAATCCCAGACTACCAAGCACTGCAGAAAACTTCTGTTTTGTAACAGCTGCCTCCAATATACCCACAATGAGAGGACGTTAGAACAACATAAAGAAGAATGTGGGAAAATTGTTGCGGAGCTACCCTCTGAGGAAAAAGCGGTGTTGCAGTTTAAAGACCAACAACGACAAATGGATGTACCATTTGTTGTGTATGCAGACTTTGAATGCATACTGCAGGAGGTTAGTATTAGAGTAAGTGATAAAAGTAATTATATTAAGAAGCACATACCATGTGCTTATAGTTATTATATTAAATGTAAGCATAATGATAGTTTAGATAAATTTAAATTATATACGGGTAGGGATGCAGCAGAAAAGTTTGTAGAAAATTTGATTGAAGATTGTGAAGATATTTATAATGAATATCTAGCAAACAAGAGGAAAATGGATGCTTTATCTCCTTTCGAAATTTTTAATTTACAAAATGCAATAAATTGTCATATTTGTCACAAACATCTAGGCAATGATAGAGTGCGAGATCACTGTCACATAAGTGGTAAATTTAGAGGCGCAGCTCATAAGATTTGCAATTTAAAATTTCAAGTTCCTAAATTTATACCAGTTTATTTCCACAATTATTCTTCCTATGACTCGCACCTTTTTGTTAAAGAGTTGGGTAAAAAATCTGACAATATAAAAGTCCTTCCGCTCAACAAAGAATTATATATATCACTGTCTTCATTTTCAAAAATGACCGACAACTACAACCTTGAAATTAGATTTTTAGATACAATTCGTTTTATGTCAGATAGTTTAGAATCTTTAGCCAATAATCTTTCAGAGCAAGACTTTAACATTATTAAAAAACAATTCAAAACCAAAACAGAGTTTGATCTTGTGAGAAGAAAAGGCGTTTTTCCCTATGATTTTCTAAATTCTTTTGAAAAATTGAATGTTGGTGAACTTCCAGCAAGGGAAGATTTCTTCAACCAGCTCAATAATAAGGAGTGCTCGATTGAAGACTATGATCATGCAAAAGAAGTTTGGAATGCTTTCAGCTGCAAAACCTTACAAGATTACATGGAAGTATATTTAAAAACGGATGTGCTCTTACTTGCAGATATATTTGAAAGTTTTAGAAAGGTTTGCAAGAACATCTACCACTTAGATCCATGTCAGTATTACACTGCACCAGGACTATCGTGGGATGCTATGTTGAAGCATACAAATATAGAATTAGAGCTTTTGACGGATATAGATATGTACAATTTCTTCAAGAAAGGAATACGTGGTGGGCTTGTACAATGTAGTAATCGTTATTCAAAAGCTAACAATAAATATTTAGCTGATTATGATAGAGAGAAGCCCTCAGAATTTATTGTGTACTTAGACGCAAATAACCTTTACGGTTGGGCAATGTCTGAGTATCTACCTTATGGTGGATTCAAATGGATGTCAACTGAAGAGCTAAATCTAGATCCGACAACCATAGAGGATAGTTCAAGCGATGGATATGTCTATGAAGTTACTTTAGACTATCCTTCTCATTTGCATGACTCTCACAATGACCTTCCTTTCTGTCCAGAAAATAAAAAAATTTTGCAAACAAAGCACATTAAATTACTAGCAGATTTTTCTACAAAACAAACATATGTCATACATTATAGAGTTCTTAAACAATGTTTGCAGTATGGTCTAGTTCTAAAGAAAGTACATCGAATTCTCACCTATAAGCAATCAACCTGGTTGAAAAGTTATATAGACTTGAATACCAAACATAGGGCTACTGCAAAAAATGTTTTTGAAAAAAATTTCTTTAAATTGTTAAATAATGCAGTATATGGTAAAACTATGGAGAATGTGGAAAAGAGAAAAGATGTACGAATAGTTACTAACTGGAATAGGACAAACTGTAATCATTTAGGAGCTCAAGATTGGATATGTAAACCTAATTTTCATAGTTTGTCAATATTTTCTGAGGATATGGTAGCGATTGAAATGAAAAGAGTGAAAACCTATTACAATAAACCCATATATTTAGGATTTTGTGTATTAGAGCTTTCCAAATGGAAAATGTATGATTTCCATTATGGGTACATGCAACCCAAATTCAAGACAAACCTATCATTAAACTATATGGACACAGACTCTTTCATTTACACAGTACAAACTGAAGATTTCTATGCTGACATAAAAACTGACGTCGACCATAAGTTTGATACTTCAGATTACCCAAAAGACAATGTATATGGATTTCCTCTGGTAAACAAAAAGGTGTTGGGTATGATGAAGGATGAGAATTGTGGAAAGGTAATGAAGGAATTTGTAGGATTGCGATCAAAAATGTACTCTTTTAGTGTGCAATATCAAAGTGATATTAAAAAATCGAAAGGAGTAAAGAACTGCATTCTTAATAATTATAGTATAGCTTCATATAGAAATTGCTTATTCCATAAGTCGACTGTGTATGATGATATGCTAACATTTAAATCAAAAATTCATCAAATTTACTCAAATCAAATAAATAAAGTAGTATTAAATTATGCAGATGATAAAAGAAAAATAAGAAGTGATGATAAAAGTACGTATGCATGGTATCATTTTCGAATCGAAGAAACCAATCCCGATTACGAACTTGATATGCTATTGTGGGAAATTTCAAGATTAGAAAAGGAAGAAGCAATGGAATAACTGCAACTAATTTTTTAGCTAATAATTTCTATGTGTAAGTAGTTAAATCTAGTAATAAAAGAAAACATGTTTTATTTTTAAGTTAAAAATTGTTTTATTGTTAAGAGAGAGTGAGAAAAAACCAGAATTTTACAAATATATTATATATTAAAAAACATTAAAGATTTTGTTTTATTCTGATTATTTACTTTTAATGAAATAATGCATAATATGAATTAATTAAATGGCTAATTGCCATTTTTCTTAAATAATATACCGAACACCGGCAGGTGTCTGGTCCCTCCACACAATCCGGATGGCTCCAAGGACAGGATTTGAAATGGCCATCGTCCTTGTCTTCATCTTCCATTATACCCATTTCTTCGTTTTGATCCAACATGTCTAGGAAATATTTCATCATATCCCGGTGTTCATGTAGTTGACATCCTTCAAAGTTGATTAGGAATTGCACAATCTTGTCTCTTATTTGACTCATGTTTTTTATTTTAAATTTAATCTTTTTATTAGCAAAATTTACTTGCGTTCCGTTTTACTGTTACTTTGCAACTATAATTGATCATTTCAACGAACCAGTACGAAGGTGCATGTTATGAAATTTAAAAAACGAAGCCTGATCGTTTTTAATCCGAAAAATAATTTAAAATTTTGTGTGAACGACTCAAAAAAATGTATACATATTTGTATCATCTCTCTATCTTTTTTCAACTACTTAGTTTTAAATACTTATATAGATTTCATTTCTCCTCACTTCGTCTTTTGTCAAAATAAAACAAAAAAATCATTGTATAACGATTTTCTGTTAGGCTTCTTACAGTCTAGAAAGCTAAAATCGAGATTAGTTTGCAATAAAAGTTCAAAGCTATAAGTTGTGAAAAATTTCTACCGCAATGGATCTGGTGAAAAAATTTAATTCGTGCAATACAAAAACCTTAATACATATAAAGGATCTAGATGATTCAATCAAATACAACATCCTACGTGCAAAGCGGGTAACAACAAAGTACGGAGAAACAATTCAACTTGAGCTGGAAAACCATATAATGTTTCTCCCGAACCGATATAATGCATTAACCAATGTAGAATTAGAAGATCTTTCGAATGATAAATATCGACTACAAAGAAAAGGAGAGCGAAACCTGATCTTAGATAGCGAGATGCACGAGTTTTTGATACCAAACTCCCAGTACCCTGTTTGGCAGTAAAAATAAAAAAATAAAAATGTTATGTACATATATTTTGTAACTAATACAATAAAACAACGAAAGAATTTTTTAAAATATACAAATATATGCTTATGTTTTATTTCAACTCTTTAGTTGCTTCATAAAGAAATTTTAAACATAAATGACCACAATTAAATGTATTAAAGTTTTGATATTGATTGTAGTTGTATTCAATATTTCTACCTAGATATTTTATTAATTCTAAAGGAGGTTGTAAATTTCCAAAGCTGTCGAAATATTGTTTTTCATCCTTGTTTCTATAGTATGCTACCCAATGAGTACCTGGTCCTGCTGATAAATCTAAATTAATTATTCCACATTCTACTGTCCTTGGCCGTTTTGGTAGAGAATCCAACATATAAACTCCTCTAAAGTGTGGAATATTTCTTGAAAATTTTCTTAGATCAAATTCTGATAATGGTCTGTTGGGTAGCATTTCTAATAGTTTTTTGAATGATCTTTAGAAACAAGTCCATAACCCTTTTTATATGGTTTAAGGTACAGTCCTTCTCCCACAGCAATAGACTCCATTGCCTTATTGTGTCTGGTGGCTTCCTCAAGTTGTTTTTTTGCGTCCTTTGTTGCATTTACAGCCTTAGCTATAGCGGCACCTCCAGTTGTTAGACTACCAAGTGCACCTAGAGCAGTTAGAATTGGAATTAGCGGTAAAAATCCACCAATTTTTGGAACATTGATTATGCGTGGTATTACAACGCGTGCCTTTTTCCCCTTAAGTGATCTGTTGATAACTTTACGAGCGATTTTAATGGCCGAGTTAATGTCTTGTGGTTTTTCTTCCCGTAATGTTTTTGTTGCTGCTCTAATTGAACTATTGAACAGCTTTTTATCATTTAAATGAGTTCGTAACGATAGTCTTTGCCTATTTCTGCTCTTCTTCTCCATACCCATACCAAATTTAGTTTTTGCTTTCATTGCATTGGACACCATATATGCAAAAGTTTTTTCTTCAAGACTGCTATTGTTTGAAAGAACTCTTTCCCAAGCTTTATTTTCAAGAATTTTATCAGCTTGGTGTCTACTGTTTAATTCATTGTTTTTGGAGTAAGCTATATCGTGATTTTTGCAAGCAGCATCCAATAAATTAATTCCTTTATCTCCTCTATCTAAACGCTTTTGTAATCTTGTGCCAGGTCCACAGTACTGATATCCAGGAAGATGTAATTCAAAAGGTAGAGAATTTATTGTTTTATTTAGTAAACCTTCTCCAACGATAGTTTTCTTATGACTGAATGTTTTTTTATAAAACGTAACCATATTATTTTATTCTAGAATAAAAGATATTGTTTTGTGAATTTTACAAGTAGTTATTGAAATGCGCTTAGTAAAACAACACAAAAATATTTTAGTTCGTAATGTGGATGTATTTTCAAATGACAGTACAAAAATAAGACATAGTTCCTTGCTACCAAATTCTATTCGAGCATTAATAGTTGGTCCCTCCAATTGTGGAAAAACTAATGTAATGATCAGTTTGCTAGAAAGTCCTAATGGTCTCAAGTTTGAAAATATCTATTTGTACTCAAAATCTCTGTATCAACCTAAATATGAATACCTAAAGAATTTAATTTCGCCAATTAAAGGAATGGGATACTACACATTCGCAGACAATGAGTCCGTTGTTCCTCCTAGTGAAGCTAAAAGCAATTCAATTATGATTTTCGATGATGTTGCATGTGAAAACCAAAACAATATACGTGCATATTTTTGTATGGGGCGTCATAAGAATGTAGATTCATTTTACTTGTGTCAAACCTACACAAGAATTCCAAAACATTTAATAAGAGATAATGCCAATTTAATTATAATGTTTAAACAAGATGCGAAAAATATGAGACATGTATACGATGATCATGTTGCCAGCGATATGAAATTTGAAAAGTTTCAGTATATATGTCAAGAATGTTGGAAGGATAAATATGGATTTTTGATGATAAGTAAAGATAATGAACTAAACAATGGTCGCTATAGAAAATCATTTGATTACTTCATCGTAATATAAATTACTGTTCATCAAGGGTATCGCTTAGTACATAATCTGGCTTTAAACTTTATACATGTGATTGTTATAACTGGTCATCTAAGCAAAAACTTGATCTGATACATAATAATCTGATCAGATACCTAACAAGCTGATCTGATAACCTCATCTGATAAACTGATCTGATAACCTGATAAACTCATCTAATACGTGATCTGATAACCTGATCTGACACCTGATAAGCTGATCTGATACCTGATAAACTGATCTGATACCTGATCTGATAACCTGATCTGACACCTGATAAGCTGATCTGATACCTGATAAACTGATCTGATACCTGATCTGATAACCTGATCTGACACCTGATAAGCTGATCTGATACCTGATAAACTGATCTGATACCTGATCTGATAACCTGATCTGACACCTGATAAGCTGATCTGATACCTGATAAACTGATCTGATACCTGATCTGATACCTGATCTGATAACCTGATCTGATACTTGATAAGCTGATCTGATAGCTGAAAAGCTAAAATGAATGAAAAAATTCTAAAAGACTTGGTGACAACAAGAAATATATTAAAGAAAAAGCTTCGTAGTATAAAAAATGGTGAAATAGATACACATCAGCAATTAAGTGATACATTCAAGCCCATAACAGAACCTTTAAAAGAATTTATAAATAGCTCTAAATATATTGATATACCGAATAAAAAAGAAAAGAATGATAAGAAAACTGAATATGAGGACAGTGTCAGTTTTCATCCTCAGAACTCAACAATGAAGTTGGAAGCAAGTACCCCTAAGAAACTAATTGAAGAATCAATGTTTAAACAGTCTAATAGTAAAAGTAACAGCGATTTTGATGAAGATGACTTTTATTCACAACATTCTAATCATGACGAGAGTTATCCTGACTTATCACTATTGCAATCGAGAAATGAACTAGATACTAACTATGGTCCACATAGAGATTATAATAACGAATGGAAATTTGGTAGTAGCAACATCGAGTTAAATCAAGATAAAATACAAGTTGGTGGTCAAATATGGGCTCTCACCCCAGGACTGTTTTCTTTGATGTTTCATAAAACACCAAAAAGCTATGATAAATTTGAGCTTGAAATCTATAAAAAAATATTACTTACTACCAATGCACACAGAAGAGATTATAAGTCCGATGGTCAAATCAAGGGGACTAGAGGGTACAAGTACAAAAATATTATTGGAAAACTTTTTAAAGAGAAAAATCATAAGAGCTCATCGGAATTAACAAAGGCTAATTATTTAGGTAAGGGATTGATGCAGGTAAATCCTCATAAATCAAACTATATATACTGGGATGATCCAAACGAGTTGGTAGATCGACTTAGACTACTGCTTGCATCACAGTCTGCAGGTCATACTAATCACAACAACGAGATTGTTTCAATTATTGAAGAACTACGTGAAGCTAATATAATAGTATAAACTATATAAACGGATACACATTTTAAATATAAATTATGTCTGTTGATAAATTCGGACATTATCTAAACGACACTAGCAGTATAATTTCATTGAAAAATGCACCTAAATTGTTGGGCTTATTTTTGGATGCGAACAACAACATTGATGTCCAAAACAAAAGAATCAAAAATGTTGCAAAAGCTTTGGAGGAAAACGATGCTATCAATAAATTGTTTTTGCAAACTCAAATGGAAGAAGTAGAACACAAAATTATAAAAGAATTTAAAGAAGATAACAACAAAATGCACAATACTCTAAAAAATCAAATCGAAATGCAACAACATGAAATAATATTACAGTTGGAAGAGAATAAAAAATTGCAAGAAAGCATTTCCAAGATCAGAGCATCCTTCGAAGAAGAAATTGAAAGATTAAATGAGAAAATGTATAGATTTGAAAATTACATGTTTGTGTCAATTGGTGAAAGCGCATCAGATAGATCACAACACACCCCAAAGACTTCTTAAAGCTTAGACATGGATACAAAAAGAAATTTAGTGAACGAGCTCCATAAGCAAGCTCGAAAAATGTTTGGACGTCGTAGAGTTGTTATGAAAGGAATAGACGATCTTTGGCAAGCGGATTTAGTTGAAATGGGGAACTATTCTACATACAATAAAAATTATAGATTTTTGCTAACTGTAATTGACACATTCTCCAAATATGCTTGGGCAGTACCTCTGAGAAGAAAAACAGCTGTTGACACAACGCAGGCAATGGAGACTATTTTTCAGTTGGGGCGTGTGCCAAAAAACTTACAAACAGATGATGGTAAAGAATTCTTCAACAAACACTTTAATCAATTGATGGATAAATACAACATCAAACACTACTCAACGTATAGCATCATGAAAGCATCAATAGTAGAACGATTCAATAGAACATTAAAAGGAATGATGTGGAAAGAGTTTAGTTTTAATGGTTCCTACAACTGGCTTGATATATACAAAGATTTACTTAATGCATACAATAGAAAAGTTCATCGCACCATTAAAATGCCACCGATTAAAGTCAACTCAAAAAATGAAAAACAACTTCTAAATACAGTATACAGTCATTTAAAGATGTACAAAATGTCAAAATTTAATGCAGGAGACCATGTACGTATTAGCAAATATAAACATATTTTTGAGAAAGGCTATACTCCGAATTGGACAACAGAAATTTTCACAATCCAAAGAGTTCAGAATACATATCCTACAACATACATATTAGAAGATTATCTTGGAAATCCTATTAAAGGTGGCTTCTATACGGAAGAACTGTCAAGAACTAGATTTCCAAATACATATCTAGTTGAAAAGGTGATTCGACTGAAAGGGGGCAAAGCATTAGTTAAATGGTTGGGATTTTCTAATCAACACAATTCCTGGATAAGCAAAGATGAAATACTATAGATCGAAAACGAAATAAATCGTCATCCGCAATGATAACAACGACAATAACATCAATATTTTTAATAACTAATGTTAATTTTAAAATAAGATTATGAAATATATATGCAAATTATTCTTATAAACCATGGTGTGTATTAAACTTTATTTATTTGTGAACAGGCTGTTATAATGTCAATAACACTTACTCTGAGCTCTAACTCATCAGCGCTATATGCTAATTATTTTCCTCCCATTGACTTAAACGACTCATATGAGTGTGCGCTAACTGATTTTCATTCATACAACAGTATTCCAAATGTAGACTCCTATAACAATATGTTTCATATAGGGGAATATGTAATTGAAATACCAATTGGATCTTATGAATTGAAAGATATAGTTGACTACATAGAAGAGCAATACAAACGACTCAGTCCTGGAGAGCATATTTTTATAGAAGCTAACAACAATACGATGCAAGTTAAAATAAATAGTTCTAAAGACCCGATATATTTTAATAAAGAAAATACAATTGGGAATCTTTTAGGATTCAATAGTAAAATCCTAACACCGACCGAAGATCATTACTCAGATCTTCCAGTTAATATTTTTAAAGTAAATCTCTTGCGAATTGAAAGTAGTATCGCTACTAACACATATATGAACAATTCAAAATCACACACACTTCATGAGTTTCCGATTAATGTACCTGCAGGCTATAAAATAGATGAGATTCCACGGAATCTCATCTATTTACCTGTAAACACCAAAGAGATAAGTTCTCTATCACTGCGCGTGGTTGATCAGAACGGTGATTTAATTAATTTCAGAGGAGAGGAAATTACAATACGAATACATTTAAGACCAACTAAGTAATGATAATATACAATACAAGTATATCACAAAATACGGCAGCCACGTCTCATCCACAGATATTACAACCTAAACCACAATTGAAAAGATCTGCTCGTCAAAGGTCACTTACAACAACAAACAAAAGTTTTCTCAAGTCTTTGAATTTCAAACTGAAAACAAAATGAGCTCAATAATAAACGTATTGGATAAGCCATTGTCTGACGAAAATATAATAAAAAAGGACTATCATACCTACATACCATATCTACAATCGTACAATAATAATGATGAGATTCGAATCTCAATACAAAATCAAGATTTGTACGTGTTACCTAGTGAGAGCTATATATATGTGGAAGGTTTCGTTGTAGATGAAAAAACTGGAAAATTTTCAGAAAATTTTAAATTGAAAAACAACTTTGTTGCACATCTATTTGATGAAATCCGCTATGAGCTTAATGGTATTGAAATCGATCATACAAGGTATTTAGGAACAACAACCACAATAAAAAATTTGGTATCTCTATCACCAACTCAAAGCGTTGTAATGCAAAATGGTGGATGGCATAAAACTGATGATTTGAATCTTAAGAATGGATATTTTAATTTTTATGTACCACTAAAAATGCTTTTGGGGTTTGCTGAAGACTACAACAAAGTTATACTTAATGGAAAGCATGAATTGATACTCTTGCGCAATAAAAATGATGAAGCTCTTGTACACTCGAGCGTTTCTACTGAAAAATCGAAACTTACAATTTCACTCATCTCCTGGAGAATTCCACACGTACAATTATCTGATCAGAGCAAGTTGAATATGATTAAAATTATTAACAATGGTGCTTCTATACCGATGGCATTTCGTAGCTGGGATTGTCATATGAATCCACAATTGAATACAGGAACAAGTCATATTTGGAATGTTAAATTAGCTGCAAGTAAAGAGCGACCACGTTTTGTATTGGTCGCATTTCAACGAGGTAACAAATTTGTTCACTGTGACCTCACTAATTTAAAAGTACATTTAAATTCAACCTCTTACCCATATGATGATCTTAACATAAAATTTAAAAATGAACGGTATGCAATTCTATATGATATGTATGTAAGATTTCAACAAAGCTACTATATGAATGAGCCTCAACCATTATTAACTGCCCAGGAGTTTAAAGACGACGCTCCAATTATTGTAGTAGATGTAAGCTATCAGAACGAATCAGTCAATACCGGACCGATTGACATAAAAATTGAATTTGAAACAGCAACAAATATTCCAGCAACGACATCAGCTTACTGCGTTCTTATTCATGACCGCGTAATAGAATACATACCAATAAAAGGTCAAGTCCGGAAGGTCTTATAAATTAAATAACATGGATGGTGATATTGTTTTTGTAGACTTGCAAGGTTTCAAAAATAATTCAAATGACTTCATCGCAAAAGAACTAGCTGTAGTTTTCAGCAACAACGAATGCCTCAATTTCATCATAAAACCTCCTTTTGATTTCGCATGTTTATCGGTCAAAAAACAGAGAGAAGCAGTTTGGTTAACAAAAAACTATCATCATATTAACTGGAATGATGGATCAGTCTCATTTCAAAGCGTTTGCAAGTTTTTAAGATCCAATATAAGAAATTCACATATATATGTTAAGGGGGGAGAGAAGAAAAAATGGCTAGAAAAAATGATTCATCAAACAGTTTATAACATTGAAGACATTGGCTGCATTAATTTTAAACAAATGGAAACTAACCATTCAACATATTTCCATTGTAGCTATCACGACTATGGTGTTTGTGCCTTAAGGAATGCAATTTTACTTAAAAATGAAAATGTTAACAAACTTTTAAATAAATGCTTATAAAAATTAAAATAAATGTCTTTTATTTCAAATAAACACCTATATACATATTTATTTCAGAGAACACACAAACAAATAAACACAATGGTTCATTCATTCAAATGGTCAAGGGAATATTTGGGCACAACGAATAAACGCTTATTATTTGTTTGTATGTATATGCGTACATAAATATCTACAAATTTATTTCATTTCATACTGACCCACTTGCGCTAAATCCAGGAAAGCAACAAAAAAGCGGACTGTCACACAGACTCACCAATCGTCACACACACACCCCCTGTCTGACATTCCAATCGCCACTCAGAACACAAAAACACACACATATTAATATTCTACAAAATACAGAAATCGCACCACCATCCAGATCCCCAAATAAAATCCATCGATGATCGTCATGTATAAAATAAACAAAATATCAAATTCAATATTTATGCAATAGTAATTTTTTTCACAACGTCTTCAAGATCAGAATAATCAAATTATTCCCCCACACTCAAGCATTGCACACAAAAAAGAAATAACTGAATTGCTGGACAAAATATCTTAAGTAAACACACACCAAAATTAAAAATATCTTAAGTAAACACACACCACAATTAAAAACAAGCTAAAAAATAAAAGAAGAAATCTCACTCCAGCAAGAAGAAACGAACCACAAACATTAGGGCCATCCATTTATACAACACTTTTGAGATATTGTACTTCCTAAAAAATGTTGTGTCAGATACTAAAAATTTATTATTTTCTATTAGGCCATAGCACCCATGTAGAGACAGAATTCCTACGCTCACATATGGACAGACAGAAATTCCCACGCTCACATACCGACGGACATGTATTCCCAAGGTCACATATGGACAGACACAAACTCCCAAGCTCTCATATGGACAGACAAAAATTCCCACGGTCTCACGCTCACTTATACAAACTCATTTTGGTTACTACAGCACCCCTCCACCAAACTACCCCCCACATATGGACGGACAGAAATTCCCACGGTCTCATACGGACAGACACAAACTCCCAAGGTCTCATATGGACAGACAAAAATTCCCACGCCTACCCCAACATCATAAAAAATTAAACAACAACAATGTGAACATCCCTATTTAACCGTGGGAAAATACACACACACACATTAAAGTATCAAATTACAAAAAAACCCATTAACACAAATTTGGCAATTAAAATTTAAAAATTTTAAAATTTAATTGCTGAAATTTGAGTATTTTAATTGTTCTCGCACATACAGTTATTAACTACTCTTAAGTGATCTGTTGATAACTTTACGAGCGATTTTAATGGCCGAGTTAATGTCTTGTGGTTTTTCTTCCCGTAATGTTTTTGTTGCTGCTCTAATTGAACTATTGAACAGCTTTTTATCATTTAAATGAGTTCGTAACGATAGTCTTTGCCTATTTCTGCTCTTCTTCTCCATACCCATACCAAATTTAGTTTTTGCTTTCATTGCATTGGACACCATATATGCAAATGTTTTTTCTTCAAGACTGCTATTGTTTGAAAGAACTCTTTCCCAAGCTTTATTTTCAAGAATTTTATCAGCTTGGTGTCTACTGTTTAATTCTTTGTTTTTGGAGTAAGCTATATCGTGATTTTTGCAAGCAGCATCCAATAAATTAATTCCTTTATCTCCTCTATCTAAACGCTTTTGTAATCTTGTGCCAGGTCCACAGTACTGATATCCAGGAAGATGTAATTCAAAAGGTAGAGAATTTATTGTTCTATTTAGTAAACCTTCACCAACGATAGTTCGTTTGTGACTAACACTTTTGTTATAAAATACAACCATATTACTTTAATCTACAATAAAAGATATTGTTTTGTGAATTTTACAAGTAGTTATTGAAATGCGCTTAGTAAAACAACACAAAAATATTTTAGTTCGTAATGTGGATGTATCTTCAAATGACAGTACAAAAATAAGACATAGTTCCTTGCTACCAAATTCTATTCGAGCATTAATAGTTGGTCCCTCCAATTGTGGAAAAACTAATGTAATGATCAGTTTGCTAGAAAGTCCTAATGGTCTCAAGTTTGAAAATATCTATTTGTACTCAAAATCACTGTATCAACCTAAATATGAATACCTAAAGAATTTAATTTCGCCAATTAAAGGAATGGGATACTACACATTCGCAGACAATGAGTCCGTTGTTCCTCCTAGCGAAGCTAAAAGCAATTCAATTATGATTTTCGATGATGTTGCATGTGAAAACCAAAACAATATACGTGCATATTTTTGTATGGGGCGTCATAAGAATGCGGATTCATTTTACTTGTGTCAAACCTACACAAGAATTCCAAAACATTTAATAAGAGATAATGCCAATTTAATTATAATGTTTAAACAAGATGCGAAAAATATGAGACATGTATACGATGATCATGTTGCCAGCGACATGAAATTTGAAAAGTTTCAGTATATATGTCAAGAATGTTGGAAGGATAAATATGGATTTTTGATGATAAGTAAAGATAATGAACTAAACAATGGTCGCTATAGAAAATCATTTGATTACTTCATCGTAATATAAATTACTGTTCATCAAGGGTATTGCTTAGTACATAATCTGGCTTTAAACTTTATACATGTGATTGTTATAACTGGTCATCTAAGCAAAAACTTGATCTGATACATAATAATCTGATCAGATACCTAACAAGCTGATCTGATAACCTCATCTGATAAACTGATCTGATACCTGATCTGATAACCTGATAAACTCATCTAATATCTGATCTGATAACCTGATCTGACACCTGATAAGCTGATCTGATACCTGATCTGACACCTGATAAGCTGATCTGATACCTGATAAACTGATCTGATACCTGATCTGATAACCTGATCTGATACTTGATAAGCTGATCTGATAGCTGAAAAGCTAAAATGAATGAAAAAATTCTAAAAGACTTGGTGACAACAAGAAATATATTAAAGAAAAAGCTTCGTAGTATAAAAACTGGTGAAATAGATACACATCAGCAATTAAGTGATACATTCAAGCCCATAACAGAACCTTTAAAAGAATTTATAAATAGCTCTAAATATATTGATATACCGAATAAAAAAGAAAAGAATGATAAGAAAACTGAATATGAGGACAGTTCCAGTTTTCATCCTCAGAACTCAACAATGAAGTTGGAAGCAAGTACCCCTAAGAAACTAATTGAAGAATCAATGTTTAAACAGTCTAATAGTAAAAGTAACAGCGATTTTGATGAAGATGACTTTTATTCACAACATTCTAATCATGACGAGGGTTATCCTGACTTATCACTATTGCAATCGAGAAATGAACTAGATACTAACTATGGTCCACATAGAGATTATAATAACGAATGGAAATTTGGTAGTAGCAACATCGAGTTAAATCAAGATAAAATACAAGTTGGTGGTCAAATATGGGCTCTCACCCCAGGACTGTTTTCTTTGATGTTTCATAAAACACCAAAAAGCTATGATAAATTTGAGCTTGAAATCTATAAAAAAATATTACTTAAATTGTTAAGTTTTTATCGGGCTTAAGTTCGAATCTTGCATGACTGCAAATTATTCTTTGTTATTTTTTTATTATTAATAAATGAATTTGTTTAAATTCTATTTATTATTTTTATATTAAGATTGGAATATTAAGAATATTTTTAATAATCATCAAACCAGCAGAACGGATCAGTACTGATTTCGAGGCCGCTACGCCATCTCATCAGCGTTCTTTATTCAATTTTTCCCACTTTTTTGCAAGTGGTGCTAGTTAGTAGGAATATCAACTATTTAACCAATATTTTAACGAAAATTGAATATGAGAAGTTATCACATTCATATTATTAAGTTATTACATTTTGGTTAGTACGAAATTCCCCAACCCTGACGATTAATATTCCAAATATTCCAATATCTCTTTTGCTTTTTTCCAGAGCCATCGGCTGCTGATAGGTAAAGCTTCTTTGTTATTTATGTTCAAGTAATTGAATTTAGTTGTCAATTTACTTTGAACAAGTGCGCGTGCCCCCGCAATGTTTTACATTATGTATGAATTTTTATTAGTCGAACTTTTTCTTATGTAAATTGTTAAGTTTTTATCGGGCTTAAGTTCGAATCTTGCATGACTGCAAATTATTTTTTGTTATTTTTTTATTATTAATAAATGAATTTGTTTAAATTCTATTTATTATTTTTATATTAAGATTGGAATATTAAGAATATTTTTAATAATCATCAAACCAGCAGAACGGATCAGTACTGATTTCGTGGCCGCTACGCCATCTCATCAGCGTTCTTTGTTCAATTTTTCCCACTTTTTTGCAAGTGGTGCTAGTTAGTAGGAATATCAACTATTTAACCAATATTTTAACGAAAATTGAATATGAGAAGTTATCACATTCATATTATTAAGTTATTACATTTTGGTTAGTACGAAATTCCCCAACCCTGACGATTAATATTCCAAATATTCCAATATCTCTTTTGCTTTTTTCCAGAGCCATCGGCTGCTGATAGGTAAAGCTTCTTTGTTATTTATGTTCAAGTAATTGAATTTAGTTGTCAATTTACTTTGAACAAGTGCGCGTGCCCCCGCAATGTTTTACATTATGTATGAATTTTTATTAGTCGAACTTTTTCTTATGTAAATTGTTAAGTTTTTATCGGGCTTAAGTTCGAATCTTGCATGACTGCAAATTATTTTTTGTTATTTTTTTATTATTAATAAATTGCGGGGGCACGCGCACTTGTTCAAAGTAAATTGACAACTAAATTCAATTACTTGAACATAAATAACAAAGAAGCTTTACCTATCAGCAGCCGATGGCTCTGGAAAAAAGCAAAAGAGATATTGGAATGCAAGATTCGAACTTAAGCCCGATAAAAACTTAACAATTTACATAAGAAAAAGTTCGACTAATAAAAATTCATACATAATGTAAAAAATATTACTTACTACCAATGCACACAGAAGAGATTATAAGTCCGATGGTCAAATCAAGGGGACTAGAGGGTACAAGTACAAACATATTATTGGAAAACTTTTTAAAGAGAAAAATCATAAGAGCTCATCGGAATTAACAAAGGCTACTTATTTAGGTAAGGGATTGATGCAGGTAAATCCTCATAAATCAAACTATATATACTGGGATGATCCAAACGAGTTGGTAGATCGACTTAGACTACTGCTTGCATCACAGTCTGCAGGTCATACTAATCACAACAACGAGATTGTTTCAATCATTGAAGAACTACGTGAAGCTAATATAATAGTATAAACTATATAAACGGATACACATTTTAAATATAAATTATGTCTGTTGATAAATTCGGACATTATCTAAACGACACTAGCAGTATAATTTCATTGAAAAATGCACCTAAATTGTTGGGCTTATTTTTGGATGCGAACAACAACATTGATGTCCAAAACAAAAGAATCAAAAATGTTGCAAAAGCTTTGGAGGAAAATGCTATCAATAAATTGTTTTTGCAAACTCAAATGGAAGAAGTAGAACACAAAATTATAAAAGAATTTAAAGAAGATAACAACAAAATGCACAATACTCTAAAAAATCAAATCGAAATGCAACAACATGAAATAATATTACAGTTGGAAGAGAATAAAAAATTGCAAGAAAGCATTTCCAAGATCAGTGCATCCTTCGAAGAAGAAATTGAAAGATTAAATGAGAAAATTTATAGATTTGAAAATTACATGCTTGTGTCAATTGCTGAAAGCGCATCAGTTAGATCGCAACACACCCAAAATACTTCTTAAAGCTTAGACATGGATCCAAAAAGAAATTTAGTGAACGAGCTCCATAAGGAAGCTCGAAAAATGTTTGGACGCAGGAGAATTGTTATGAAAGGAATAGACGATCTTTGGCAAGCGGATTTAGTTGAAATGGGGAACTATTCTACATACAATAAAAATTATAGATTTTTGCTAACTGTAATTGATACATTCTCCAAATATGCTTGGGCAGTACCTTTGAGAAGAAAGACAGCTGTTGACACAACGCAGGCAATGGAGACTATTTTTCAATTGGGGCGTGTGCCAAAAAACTTACAAAAAAATGATGATGGTAAAGAATTCTTCAACAAACACTTTAATCAATTGATGGGTAAATACAACGTCAATCACTACTCAACCTATAGCATCATGAAAGCATCAATAGTAGAACGATTCAATAGAACATTAAAAGGAATGATGTGGAAAGAGTTTAGTTTTAATGGTTCCTACAACTGGCTTGATATATACAAAGTTTACTTAATGCATACAATAGAAAAGTTCATCGCACAATTAAAATGCCACCGATTAAAGTCAACTCAAAAAATGAAAAACAGCTCCTAAATACAGTATACAACCATTTAAAGATGTACAAAATGTCAAAATTTAATGCAGGGGACCATGTACGTATTAGCAAATATAAACATATTTTTGAGAAAGGCTATACTCCGAATTGGACAACAGAAATTTTCACAATCAAAAGAGTTCAAAATACATATCCTACAACATACATATTAGAAGATTATCTGGGAAATCCTATTAAAGGTGGCTTCTACACGGAAGAACTGGCAAGAACTAGATTTCCAAATACATATCTAGTTGAAAAGGTGATCAGACTGAAAGGAGACAAAGCATTAGTTAAATGGTTGGGATTTTCTAATCAACACAATTCCTGGATAAGCAAAGATGAAATACTGTAGTTGGAAAATGAAATAAATCGCCATCCGTAATGATAACAACGACAATAACATCAATATTTTTTAATAACTAATGTTAATTTTAAAATAAGATTATGAAATATATATGCAAATTATTCTTATAAACCATGCTGTGTAGTAAACTTTATTTATTTGTGAACAGGCTGTTATAATGTCAATAACACTTACTCTGAGCTCTAACTCATCAGCGCTATATGCTAATTATTTTCCTCCCATTGACTTAAACGACACATATGAGTGTGCGCTAACTGATTTTCATTCATACAACAGTATTCCAAATGTAGACTCCTATAACAATATGTTTCATATAGGGGAACATGTAATTGAAATACCAATTGGATCTTATGAATTGAAAGATATAGTTGACTACATAGAAGAGCAATACAAACGACTTAGTCCTGGAGAGCATATTTTTATAGAAGCTAACAACAATACGATGCAAGTTAAAATAAATAGTTCTAAAGATCCGATATATTTTAATAAAGAAAATACAATTGGGAATCTTTTAGGATTCAATAGTAAAATCCTAAAATCGACCGATGATCATTACTCAGATCTTCCAGTTAATATTTTTAAAGTAAATCTCTTGCGAATTGAAAGTAGTATCGCTACAAATACATATATGAACAATTCAAAATCACACACACTTCATGAGTTTCCGATTAATGTGCCTGCAGGCTATAAAATAGATGAGATTCCAAGGAATCTCATTTATTTACCTGTAAACACCAAAGAGATAAGTTCTCTATCACTGCGCGTGGTTGATCAGAACGGTGATTTAATTAATTTTCGAGGAGAGGAAATTACAATACGAATACATTTAAGGCCAACTAAGTAATGATAATATACAATACAAGTATATCACAAAATACGGCAGTCACGTCTCATCCACAGATATTACAACCTAAACCACAATTGAAAAGATCTGCTCGTCAAAGGTCACTTACAACAACAAACAAAAGTTTTCTCAAGTCTTTGAATTTCAAACTGAAAACAAAATGAGCTCAATAATAAACGTATTGGATAAGCCATTGTCTGATGAAAATATAATAAAAAAGGACTATCATACCTACATACCATATCTACAATCGTACAACAATAATGATGAGATTCGAATCTCAATACAAAATCAAGATTTGTACGTGTTACCTAGTGAGAGCTATATATATGTGGAAGGTTTCGTTGTAGATGAAAAAACTGGAAAATTTTCAGAAAATTTTAAATTGAAAAACAACTTTGTTGCACATCTATTTGATGAAATCCGCTATGAACTTAATGGTATTGAAATCGATCATACAAGGTATTTAGGAACAACAACCACAATAAAAAATTTGGTATCTCTATCACCAACTCAAAGCGTTGTAATGCAAAATGGTGGATGGCATAAAACTGATGATTTGAATCTTAAGAATGGATATTTTAATTTTTATGTACCACTAAAAATTCTTTTGGGATTTGCTGAAGACTACAACAAAGTTATACTTAATGGAAAGCATGAATTGATACTCTTGCGCAATAAAAATGATGAAGCTCTTGTACACTCGAGCGTTTCTACTGAAAAATCGAAACTTACAATTTCACTCATCTCCTGGAGAATTCCACACGTACAATTATCTGATCAGAGCAAGTTGAATATGATTAAAATTATTAACAATGGTGCTTCTATACCGATGGCATTTCGTAGCTGGGATTGTCATATGAATCCACAATTGAATACAGGAACAAGTCATATTTGGAATGTTAAATTAGCTGCCAGTAAAGAGCGACCACGTTTTGTATTGGTCGCATTTCAACGAGGTAACAAATTTGTTCACTGTGACCTCACTAATTTAAAAGTACATTTAAATTCAACCTCTTACCCATATGATGATCTTAACATAAAATTTAAAAATGAACGGTATGCAATTCTATATGATATGTATGTAAGATTTCAACAAAGCTACTATATGAATGAGCCTCAACCATTATTAACTGCACAGGAGTTTAAAGACGACGCTCCAATTATTGTAGTAGATGTAAGCTATCAGAACGAATCAGTCAATACCGGACCGATTGATATAAAACTTGAATTTGAAACAGCAACAAATATTCCAGCAACGACATCAGCTTACTGCGTTCTTATTCATGACCGCGTAATAGAATACATACCAATAAGAGGTCAAGTCCGGAAGGTCTTATAAATTAAATAACATGGATGGTGATATTGTTTTTGTAGACTTGCAAGGTTTCAAAAATAATTCAAATGACTTCATCGCAAAAGAAGTAGCTGTAGCTTTCACCAACAACGAATGCCTCAATTTCATCATAAAACCTCCTTTTGATTTCGCATGTTTATCAGCCGAAAAACAGAGAGAAGCAGTTTGGTTAACAAAAAACTATCATCATATTAACTGGAATGATGGATCAGTCTCATTTCAAAGCGTTTGCAAGTTTTTAAGATCCAATATAAGAAATTCACAAATATATGTTAAGGGAGGAGAGAAGAAAAAATGGTTAGAAAAAATGATTCATCAAGCAGTTTATAACATTGAAGACATTGGCTGCATTAATTTTAAACAAATGGAAGCTAAGCATTCAACATATTTCTATTGTAGCTATCACGACTATGGTGTTTGTGCCTTAAGGAATGCAATTTTACTTAAAAATGAAAATGTTAACCAACTTTTAAATAAATGCTTATAAAAATTAAAATAAATGTCTTTTATTTCAAATAAACACCTATATACATATTTATTTCAGAGAACACACAAACAAATAAACACAATGGTTCATTCATTCAAATGGTCAAGGGAATATTTGGGCACAACGAATAAACGCTTATTATTTGTTTGTATGTATATGCGTACATAAATATCTACAAATTTATTTCATTTCATACTGACCCACTTGCGCTAAATCCAGGAAAGCAACAAAAAAGCGGACTGTCACCCAGACTCACCAATCGTCACACACACACCCCCTGTCTGACAGGCAGACATTCCAATCGCCACTCAGAACACAAAAACACACACATATTAATATTCTACAAAATACAGAAATCGCACCACCATCCAGATCCCCAAATAAAATCCATCGATGATCGTCATGTATAAAATAAACAAAATATCAAATTCAATATTTATGCAATAGTAAATTTTTTTTCTCAACGTCTTCAAGATCAGAATAATCAAATTATTCCCCCACACTTAAGCATTGCACACAAAAAAGAAATAGCTGAATTGCTGGACAAAATATCTTAAGTAAACACACACCAAAATTAAAAACAAGCAAAAAATAAAAGAAGAAACCTCACTCCAGCCTGGACAAAATATCTTAAGTAAACACACCAAAATTAAAAACAAGCCAAAAATAAAAGAAGAAATCTCACTCCAGCAAGAAGAAACGAACCATAAACATTAGGGCCATCCATTTATACAACACTTTTAAGATATTGTACTTCCTAAAAAAGTTTTGTGTCAGATACTAAAAATTTCTTATTTTCTATTAGGCCATAGCACACATGGACAGACAGAATTCCTACGCTCACATATGGACAGACAAAAAATTCCCACGGTCTCACGCTCACTTATACAAACTCATTTTGGTTACACAGCACCCCTCCACCAAACTACCATCACATATGGACGGACAGAAATTCCCACGGTCTCATACGGACAGATACAAACTCATAAGCTCACATATGGACGGACAGAAATTCCTACGGTCTCATACGGACAGACACAAACTCATAAGCTCACATATGGACGGACAGAAATTCCCACGGTCTCATACGGACCGACACAAACTCTCAAGCTCTCATATGGACAGACAAAAATTCCCACGCTCACATATGGACGGACATGTATTCCAAGGTCACATATGGACAGACACAAATTCCCACGCCTACCCCAACATCATAAAAAAAAAAAAAACAACAACAATGCGAACCCCCTTATTAAACCGTGGGAAAATACACACACAAACATTAAAGTATCAAATTACAACATAAACACATTAAAATCAAAATTTGGGTAATTAACATGCAAATTTTTAAAATTTTACATGAAATTTGAGAATTTTAATTGCCCTGGCACATACATTCCCTAACTACTTTAATTCACTAAAAACACAAAATTTGGAATTTATGTATGTACATTTATGTACCAAAAATTATTCGATTTTCCAACCCTGGAGCCGAATTTTTAGTTTATAAAATTTTTAATACCAATTTAATTCTTAGCGAAGTATAAAATAGGTTTCAGTCACTGAAAAAACCAAAATTTTGAACTTATATGGTTACTTTTATGTACCAAAAAATTTCGATTTTCCAACCCTGGAACCGAATTTATAATTTTTTGATAGTAGTTCAATTTCTTCTGAAATATCTAATAGGTTTAATTCACTAAAAGCACAAAATTTGGAATTTATATATGTACTATTATGTACGAAAAATATTTCGATTTTCCAACTCTGGAAGCGACTTTTTATTTTTTACCAATGCAATTCTTAGTGAGGTGTAACAATTAGAACTTTTTGGGGTACATGAAACGTTTTATTTTTTGTTTTAAATTAAATATATATAATATTTTTGAAGGACGTTCATATGTGTTAGATATAAGCAAAGCCAAACATTTAGTCTCCTAGCCGAAAAATTTTAACGTTTTCTTATATACAAAAGTAACCGATCATCATTTTGATTTTTTAATTAAACCTACTTTCTGTTTTGGATAGAAAGAAATAAAGAAGAATTACATCTGTGAAGGGTATTTAAAATTCGGCACAGCCGAATATAGCACTTTTACTTGTTAATATGTATATGATTTGAACCATCCCAATTCGACACCTCTTATACGGTACATGTATAGTTGCTGTATTATTATTTTCCGATCAATTGTTTCAAAAGCTCATTTAAAGTCTAAAAATAGTCCCATGATTTTTTTGTTCTTATCTATGTATTTCCATTGATTTATTACATAATTTAGCACGGTTTCACATGAATATTTTTTTCGAAATCCAGATTGATATTTTGTTAAAAGACAGTTGTCTTCAATATATTTTTCTAATTGATCTTTAACCACCTTTTCCAATATGTTTTCAAATGTTTTTAATGTGTTAATCAGCCTAAATTCTTCCCATTTATCTGTTTTAGGTACTTTTTCTATCGACGATACCATCGTGTGTTTCCAACTGTCTCTAAAGATTTATTTATTATAGTCTGTAAAATTACGCCTGAAGTGTTCCAGTTTTCAAAAATCATTCTAGTTGTTATTTTGCTATAATCTGGCTTCCTTTTTCAATTCTTTTACATCTTTCTTAAGTTCTGAAATTGTTAGATATTAATCTAAATTTAAAATGTATGTTCATCAATCATATTCATTTGGTCTATATATTTCATATTCTCTATCGATTCTCCTATTGATCTAACGCTATTTCCAAAATATTCATTGAAATTATTAGCTATTTGTTTATCATTCTGAACCCTTTCGCCATTAAATATCACAGAATCTATCACAGTATGACTTTTTTCTAAGAACTAATATCTTTATCTCTTTCCACATCTGTTGATGTGTTTATCATTTGTCTTATTTATCTGATCGTATATATATATATATATATATATATATATATATACATATATATATATATATATATATATATATATACATATATATATATATATATATATATATATATATATATATATATATATATATATATATATGTTTTTCTGATTTTCAATATTTACTTTATATATGTTTCTAATGTATTTATAATTTGACCATGCTTCTGTAGTATTTAGATATTTTGCTATTTGGTATCTATTAATTTTTTCGTTTTTCATTATGTTTAAATCTCTATTAAACCATCCTGTATTACTATCTTCCTCTTCTACTATAACTTTTTTACAAAATTTTTGTATCGTTGCCTCAAAACATTTATCAAAATTAAAAATATTCTCATTAAGATCCTTGGTTTCGTCAAATCTTAACATGGCATTGATCTCTCTGTTAAATACTGTCGTGTTGTATCTTAAAATTTCAATTTTCCTTTGACATGCTTTTTTGTCCATACTGCTAACTTCTATTGCAATTTCAATTATTTCATGATTTGATATTTTTGCTGTTTTACTATTTTGTGTTGTAATTTTTTTTACTATTCGTAATTACATAATCAATCAAAGTTCTTGTATATTCCGTTACTCTAGTATAAGATTCTACAATCTGTTTCAATGATTTATCGTTTAAAAGTGTCTCGAGTTGTTGTTTATAGAAACTGTCTTTTGACCAATCTATATTAAAATCTCCTGTAATTAGAGTATCCCAGCTTAGTTCAAAAATTTCCTCAACAACTTCTCCAAATATATCACAGAAGTCAGACATACTACTACTAGGTGATTTATATACTGCTACAATTGTCATGTTGGTCCTCTTATAATTAGCTGTACAGTATAAAATCCAATATTTAGAGTCGTCAAATTTCTCAAATCGTTTGTTCATTGTCAACTCATTTTTATAATAAATGACTACACCTTCTGTTCGATTAGAGTTAGATAAACACGCAACTTTATTAAAATTTTTAACGCAACTTCCTGCTCACCAACATCTTCAGTTAAATGTGTCTCTGATAAAATAATAAATTCTGGTTTTTCCGTTTCCGCCAGTATCTCCAGCTGATTAAAGTTATTGAAAGTCCTTGTATATTTGCATATAGCACTTTAATTTTCTTTGGTTGTTATTCTGTTAGCCCTATTAATTTTCATTCTCCTATTACATATTTAACTTGTTTTGATATACTGAACACAGTTAATCATTAGTTAAATGATTCTCATCTAGACCCATATTCAGTTTTTCATTCATACGCTTACTGTTTATACACTTTGATACTACTTCACTCTTACATTCCTTACTTTGGTGGTTTCCAAGGCAATTTATACATACTTCCTCGTTTTTACAATCTTTCGCCAGATGATTATAACCTTTGTACTTATGACAACGGATTACATCCGTTCCATCAAAAACGCTACATTTTTCCCACCCTATATTTACTTTCTGAGCTTCGATCATTTTGTATGCGTTTCTCCATCTGTTGCAAGTTTTATTCTATTATTTCTCTTATATTCAAATGTTTTTATTATCTTAATTTCGGTGCCACTCAAAAAATTATGCTGTTTTCTCAATTTCTCAATTAACACTTCTTCCGAATATTTAAATGATATGTCAGTTATGTTTATCTTCATATCCTTGGGTTTTGCTACCTTCACTATATAGTCTTCACTCATTTCGTTTTGAATAGCATTTTTGATCTTTTCTCGTTCCTCATCATTATCGGTTTGTATTACCACAGTACCATTTTTTCTACTTGCAATGTTTGTTATCTTTAAATTAGCTGGATCAACTTTTTTATTCAGATACTCTCTTGTTTTTTCGCCACCCTGTTTTTCGTTTGGCTTTACTATCACAGACCATTGTTTACTCAAATCTTGCAACATTGTTGTTTTCTTCACAGCATCCGAATAAGAAATTTTTGTTTGTTTAACACTTATTTCATTAATTACTTTCTTTATGTCATTGCACATTTTGTTATTGTTTTCTTCTATTTGGTTACACATTTCCTTGTTTTTATTTTCTACTTCTTTTAGTTGGCCACACATCTTTGGCATTTCTTGCACATTTTTTTCACATGCATTTTGTATTTTATCTATTTTTTTTCTTTCTTCATAACGACTTTCGACTGCTTTTAATAATTTTTTAATATCACTTTCGTTTTGTTTAAGAGACATATTAAGATCATTTTTGCATTCTACAGTGTATTGCTTATTTATCTTTACATCATCTCGAATTTCTTTTAACGCTATGCCAACATTATATATTAGCAGAAATTTTTATCTATTCAAAACACGCTTGATATTTTTCATAATTAATTTAATATTTATCATCAAATAAGCGTCCAATCACTCTATCATTTTTATGTATATAAAAAAATTATATTATTTGAACATATTGCATTGTAGGAGTGGTAAAGCAATGAAACAAACCCCACATAACTTTTTTTTGACACATCCCGATTGAGACTTCCTATTATATTGATACTGATTTGTTAGATAAAGTTCAAACCATATTCGATCGGGGCATACTGTTGGATCATACGCTCAAATATCTCTATTATGCTAAATAATGCCTATGAGTTAGTTGGATTCATGAAGGAAGGTCTAAGGAGTTTCTTGATCGATATAATACAAAACTTTTATACACTTCTCTTATTCGGCCAATTCTTGGGTATGGATCAATTGTTTGGAATCCTTTTTTTATCTCGGAACAGCACTCAGGGGATGACCCCTACATATGCAGTGCATTGCCCCGGAAAGAAAGGAGTGGATAGTATTGAGAGACAGATAAGGATATAGAGAATTTTTTGTAGCTATGTCAACCTTTTTACTTCGCCGACTAATTTTTGCTGCATGACCGACGAAGAAGGGTGCTGTTGTTACTCTGCTTTTTGATACACGATCATGTTAATAGTATTGAATCGGTACAAAAACAGTTTTTAATTTTCTGTCTTCGTGGTGTTGGTTGGAATTCGTATGACTTGCTTTAATAAACTTGCCTACTTTAAAAAGCCGACGATCGGTGCTTTATTAGTCCTGGGGCTAATTCATGCCGATGTTGATTCTGAATTTCTGCCTAATCGACTATACTTCAACGTTCCTGTAAGACCAATCCGCAATTTTGAACTTTTGGCATTCAAATATTACCGTTCTGTATATGCCAATAATGATTTTTGTTGCGCCTGTGCCTATTTCAATAAATGTTACCACACTATTAATTTATCTGAAAGTAATAATGTGCTTAAAAGATATCTTACTTTATTTTCAAATAGTTGAATAATACTGTTTTATTACACTGCGATACAAATTGATACTTTTGATCTGACATCTGAATGAGAGTATATGCACTTCAAAGTAGAGATTGAGGGTAGTAAAAGTTCATACTCAATATTTCACCTGGTCTTCAATTTTCCTTTTTAAAGGACTTCAAATTTTGAATACACAAAAAGAAAGGAGACATTCTAAGTATACTGAAACAATTTTTCAAATTAGTTCTCCAGAACGAAATTTAAAAAAAAGTCCTTTGAAAATTTTGTAATTTTTAGAAAAAAATTTTAAAAATATAAATGGTCGCTTATGTTCTATTATGTTCTAACATTTCATTCTGATAGCTTTAATATATAATCGTAAAAAATATATTGTATTCATTAAAATTAATAAGATAAAATTTTGTGAAAAATATTTTCAAAAAAGCGTTTGATGGACCTTCAGAGTTAAGAGCACGAATAAAAACTTTTTTTTTAGGCCTAATTTTATGTGAAGAGGGGGCAATATTATTTTTGATAATGGCATGACAGGATTCTTCTCAATACTATCCTGACCAATTTTAAAAGAGATGCGAGACTTCCTCTTAGGCTTACCACTTACAGGGTTTTCTCCCGGAGAGTCCGGACGATGCGTCATTTCTTCGGTCTCCGGCTTTTGCAACACAAGCTCCGTTTTTTTTTTTTTTTTGAAATTTAGAACAATGGCTTAAGGAAGACACACATAGAATCCGTCATACGTTATACGTCGCCTTTTTCAACTGACAGTTGAGTTGAAATACATGCTTTCTTATGTGAGTTGTCACATTCAGTACTTCTGCGTCAAAGAAAAGTACGAAAGTTGGCCAACTTTTTAATTTTGATGTAAGTTGAATACTTTGACAGAAATCGATGAGTTTTTGAAATTATTTTAATTAATTTTTTGTATTGTGTGTCAGGAAAAATTAAATAATATACAAAACAAGTAACAGTGCTATATTCGGCTGTGCCGAATCTGAAATACCCTTTACAGATGTAATCCTTCTTTCTTTCTTGTCAAAACAGAAAGTAGGTATAATTCAAAGATCAAAATGATGTTATCGGTTACTTCTATATTTAAGAAAACGTTTAAATCTTATGGCTAGGAAGCTAAATGTTTGGCTTTTGTTATATCTAATACCTATGAACGTCTTTCAAATATATTATATATATATATATATATATATATATATATATACATATATATATATATATATATATATATATATATATGTATATATATATATATATATATATATATATATATATATATATATATATATATATATATATATTTAATTCACAAACAAACAAAAAATCCGTGTCATGTACACCAAAAAGTTCTAATTGTCCAACCGTAGAATCGTCTTTTAGATTTTGTTGGTTTTTAATACCAGTTTACTCCTTTCTGATATATAAAGTAGGTATAATTCATCATAAAAATCAAATATAACAAATAATATGGCTGCTTTTATGAATCAGAAAATGTCGATTTTCCAACCCTGGAACCGAATTTTTAATATTTTAATACTAATTAATTTTTTCTGATATATAAAATAGGTTTAATTAGTAGTTAGGGAATGTATGTGCCAGGGCAATTAAAATACTCAAATTTCATGTAAAATTTTAAAAATTTGCATGTTAATTACCCAAATTTTGATTTTAATGTGTTTATGTTGTAATTTGATACTTTAATGTTTGTGTGTGTATTTTCCCACGGTTTAATAAGGGGGTTCGCATTGTTGTTGTTTTTTTTTTTTTTTTATGATGTTGGGGTAGGCGTGGGAATTTGTGTCTGTCCATATGTGACCTTGGAATACATGTCCGTCCATATGTGAGCGTGGGAATTTTTGTCTGTCCATATGAGAGCTTGGGAGTTTGTGTCGGTCCGTATGAGACCGTGGGAATTTCTGTCCGTCCATATGTGAGCTTATGAGTTTGTGTCTGTCCGTATGAGACCGTAGGAATTTCTGTCCGTCCATATGTGAGCTTATGAGTTTGTGTCTGTCCGTATGAGACCGTGGGAATTTCTGTCCGTCCATATGTGATGGTAGTTTGGTGGAGGGGTGCTGTGTAACCAAAATGAGTTTGTATAAGTGAGCGTGAGACCGTGGGAATTTTTTGTCTGTCCATATGTGAGCGTAGGAATTCTGTCTGTCCATGTGTGCTATGGCCTAATAGAAAATAAGAAATTTTTAGTATCTGACACAAAACTTTTTTAGGAAGTACAATATCTTAAAAGTGTTGTATAAATGGATGGCCCTAATGTTTATGGTTCGTTTCTTCTTGCTGGAGTGAGATTTCTTCTTTTATTTTTGGCTTGTTTTTAATTTTGGTGTGTTTACTTAAGATATTTTGTCCAGGCTGGAGTGAGGTTTCTTCTTTTATTTTTTGCTTGTTTTTAATTTTGGTGTGTGTTTACTTAAGATATTTTGTCCAGCAATTCAGCTATTTCTTTTTTGTGTGCAATGCTTAAGTGTGGGGGAATAATTTGATTATTCTGATCTTGAAGACGTTGAGAAAAAAAATTTACTATTGCATAAATATTGAATTTGATATTTTGTTTATTTTATACATGACGATCATCGATGGATTTTATTTGGGGATCTGGATGGTGGTGCGATTTCTGTATTTTGTAGAATATTAATATGTGTGTGTTTTTGTGTTCTGAGTGGCGATTGGAATGTCTGCCTGTCAGACAGGGGGTGTGTGTGTGACGATTGGTGAGTCTGTGTGACAGTCCGCTTTTTTGTTGCTTTCCTGGATTTAGCGCAAGTGGGTCAGTATGAAATGAAATAAATTTGTAGATATTTATGTACGCATATACATACAAACAAATAATAAGCGTTTATTCGTTGTGCCCAAATATTCCCTTGACCATTTGAATGAATGAACCATTGTGTTTATTTGTTTGTGTGTTCTCTGAAATAAATATATATATAGGTGTTTATTTGAAATAAAAGACATTTATTTTAATTTTTATAAGCATTTATTTAAAAGTTTGTTAACATTTTCATTTCCCTTAAAAATATTATTAATAAAAAATATTTAAGACGCAAATTACATATTTTAGTAATATATGTCTTTTGTAATTTGAAATATGCTTTTATAGGCAAAAATAGGCCCGATGTAAAATTAACAGATTCCCTTAAAAATATTATTAATAAAAAATATTTAAGACGAAAATTACAGATTTTAGTAATATATAACTTTAGTAATTTGAAATATGCTTTTATATGCAAAAATAGGCATTTTTGATAATAGAATATAAAAATATTTTTCTTTATGCACTCTTCATCAAAATGGGTTTAGAAGGAGGAGGACACTATTTTTCCATGTTATATGTTATTTAAACGCCCACTTAAGAGGGCGGAGCACAAAATCGATTTTTTTTTGGTTCCAAGTTTCAACCTTCGTTACAAAAAAGTCACATTGGATTACCCTTTTAACCTACACGACTTACACAATGACCTTCCTTTTTGTGCTGAAAATAAAAAAACTTTGCAATCGAAGCACAGCAAATTAATAACCGATTTCTCTACAAAGCATTCATACGTTATCCATTATAGAGTTCTCAAACAATGTTTGAAATATGGTTTAGTTTTAAAGAAAATACATCGAATTCTAACATTTAGACAATCTCCATGGCTAAAAGGTTATATTGACTTAAATACCCAGCATAGAGCCACTGCTAAAAATGCTTTTGAGAAAAATTTCTTCAAATTGCTTAATAATGCAGTGTATGGGAAAACTATGGAGAATGTGGACAACAGGAGAAATTTAAGAATTGGAACCAATTGGAGCAGAACTAATCGGAATCATTTGGGGGCTCAAGACTGGATATCAAAATCCAATTTCCATAGTTTGTCCATATTTTCTGAAGATATGGTAGCTATCGAAATGAATAGAGTGAAGACATTTTACAATAAGCCCATTTACTTGGGATTTTGTGTACTTGAACTCTCTAAATGGAAAATGTATGATTTCCATTACGGCTACATGCAACCTAAGTTCAAGAAAAACTTATCATTAAATTATATGGACACTGACTCTTTTATTTATACAATACAAACAGACGACTTTTACGCAGACATAAAGCCTGACATCGAACAACAATTTGATACATCAGATTATGCTCTAGCTAATAAGTATGACATTCCTCTTTTGAACAAAAAAGTTTTGGGTATGATGAAAGACGAAAATTGCGGGAAAATAATGACAGAATTTGTTGGGCTGCGACTTAAAATGTATTCCTTTAGCATTCAAAATGAAAATGATGTAAAAAAATCGAAGGGGGTAAAGAAATCCATTTTAGATAAGTATAGTTTATTGTCATATAGAAATTGTTTGTTTGATAAGTCCATTGTATATGATACCATGTTAACGTTTAAGTCCAAATTACATCAAATTTATACTAGTGAATTAAGTAAGGCAGTATTAAGTTATGCAGACGATAAGAGAAAAATTACTAACAATAACATAAATACTTTAGCATGGCATCATTTTCGTATAGAAGAAACTAATCCTCATTACGAACTTGATATGCTTTTAGCAGATATTGCTAGTTTAGAAGAAGAAATGTGATAATATCTAGTATTAAGAGAACAAATTGTTTTATTTTTAACAGAAATAAATAGAAAATACATATATTAAAAATGAGAAAAAAAAAATCTTGATTTTTGTTTTATTGTTTTTTGATTTTTATTTAGCTTCAATGAAATATTACATAATACGAATTAATTAAATTATTTATCACCATTTTTCTCAAATAAAATATGGAGCATCGGCAAGTATCTGGACCTTCCTCACAATCTGGATGACTCCACGAACAAGACTTGAAGTGACCATTGTCCTTGTCCTCATCTTCCATTATACCAAACTCCTGGTTTTCATCCAACATATGGAGGAAACATTTCACCATTTCCCTGTGTTCATATAGTTGACATCCTTCAAAATCGGCTAAGAATTGTTCAACCTTGTTTCTTATTTCGCTCATGATTTAATTTTTTTTTTTTTTAATTTTTGTATCCGAAATTGGCTTGCGATCTTTTTGACTATTAGTTCTCTACTAAATGATATACAATTCAAAAAACTAAATCTGCGTTTCACTCCAAAACTAATTTAAAATTTTGAGTCAAGAACTCAAAAATTTATACATATATCACTATCTTCTTCCACTTTTTCAGTTTTAAGTACAGATTTCATTATTCATCTATTCTTTTGTTCCCTCTCTCTCTCTATCTTCTTGGAACTTTTCAGTTTTAAGTACAGATATCATTATTCATCTATCTGTCTTTTGCCCCCTCTCTCTCTCTCTCTCTATCTTACATACAAATCAAATATCATTGTTTATCAATTTTCAGTTAGACTTCTTAGTGTCTAGAAGGCTTATATCGTGAATACTTTGAAATTGAAGTTCAAACTTGTAAGTTGTCAAATATTTCTACCGCAATGGATCTGGTGAAAAAATTTAATTCGTGCAATACGAAAACCTTAATACATATAAAGGATCTAGATGATTCAATCAAATACAACATCCTACGTGCAAAGCGGGTAACAACAAAGTACGGAGAAACAATTCAACTTGAGCTGGAAAACCATATAATGTTTCTCCCGAACCGATATAATGCATTAACCAATGTAGAATTAGAAGATCTTTCGAATGATAAATATCGACTACAAAGAAAAGGAGAGCGAAACCTGATCTTAGATAGCGAGATGCACGAGTTTTTGATACCAAACTCCCAGTACCCTGTTTGCCAGTAAAAATAAAAAAAAATAAAAAAAATGTTATGTACATATATTTTGTAACTAATACAATAAAACAACGAAAGAATTTTTTAATATATACAAATATATGCTTGTGTTTTATTTTATATATTTAGTTATTTCATAAAGAAATTTCAAACATATATATTCAATATTTCTACCTAGGTATTTGATTAACTCTAAAGGAGGTTGTAAATTTCCGAAGCTGTCGAAATACTGTTTTTCATCCTTGTTTCTATAGTATGCTACCCAATGAGTACCTGGTCCTGTTGACAAATCTAAATTGATTATTCCACATTCGATTTTCCTTGCACGTTTTGGCAGCGAGTCCAACATGAAAACTCCTCTAAAGTGTGGAATATTTCTTGAAAATTTTCTTAGATCAAGTTCTGATAATGGTCTGTTGGGTAGCATGTCTAATAGTTTTTTGAATGATCTCTACAAACAAGTCCATAACCCTTTTTATAAGGTTTAAGGTACAGGCCTTCTCCCACAGCAATAGACTCCATTGCCTTATTGTGTCTGGTGGCTTCCTCAAGTTGTTTTTTTGCGTCCTTTGTTGCATTTACAGCCTTAGCTATAGCGGCACCTCCAGTTGTTAGACTACCAAGTGCACCTAGAGCAGTTAGAATTGGAATTAGCGGTAAAAATCCACCAATTTTTGGAACATTGATTATGCGTGGTATTACAACGCGTGCCTTTTTCCCCTTAAGTGATCTGTTGATAACTTTACGAGCGATTTTAATGGCCGAGTTAATGTCTTGTGGTTTTTCTTCCCGTAATGTTTTTGTTGCTGCTCTAATTGAACTATTGAACAGCTTTTTATCATTTAAATGAGTTCGTAACGATAGTCTTTGCCTATTTCTGCTCTTCTTCTCCATACCCATACCAAATTTAGTTTTTGCTTTCATTGCATTGGACACCATATATGCAAATGTTTTTTCTTCAAGACTGCTATTGTTTGAAAGAACTCTTTCCCAAGCTTTATTTTCAAGAATTTTATCAGCTTGGTGTCTACTGTTTAATTCTTTGTTTTTGGAGTAAGCTATATCGTGATTTTTGCAAGCAGCATCCAATAAATTAATTCCTTTATCTCCTCTATCTAAACGCTTTTGTAATCTTGTGCCAGGTCCACAGTACTGATATCCAGGAAGATGTAATTCAAAAGGTAGAGAATTTATTGTTCTATTTAGTAAACCTTCACCAACGATAGTTCGTTTGTGACTAACACTTTTGTTATAAAATACAACCATATTACTTTAATCTACAATAAAAGATATTGTTTTGTGAATTTTACAAGTAGTTATTGAAATGCGCTTAGTAAAACAACACAAAAATATTTTAGTTCGTAATGTGGATGTATCTTCAAATGACAGTACAAAAATAAGACATAGTTCCTTGCTACCAAATTCTATTCGAGCATTAATAGTTGGTCCCTCCAATTGTGGAAAAACTAATGTAATGATCAGTTTGCTAGAAAGTCCTAATGGTCTCAAGTTTGAAAATATCTATTTGTACTCAAAATCACTGTATCAACCTAAATATGAATACCTAAAGAATTTAATTTCGCCAATTAAAGGAATGGGATACTACACATTCGCAGACAATGAGTCCGTTGTTCCTCCTAGCGAAGCTAAAAGCAATTCAATTATGATTTTCGATGATGTTGCATGTGAAAACCAAAACAATATACGTGCATATTTTTGTATGGGGCGTCATAAGAATGCGGATTCATTTTACTTGTGTCAAACCTACACAAGAATTCCAAAACATTTAATAAGAGATAATGCCAATTTAATTATAATGTTTAAACAAGATGCGAAAAATATGAGACATGTATACGATGATCATGTTGCCAGCGACATGAAATTTGAAAAGTTTCAGTATATATGTCAAGAATGTTGGAAGGATAAATATGGATTTTTGATGATAAGTAAAGATAATGAACTAAACAATGGTCGCTATAGAAAATCATTTGATTACTTCATCGTAATATAAATTACTGTTCATCGAGGGTATTGCTTAGTACATAATCTGGCTTTAAACTTTATACATGTGATTGTTATAACTGGTCATCTAAGCAAAAACTTGATCTGATACATAATAATCTGATCAGATACCTAACAAGCTGATCTGATAACCTCATCTGATAAACTGATCTGATACCTGATCTGATAACCTGATAAACTCATCTAATATCTGATCTGATAACCTGATCTGACACCTGATAAGCTGATCTGATACCTGATCTGACACCTGATAAGCTGATCTGATACCTGATAAACTGATCTGATACCTGATCTGATAACCTGATCTGATACTTGATAAGCTGATCTGATAGCTGAAAAGCTAAAATGAATGAAAAAATTCTAAAAGACTTGGTGACAACAAGAAATATATTAAAGAAAAAGCTTCGTAGTATAAAAACTGGTGAAATAGATACACATCAGCAATTAAGTGATACATTCAAGCCCATAACAGAACCTTTAAAAGAATTTATAAATAGCTCTAAATATATTGATATACCGAATAAAAAAGAAAAGAATGATAAGAAAACTGAATATGAGGACAGTTCCAGTTTTCATCCTCAGAACTCAACAATGAAGTTGGAAGCAAGTACCCCTAAGAAACTAATTGAAGAATCAATGTTTAAACAGTCTAATAGTAAAAGTAACAGCGATTTTGATGAAGATGAATTTTATTCACAACATTCTAATCATGACGAGAGTTATCCTGACTTATCACTATTGCAATCGAGAAATGAACTAGATACTAACTATGGTCCACATAGAGATTATAATAACGAATGGAAATTTGGTAGTAGCAACATCGAGTTAAATCAAGATAAAATACAAGTTGGTGGTCAAATATGGGCTCTCACCCCAGGACTGTTTTCTTTGATGTTTCATAAAACACCAAAAAGCTATGATAAATTTGAGCTTGAAATCTATAAAAAAATATTACTTAAATTGTTAAGTTTTTATCGGGCTTAAGTTCGAATCTTGCATGACTGCAAATTATTTTTTGTTATTTTTTTATTATTAATAAATGAATTTGTTTAAATTCTATTTATTATTTTTATATTAAGATTGGAATATTAAGAATATTTTTAATAATCATCAAACCAGCAGAACGGATCAGTACTGATTTCGAGGCCGCTACGCCATCTCATCAGCGTTCTTTGTTCAATTTTTCCCACTTTTTTGCAAGTGGTGCTAGTTAGTAGGAATATCAACTATTTAACCAATATTTTAACGAAAATTGAATATGAGAAGTTATCACATTCATATTATTAAGTTATTACATTTTGGTTAGTACGAAATTCCCCAACCCTGACGATTAATATTCCAAATATTCCAATATCTCTTTTGCTTTTTTCCAGAGCCATCGGCTGCTGATAGGTAAAGCTTCTTTGTTATTTATGTTCAAGTAATTGAATTTAGTTGTCAATTTACTTTGAACAAGTGCGCGTGCCCCCGCAATGTTTTACATTATGTATGAATTTTTATTAGTCGAACTTTTTCTTATGTAAATTGTTAAGTTTTTATCGGGCTTAAGTTCGAATCTTGCATGACTGCAAATTATTTTTTGTTATTTTTTTATTATTAATAAATGAATTTGTTTAAATTCTATTTATTATTTTTATATTAAGATTGGAATATTAAGAATATTTTTAATAATCATCAAACCAGCAGAACGGATCAGTACTGATTTCGTGGCCGCTACGCCATCTCATCAGCGTTCTTTGTTCAATTTTTCCCACTTTTTTGCAAGTGGTGCTAGTTAGTAGGAATATCAACTATTTAACCAATATTTTAACGAAAATTGAATATGAGAAGTTATCACATTCATATTATTAAGTTATTAATTACATTTTGGTTAGTACGAAATTCCCCAACCCTGACGATTAATATTCCAAATATTCCAATATCTCTTTTGCTTTTTTCCAGAGCCATCGGCTGCTGATAGGTAAAGCTTCTTTGTTATTTATGTTCAGGTAATTGAATTTAGTTGTCAATTTACTTTGAACAAGTGCGCGTGCCCCCGCAATGTTTTACATTATGTATGAATTTTTATTAGTCGAACTTTTTCTTATGTAAATTGTTAAGTTTTTATCGGGCTTAAGTTCGAATCTTGCATGACTGCAAATTATTTTTTGTTATTTTTTTATTATTAATAAATTGCGGGGGCACGCGCACTTGTTCAAAGTAAATTGACAACTAAATTCAATTACTTGAACATAAATAACAAAGAAGCTTTACCTATCAGCAGCCGATGGCTCTGGAAAAAAGCAAAAGAGATATTGGAATGCAAGATTCGAACTTAAGCCCGATAAAAACTTAACAATTTACATAAGAAAAAGTTCGACTAATAAAAATTCATACATAATGTAAAAAATATTACTTACTACCAATGCACACAGAAGAGATTATAAGTCCGATGGTCAAATCAAGGGGACTAGAGGGTACAAGTACAAACATATTATTGGAAAACTTTTTAAAGAGAAAAATCATAAGAGCTCATCGGAATTAACAAAGGCTACTTATTTAGGTAAGGGATTGATGCAGGTAAATCCTCATAAATCAAACTATATATACTGGGATGATCCAAACGAGTTGGTAGATCGACTTAGACTACTGCTTGCATCACAGTCTGCAGGTCATACTAATCACAACAACGAGATTGTTTCAATTATTGAAGAACTACGTGAAGCTAATATAATAGTATAAACTATATAAACGGATACACATTTTAAATATAAATTATGTCTGTTGATAAATTCGGACATTATCTAAACGACACTAGCAGTATAATTTCATTGAAAAATGCACCTAAATTGTTGGGCTTATTTTTGGATGCGAACAACAACATTGATGTCCAAAACAAAAGAATCAAAAATGTTGCAAAAGCTTTGGAGGAAAATGCTATCAATAAATTGTTTTTGCAAACTCAAATGGAAGAATGGAATGGAAGAAGATAACAACAAAATGCACAATACTCTAAAAAATCAAATCGAAATGCAACAACATGAAATAATATTACAGTTGGAAGAGAATAAAAAATTGCAAGAAAGCATTTCCAAGATCAGTGCATCCTTCGAAGAAGAAATTGAAAGATTAAATGAGAAAATTTATAGATTTGAAAATTACATGCTTGTGTCAATTGCTGAAAGCGCATCAGTTAGATCGCAACACACCCAAAATACTTCTTAAAGCTTAGACATGGATCCAAAAAGAAATTTAGTGAACGAGCTCCATAAGGAAGCTCGAAAAATGTTTGGACGCAGGAGAATTGTTATGAAAGGAATAGACGATCTTTGGCAAGCGGATTTAGTTGAAATGGGGAACTATTCTACATACAATAAAAATTATAGATTTTTGCTAACTGTAATTGATACATTCTCCAAATATGCTTGGGCAGTACCTTTGAGAAGAAAGACAGCTGTTGACACAACGCAGGCAATGGAGACTATTTTTCAATTGGGGCGTGTGCCAAAAAACTTACAAACAGATGATGGTAAAGAATTCTTCAACAAACACTTTAATCAATTGATGGGTAAATACAACGTCAATCACTACTCAACCTATAGCATCATGAAAGCATCAATAGTAGAACGATTCAATAGAACATTAAAAGGAATGATGTGGAAAGAGTTTAGTTTTAATGGTTCCTACAACTGGCTTGATATATACAAAGATTTACTTAATGCATACAATAGAAAAGTTCATCGCACAATTAAAATGCCACCGATTAAAGTCAACTCAAAAAATGAAAAACAGCTCTTAAATACAGTATACAACCATTTAAAGATGTACAAAATGTCAAAATTTAATGCAGGGGACCATGTACGTATTAGCAAATATAAACATATTTTTGAGAAAGGCTATACTCCGAATTGGACAACAGAAATTTTCACAATCAAAAGAGTTCAAAATACATATCCTACAACATACATATTAGAAGATTATCTGGGAAATCCTATTAAAGGTGGCTTCTACACGGAAGAACTGGCAAGAACTAGATTTCCAAATACATATCTAGTTGAAAAGGTGATCAGACTGAAAGGAGACAAAGCATTAGTTAAATGGTTGGGATTTTCTAATCAACACAATTCCTGGATAAGCAAAGATGAAATACTGTAGTTGGAAAATGAAATAAATCGCCATCCGTAATGATAACAACGACAATAACATCAATATTTTTTAATAACTAATGTTAATTTTAAAATAAGATTATGAAATATATATGCAAATTATTCTTATAAACCATGCTGTGTAGTAAACTTTATTTATTTGTGAACAGGCTGTTATAATGTCAATAACACTTACTCTGAGCTCTAACTCATCAGCGCTATATGCTAATTATTTTCCTCCCATTGACTTAAACGACACATATGAGTGTGCGCTAACTGATTTTCATTCATACAACAGTATTCCAAATGTAGACTCCTATAACAATATGTTTCATATAGGGGAACATGTAATTGAAATACCAATTGGATCTTATGAATTGAAAGATATAGTTGACTACATAGAAGAGCAATACAAACGACTTAGTCCTGGAGAGCATATTTTTATAGAAGCTAACAACAATACGATGCAAGTTAAAATAAATAGTTCTAAAGATCCGATATATTTTAATAAAGAAAATACAATTGGGAATCTTTTAGGATTCAATAGTAAAATCCTAAAACCGACCGATGATCATTACTCAGATCTTCCAGTTAATATTTTTAAAGTAAATCTCTTGCGAATTGAAAGTAGTATCGCTACAAATACATATATGAACAATTCAAAATCACACACACTTCATGAGTTTCCGATTAATGTGCCTGCAGGCTATAAAATAGATGAGATTCCAAGGAATCTCATTTATTTACCTGTAAACACCAAAGAGATAAGTTCTCTATCACTGCGCGTGGTTGATCAGAACGGTGATTTAATTAATTTTCGAGGAGAGGAAATTACAATACGAATACATTTAAGGCCAACTAAGTAATGATAATATACAATACAAGTATATCACAAAATACGGCAGTCACGTCTCATCCACAGATATTACAACCTAAACCACAATTGAAAAGATCTGCTCGTCAAAGGTCACTTACAACAACAAACAAAAGTTTTCTCAAGTCTTTGAATTTCAAACTGAAAACAAAATGAGCTCAATAATAAACGTATTGGATAAGCCATTGTCTGATGAAAATATAATAAAAAAGGACTATCATACCTACATACCATATCTACAATCGTACAACAATAATGATGAGATTCGAATCTCAATACAAAATCAAGATTTGTACGTGTTACCTAGTGAGAGCTATATATATGTGGAAGGTTTCGTTGTAGATGAAAAAACTGGAAAATTTTCAGAAAATTTTAAATTGAAAAACAACTTTGTTGCACATCTATTTGATGAAATCCGCTATGAGCTTAATGGTATTGAAATCGATCATACAAGGTATTTAGGAACAACAACCACAATAAAAAATTTGGTATCTCTATCACCAACTCAAAGCGTTGTAATGCAAAATGGTGGATGGCATAAAACTGATGATTTGAATCTTAAGAATGGATATTTTAATTTTTATGTACCACTAAAAATGCTTTTGGGATTTGCTGAAGACTACAACAAAGTTATACTTAATGGAAAGCATGAATTGATACTCTTGCGCAATAAAAATGATGAAGCTCTTGTACACTCGAGCGTTTCTACTGAAAAATCGAAACTTACAATTTCACTCATCTCCTGGAGAATTCCACACGTACAATTATCTGATCAGAGCAAGTTGAATATGATTAAAATTATTAACAATGGTGCTTCTATACCGATGGCATTTCGTAGCTGGGATTGTCATATGAATCCACAATTGAATACAGGAACAAGTCATATTTGGAATGTTAAATTAGCTGTCAGTAAAGAGCGACCACGTTTTGTATTGGTCGCATTTCAACGAGGTAACAAATTTGTTCACTGTGACCTCACTAATTTAAAAGTACATTTAAATTCAACCTCTTACCCATATGATGATCTTAACATAAAATTTAAAAATGAACGGTATGCAATTCTATATGATATGTATGTAAGATTTCAACAAAGCTACTATATGAATGAGCCTCAACCATTATTAACTGCACAGGAGTTTAAAGACGACGCTCCAATTATTGTAGTAGATGTAAGCTATCAGAACGAATCAGTCAATACCGGACCGATTGATATAAAACTTGAATTTGAAACAGCAACAAATATTCCAGCAACGACATCAGCTTACTGCGTTCTTATTCATGACCGCGTAATAGAATACATACCAATAAGAGGTCAAGTCCGGAAGGTCTTATAAATTAAATAACATGGATGGTGATATTGTTTTTGTAGACTTGCAAGGTTTCAAAAATAATTCAAATGACTTCATCGCAAAAGAAGTAGCTGTAGCTTTCACCAACAACGAATGCCTCAATTTCATCATAAAACCTCCTTTTGATTTCGCATGTTTATCAGCCGAAAAACAGAGAGAAGCAGTTTGGTTAACAAAAAACTATCATCATATTAACTGGAATGATGGATCAGTCTCATTTCAAAGCGTTTGCAAGTTTTTAAGATCCAATATAAGAAATTCACAAATATATGTTAAGGGAGGAGAGAAGAAAAAATGGTTAGAAAAAATGATTCATCAAGCAGTTTATAACATTGAAGACATTGGCTGCATTAATTTTAAACAAATGGAAGCTAAGCATTCAACATATTTCTATTGTAGCTATCACGACTATGGTGTTTGTGCCTTAAGGAATGCAATTTTACTTAAAAATGAAAATGTTAACCAACTTTTAAATAAATGCTTATAAAAATTAAAATAAATGTCTTTTATTTCAAATAAACACCTATATACATATTTATTTCAGAGAACACACAAACAAATAAACACAATGGTTCATTCATTCAAATGGTCAAGGGAATATTTGGGCACAACGAATAAACGCTTATTATTTGTTTGTATGTATATGCGTACATAAATATCTACAAATTTATTTCATTTCATACTGACCCACTTGCGCTAAATCCAGGAAAGCAACAAAAAAGCGGACTGTCACACAGACTCACCAATCGTCACACACACACCCCCTGTCTGACAGGCAGACATTCCAATCGCCACTCAGAACACAAAAACACACACATATTAATATTCTACAAAATACAGAAATCGCACCACCATCCAGATCCCCAAATAAAATCCATCGATGATCGTCATGTATAAAATAAACAAAATATCAAATTCAATATTTATGCAATAGTAAATTTTTTTTCTCAACGTCTTCAAGATCAGAATAATCAAATTATTCCCCCACACTTAAGCATTGCACACAAAAAAGAAATAGCTGAATTGCTGGACAAAATATCTTAAGTAAACACACACCAAAATTAAAAACAAGCAAAAAATAAAAGAAGAAACCTCACTCCAGCCTGGACAAAATATCTTAAGTAAACACACCAAAATTAAAAACAAGCCAAAAATAAAAGAAGAAATCTCACTCCAGCAAGAAGAAACGAACCATAAACATTAGGGCCATCCATTTATACAACACTTTTAAGATATTGTACTTCCTAAAAAAGTTTTGTGTCAGATACTAAAAATTTCTTATTTTCTATTAGGCCATAGCACACATGGACAGACAGAATTCCTACGCTCACATATGGACAGACAAAAAATTCCCACGGTCTCACGCTCACTTATACAAACTCATTTTGGTTACACAGCAACCCTCCACCAAACTACCATCACATATGGACGGACAGAAATTCCCACGGTCTCATACGGACAGACACAAACTCATAAGCTCACATATGGACGGACAGAAATTCCTACGGTCTCATACGGACAGACACAAACTCATAAGCTCACATATGGACGGACAGAAATTCCCACGGTCTCATACGGACCGACACAAACTCTCAAGCTCTCATATGGACAGACAAAAATTCCCACGCTCACATATGGACGGACATGTATTCCAAGGTCACATATGGACAGACACAAATTCCCACGCCTACCCCAACATCATAAAAAAAAAAAAAAAAACAACAACAATGCGAACCCCCTTATTAAACCGTGGGAAAATACACACACAAACATTAAAGTATCAAATTACAACATAAACACATTAAAATCAAAATTTGGGTAATTAACATGCAAATTTTTAAAATTTTACATGAAATTTGAGAATTTTAATTGCCCTGGCACATACATTCCCTAACTACTTTAATTCACTAAAAACACAAAATTTGGAATTTATGTATGTACATTTATGTACCAAAAATTATTCGATTTTCCAACCCTGGAGCCGAATTTTTAGTTTATAAAATTTTTAATACCAATTTAATTCTTAGCGAAGTATAAAATAGGTTTCAGTCACTGAAAAAACCAAAATTTTGAACTTATATGGTTACTTTTATGTACCAAAAAATTTCGCCTGGAACCGAATTTATAATTTTTTGATAGTAGTTCAATTTCTTCTGAAATATCTAATAGGTTTAATTCACTAAAAGCACAAAATTTGGAATTTATATATGTACTATTATGTACGAAAAATATTTCGATTTTCCAACTCTGGAAGCGACTTTTTATTTTTTACCAATGCAATTCTTAGTGAGGTGTAACAATTAGAACTTTTTGGGGTACATGAAACGTTTTATTTTTTGTTTTAAATTAAATATATATAATATTTTTGAAGGACGTTCATATGTGTTAGATATAAGCAAAGCCAAACATTTAGTCTCCTAGCCGAAAAATTTTAACGTTTTCTTATATACAAAAGTAACCGATCATCATTTTGATTTTTTAATTAAACCTACTTTCTGTTTTGGATAGAAAGAAATAAAGAAGAATTACATCTGTGAAGGGTATTTAAAATTCGGCACAGCCGAATATAGCACTTTTACTTGTTAATATGTATATGATTTGAACCATCCCAATTCGACACCTCTTATACGGTACATGTATAGTTGCTGTATTATTATTTTCCGATCAATTGTTTCAAAAGCTCATTTAAAGTCTAAAAATAGTCCCATGATTTTTTTGTTCTTATCTATGTATTTCCATTGATTTATTACATAATTTAGCACGGTTTCACATGAATATTTTTTTCGAAATCCAGATTGATATTTTGTTAAAAGACAGTTGTCTTCAATATATTTTTCTAATTGATCTTTAACCACCTTTTCCAATATGTTTTCAAATGTTTTTAATGTGTTAATCAGCCTAAATTCTTCCCATTTATCTGTTTTAGGTACTTTTTCTATCGACGATACCATCGTGTGTTTCCAACTGTCTCTAAAGATTTATTTATTATAGTCTGTAAAATTACGCCTGAAGTGTTCCAGTTTTCAAAAATCATTCTAGTTGTTATTTTGCTATAATCTGGCTTCCTTTTTCAATTCTTTTACATCTTTCTTAAGTTCTGAAATTGTTAGATATTAATCTAAATTTAAAATGTATGTTCATCAATCATATTCATTTGGTCTATATATTTCATATTCTCTATCGATTCTCCTATTGATCTAACGCTATTTCCAAAATATTCATTGAAATTATTAGCTATTTGTTTATCATTCTGAACCCTTTCGCCATTAAATATCACAGAATCTATCACAGTATGACTTTTTTCTAAGAACTAATATCTTTATCTCTTTCCACATCTGTTGATGTGTTTATCATTTGTCTTATTTATCTGATCGTATATATATATATATATATATATATATATATATACATATATATATATATATATATATATATATATATATATATATACATATATATATATATATATATATATATATATATATATGTTTTTCTGATTTTCAATATTTACTTTATATATGTTTCTAATGTATTTATAATTTGACCATGCTTCTGTAGTATTTAGATATTTTGCTATTTGGTATCTATTAATTTTTTCGTTTTTCATTATGTTTAAATCTCTATTAAACCATCCTGTATTACTATCTTCCTCTTCTACTATAACTTTTTTACAAAATTTTTGTATCGTTGCCTCAAAACATTTATCAAAATTAAAAATATTCTCATTAAGATCCTTGGTTTCGTCAAATCTTAACATGGCATTGATCTCTCTGTTAAATACTGTCGTGTTGTATCTTAAAATTTCAATTTTCCTTTGACATGCTTTTTTGTCCATACTGCTAACTTCTATTGCAATTTCAATTATTTCATGATTTGATATTTTTGCTGTTTTACTATTTTGTGTTGTAATTTTTTTTACTATTCGTAATTACATAATCAATCAAAGTTCTTGTATATTCCGTTACTCTAGTATAAGATTCTACAATCTGTTTCAATGATTTATCGTTTAAAAGTGTCTCGAGTTGTTGTTTATAGAAACTGTCTTTTGACCAATCTATATTAAAATCTCCTGTAATTAGAGTATCCCAGCTTAGTTCAAAAATTTCCTCAACAACTTCTCCAAATATATCACAGAAGTCAGACATACTACTACTAGGTGATTTATATACTGCTACAATTGTCATGTTGGTCCTCTTATAATTAGCTGTACAGCATAAAATCCAATATTTAGAGTCGTCAAATTTCTCAAATCGTTTGTTCATTGTCAACTCATTTTTATAATAAATGACTACACCTTCTGTTCGATTAGAGTTAGATAAACACGCAACTTTATTAAAATTTTTAACGCAACTTCCTGCTCACCAACATCTTCAGTTAAATGTGTCTCTGATAAAATAATAAATTCTGGTTTTTCCGTTTCCGCCAGTATCTCCAGCTGATTAAAGTTATTGAAAGTCCTTGTATATTTGCATATAGCACTTTAATTTTCTTTGGTTGTTATTCTGTTAGCCCTATTAATTTTCTTTCTCCTATTACATATTTAACTTGTTTTGATATACTGAACACAGTTAATCATTAGTTAAATGATTCTCATCTAGACCCATATTCAGTTTTTCATTCATACGCTTACTGTTTATACACTTTGATACTACTTCACTCTTACATTCCTTACTTTGGTGGTTTCCAAGGCAATTTATACATACTTCCTCGTTTTTACAATCTTTCGCCAGATGATTATAACCTTTGTACTTATGACAACGGATTACATCCGTTCCATCAAAAACGCTACATTTTTCCCACCCTATATTTACTTTCTGAGCTTCGATCATTTTGTATGCGTTTCTCCATCTGTTGCAAGTTTTATTCTATTATTTCTCTTATATTCAAATGTTTTTATTATCTTAATTTCGGTGCCACTCAAAAAATTATGCTGTTTTCTCAATTTCTCAATTAACACTTCTTCCGAATATTTAAATGATATGTCAGTTATGTTTATCTTCATATCCTTGGGTTTTGCTACCTTCACTATATAGTCTTCACTCATTTCGTTTTGAATAGCATTTTTGATCTTTTCTCGTTCCTCATCATTATCGGTTTGTATTACCACAGTACCATTTTTTCTACTTGCAATGTTTGTTATCTTTAAATTAGCTGGATCAACTTTTTTATTCAGATACTCTCTTGTTTTTTCGCCACCCTGTTTTTCGTTTGGCTTTACTATCACAGACCATTGTTTACTCAAATCTTGCAACATTGTTGTTTTCTTCACAGCATCCGAATAAGAAATTTTTGTTTGTTTAACACTTATTTCATTAATTACTTTCTTTATGTCATTGCACATTTTGTTATTGTTTTCTTCTATTTGGTTACACATTTCCTTGTTTTTATTTTCTACTTCTTTTAGTTGGCCACACATCTTTGGCATTTCTTGCACATTTTTTTCACATGCATTTTGTATTTTATCTATTTTTTTTCTTTCTTCATAACGACTTTCGACTGCTTTTAATAATTTTTTAATATCACTTTCGTTTTGTTTAAGAGACATATTAAGATCATTTTTGCATTCTACAGTGTATTGCTTATTTATCTTTACATCATCTCGAATTTCTTTTAACGCTATGCCAACATTATATATTAGCAGAAATTTTTATCTATTCAAAACACGCTTGATATTTTTCATAATTAATTTAATATTTATCATCAAATAAGCGTCCAATCACTCTATCATTTTTATGTATATAAAAAAATTATATTATTTGAACATATTGCATTGTAGGAGTGGTAAAGCAATGAAACAAACCCCACATAACTTTTTTTTGACACATCCCGATTGAGACTTCCTATTATATTGATACTGATTTGTTAGATAAAGTTCAAACCATATTCGATCGGGGCATACTGTTGGATCATACGCTCAAATATCTCTATTATGCTAAATAATGCCTATGAGTTAGTTGGATTCATGAAGGAAGGTCTAAGGAGTTTCTTGATCGATATAATACAAAACTTTTATACACTTCTCTTATTCGGCCAATTCTTGGGTATGGATCAATTGTTTGGAATCCTTTTTTTATCTCGGAACAGCACTCAGGGGATGACCCCTACATATGCAGTGCATTGCCCCGGAAAGAAAGGAGTTGATAGTATTGAGAGACAGATAAGGATATAGAGAATTTTTTGTAGCTATGTCAACCTTTTTACTTCGCCGACTAATTTTTGCTGCATGACCGACGAAGAAGGGTGCTGTTGTTACTCTGCTTTTTGATACACGATCATGTTAATAGTATTGAATCGGTACAAAAACAGTTTTTAATTTTCTGTCTTCGTGGTGTTGGTTGGAATTCGTATGACTTGCTTTAATAAACTTGCCTACTTTAAAAAGCCGACGATCGGTGCTTTATTAGTCCTGGGGCTAATTCATGCCGATGTTGATTCTGAATTTCTGCCTAATCGACTATACTTCAACGTTCCTGTAAGACCAATCCGCAATTTTGAACTTTTGGCATTCAAATATTACCGTTCTGTATATGCCAATAATGATTTTTGTTGCGCCTGTGCCTATTTCAATAAATGTTACCACACTATTAATTTATCTGAAAGTAATAATGTGCTTAAAAGATATCTTACTTTATTTTCAAATAGTTGAATAATACTGTTTTATTACACTGCGATACAAATTGATACTTTTGATCTGACATCTGAATGAGAGTATATGCACTTCAAAGTAGAGATTGAGGGTAGTAAAAGTTCATACTCAATATTTCACCTGGTCTTCAATTTTCCTTTTTAAAGGACTTCAAAGTTTTAAGGACATGAAAATTTAAATAAATAATTTTGAATACACAAAAGGAAAGGAGACATTCTAAGTATACTGAAACAATTTTTCAAATTAGTTCTCCAGAACGAAATTTAAAAAAAAGTTCTTTGAAAATTTTGTAATTTTTAGAAAAAAATTTTAAAAATATAAATGGTCGCTTATGTTCTATTATGTTCTAACATTTCATTCTGATAGCTTTAATATATAATCGTAAAATATATATTGTATTCATTAAAATTAATAAGATAAAATTTTGTGAAAAATATTTTCAAAAAAGCGTTTGATGGACCTTCAGAGTTAAGAGCACGAATAAAAACTTTTTTTTTAGGCCTAATTTTATGTGAAGAGGGGGCAATATTATTTTTGATAATGGCATGACAGGATTCTTCTCAATACTATCCTGACCAATTTTAAAAGAGATGCGAGACTTCCTCTTAGGCTTACCACTTACAGGGTTTTCTCCCGGAGAGTCCGGACGATGCGTCATTTCTTCGGTCTCCGGCTTTTGCAACACAAGCTCCGTTTTTTTTTTTTTTTTGAAATTTAGAACAATGGCTTAAGGAAGACACACATAGAATCCGTCATACGTTATACGTCGCCTTTTTCAACTGACAGTTGAGTTGAAATACATGCTTTCTTATGTGAGTTGTCACATTCAGTACTTCTGCGTCAAAGAAAAGTACGAAAGTTGGCCAACTTTTTAATTTTGATGTAAGTTGAATACTTTGACAGAAATCGATGAGTTTTTGAAATTATTTTAATTAATTTTTTGTATTGTGTGTCAGGAAAAATTAAATAATATACAAAACAAGTAACAGTGCTATATTCGGCTGTGCCGAATCTGAAATACCCTTTACAGATGTAATCCTTCTTTCTTTCTTGTCAAAACAGAAAGTAGGTATAATTCAAAGATCAAAATGATGTTATCGGTTACTTCTATATTTAAGAAAACGTTTAAATCTTATGGCTAGGAAGCTAAATGTTTGGCTTTTCTTATATCTAATACCTATGAACGTCTTTCAAAAATATTATATATATATATATATATATATATATATATATATATATATATATATATTTAATTCACAAACAAACAAAAATCCGTGTCATGTACACCAAAAAGTTCTAATTGTCCAACCGTAGAATCGTCTTTTAGATTTTGTTGGTTTTTAATACCAGTTTACTCCTTTCTGATATATAAAGTAGGTATAATTCATCATAAAAATCAAATATAACAAATAATATGGCTGCTTTTATGAATCAGAAAATGTCGATTTTCCAACCCTGGAACCGAATTTTTAATATTTTAATACTAATTAATTTTTTCTGATATATAAAATAGGTTTAATTCACTAAAAACACAAAATTTGGAATTTATGTATGTACATTTATGTACCAAAAATTATTCGATTTTCCAACCCTGGAGCCGAATTTTTAGTTTATAAAATTTTTAATACCAATTTAATTCTTAGCGAAGTATAAAATAGGTTTCAGTCACTGAAAAAACCAAAATTTTGAACTTATATGGTTACTTTTATGTACCAAAAAATTTCGATTTTCCAAGCCTGGAACCGAATTTATAATTTTTTGATAGTAGTTCAATTTCTTCTGAAATATCTAATAGGTTTAATTCACTAAAAGCACAAAATTTGGAATTTATGTATGTACTATTATGTACGAAAAATATTTCGATTTTCCAACGCTGGAAGCGACTTTTTAGTTTTTACCAACGCAATTCTTAGTGAGGTGTAACATAGTTTTACTTGACAAAAAAAAATAAAATTTTTGAACATGTTAACATCAGGTTGATACAGTTCTCGTATCCTTTTTCACAATAAAATTTGTGTAAATAGGAACTGTTATCACATTCAACTAAGCCACCTAATAAGTGATGACAAACACAACACATGAGCACTGATGATGAAAGGGTTGCGTCTTTTGAAAACAGCTGTTCTGCTCTGCTGTGTAAGTTGAATAACAAAAACTGATGTTGACTTGCCTTTGTGCCTTGGAATATTTATCATGTCTTTCTGGGATTTAAATTAAAATTTCGAACAATTAACCTATAAAATCTTAATTCAAAATTTTTAAACTTTATGGTCACTTTCATGTATTATAAAATATTTCATTTGTCCAAATTTTGATTTTTTAAGATTTTAATACCAATTTTGTTCTTCCTAAATTATAAAACAGCTTTAATTAGCAAAAAGAAACAACGTCAATTGCCTTTTTGGTTACTTTTATGCAGAATAAATATTTCAATTTCCCAACCCTGGAAACGAAATTTAAAATTTTTTTACCAATGCAACTCTTAATGATGCATGAAATAGTTTTATTTAAGAAAAACTTAATATTTATAATCATTTAGGACATTTTTATGTACCACAAAATATTGCAGTTATCCAACTCTGGAATCTAAATTTTGATTTATTTAAATTTTTGATACCAATTTTGTTTTTCCTGAACTAAAAAATATTTTTAATTAGTAAAAAAACAACGTCAATTGCCGTTTTGGTTACTTTTATGTATAAAAAAATATAACAATTTCGCAACCCTGGAAGCGAAATTTAAATTTTTTAAAATTTTCTTTATCATTGCAAATCTTCATGAGGTATAAAGTAGTTTTGTTTAAGAAAAACTTGAATTTTGCAACTATTTTGGTTATTACATGTACTACAAAATATTGCATGTACCAAAAAAAATTTAATTTTTCCAACCCTGGATACGAAATTTAATTTTTTTTTAATGTATGAATTTCTATTTTAATACTGAACCTTTTGTTTATGTAAATTGTATTACAGGATGTTAATTTCCCAACAGGCTATAGGTTCAAATCTGCGAAACTGCAAATTATTTTTTATTTTTAATAAATGAACGTGACTGCATTCTATTTATTAATTTTTTTGAGAGTGGAATATTAAGAATATTTTTCATAGTCATTAAACCAGCAGAACGGATCAGTACTGATTTCGAGGCCGCTACGCCATCTCATCAGCGTTCTTTGTTCAATTTTTCCACTTTTGCAAGTGGTGCTAGTTAGTAGGAATATCAACTATTTAACCAATATTTTAACGAAAATTGAATATGAGAAGTTATCACATTCATATTATTAAGTTATTACATTTTTAGTTAGTACGAAATTCCCCAACCCTGACAATTAATATTCCCAATATTCCATGTATTTCTTTCGCTTTTTCCAGAGCCATCGGCTGCTGATAACTAAAGCTTCTTTGTTATTTATGTTCAAGTAATTGAATTTAGTTTTCAATTTACAATGAACATGTAAACAACAAAAGGTTCACTATTAAAATAGAAATTCATACATTAATTTAAAACGTTGCGAGGGCACGCGCACTTGTTTACATGTTCATTGTAAATTGAAAACTAAATTCAATTACTTGAACATAAATAATAAAGAAGCTTTAGTTATCAGCACCCGATGGCTCTGGAAAAAGCGAAAGAAATACATGCAATATTGGGAATATTAATTGTCAGGGTTGGGGAATTTCGTACTAACCAAAAATGTAACAAGTAAAAACGTTATATTCGACCGGGTCGAATCTTAAATACCCTCCAAATATTTAGTAAGTGAATTTGAAATGTTTAACTTGGTGGGACAGAGTTCCTTTATATAATATCGTACGTCAACGCCCACTAAAGGGGGCGGGGTTCAAAAAAATATACAATATCATGTTTTCCACAGACGAACGTATGGGCATTGCTAGACCGTCTTAGACTTCATCACAATTCTCTTTGACGGGTATAAAAACTGTATTTTGGCGGGGTCGCTCTGGCAAGGGCTGTGGGGGAAACATTTCACCTTTGTCATGAAACACTAAAAATAAATGCTTGGGATAATTATATACAAAATTAAAATTTTTTTTTTTTATAGGGTCATTTAGAGGGCAAAGGGGGAGTGGGGGTAGGGCAGAAACAGGTAGACATAAAACTCTAAAAATAAATGCTTGGGATGATTATACACAAAATTTAAAAAAAATTTTATTTATTTTTAATAGGGTCATTTAGCGGGCAAAGGGAAGGAGGGGTAGGGCAGCAACAGGCAGTCATAAAACTCTAAAGATAAATGCTTGGGATGATTATATACAAAATTTAAAAAAAAAATTTTTTTTTGGTAAGGTCATTTAGGGGGCGAAGGGGAAGGAGGGGGTAGGGCAGAGTAGTACCAGGTTTCGTCTCAGCTTCGTCATTAAAGTTTAAAAGTGTTATTTTTAAGGAATGTAGGCTTAAGTAAAACAATTTGATAAATTTTTATGCTATTTTTGCCTATAAATTTTTTTTTTGGTAGGGTCATTTTAGGGGGCAAAGGAAGAAGGGGGGGGGGGGAGGTAGGGCAGAAATCGACAGTCATACAACTCTAAAAATAAATGCTTGGGATGATTATATACAAAATTAAAAAAAAAAAAATTTTTTGGTAGGGCCATTTAGGGGGCAAAGGAAGAGGTGGGGGGGGGGTTGGGCAGAAATCGGCAGTCTTAAAACTCTAAAGATAAATGCTTGGGATGATTATATACAAAATTTAAAAAAAATTTTTTTTTTGGTAGGGTCATTTAGGGGGCGAAGGGGAAGGAGGGGGTAGGGCAGAGTAGTACCAGGTTTCATCTCAGCTTCGTCAATAAAGCTTAAAAGTGTTATTTTTAAGGAATGTAAGCTTAAGTAAAACAATTTGTTAAATTTTTATGCTATTTTTGCCTATAATAACGCCCACTAAAGTGGGCGGGGTCAAAAAATATTTTTCTTTTATTTAATGGCTCCAAGTTTAAGGCGTTGGACCGTATTTGACATAAAAATATATCATTTGCTTAACAAAATAACCAAAAAACTTTAAAAATTATGTTGTTTTTTCTGGGTTGGTTTAGTTCTTCTTAGGGGAACTTTTTTCCCTCTTGCCCGATTTAGCCCATCTTCGAACTTAACCTGCTCTAAGTTTTAAAATATATTTATGCCAAATTTCAAAAGTCTAGCTCTTTTCGTTTGGACTGAATCGTGATTTCCACAGACGGACGGACGGACGGACATGCTCAGTTCGTCTTAGATTTCATCACTGATCAAGAATATATATACTTTATGGGGTCTGAGATGGATATTTCGATGCGTTACAAAGGGAATGACAAAGTGAATATACCCTCCAAATTCTTTTTTGGAGGGTATAATAACTTAATAATATGAATGTGATAACTTCTCATATTCAATTTTCGTTAAAATATTGGTTAAATAGTTGGTATTCCTACTAACTAGCACCACTTGCAAAAGTGGAAAAATTGAACAAAGAACGCTGATGAGATGGCGTAGCGGCCTCGAAATCAGTACTGATCCGTTCTGCTGGCTTAATGACTATGAAAAATATTCTTAATATTCCACTCTCAAAAAAATTAATAAATAGAATGAAATCACGTTCATTTATTAAAAATAAAAAATAAATAAAAAATAATTTGCAGTTTCGCAGATTTGAACCTATAGCCTGTTGGGAAATTAACATCCTGTAATACAATTTAAATTTTTTTTGTTTTTTTTATCAGTACAACGCTTCTTGAGGTATAAAGTAGTTTTATTTAAGAAAAATTGCAAATTTTTTACCATTTCGGTAACTTTCATGTACCATAAAATATTGCGCTTGTCCATCCCTGGATTCGAAATTTTATTTTTTATTTTTGAATTTTTGATACCAATTTTGTTCTTCCTAAATTATAAGACAGTTTTAGTTAGGAAAAAACAAAAAAAAAACACCATCAGTTGCCTGTTTGATTACTTTCATGTATAAAAAAAATTCAATTTCCCACCCCTGGAAGCAAAATTTGAATTTAAAAATGTTTTTTTGGGCAATACAAATCTTCATGAGGTATAAAAAAGGTTTTGTTAAAGAAAAACTTAAAATTTTTAACAATTTTAGTTACTGCATATACTACATAATACAGAATAGACCGGAAAAAAAATTTTAATTTCCCATCCCTGGAATTTTTTTTTAAGTTTTTAATGGACCATTGAGGCTCCCCAAAACACGAAATAGGTTTAATTTACAAACATTAAAAAAAATAATTGATTTTTGGTATAAATTTTGCGTCGAGAAATAGGTGTAAGCTTCCCAGCTCTGGAACCATACTTCGGATCTTTCTGAATTTCAAAAGCACTCTATTTAAGTTCATTTTCAATCCAACGGTTCAAGAACGAAGTCTCTAGCTTTTCTGGGGGCTTGGGAAAACCGATTTCACGTACAGACGGACATCGCTCAATCGTCGTCGGATCCAGAATATATATACTTTATGGGGTCCCATGTGCATATCGAAGAAATTACACAGGGAATGACAAACCTTTCACTTTTTTGAAAATTTAAAAATTTTATAATATATATAAATTTAACATAAAGAAATAAAATGGGGAGCATACAATTGATGTAATATCCGTCAACAAAGTACTCATTGTGCCAGCCTTTTCCGTCAGTACGTTCTGATTTCTTAGTTCTCATAAAATAATTCACTCTTTCACCAAGCGCGTTTTATTAAATGGAATGGAATATTTTCTTATGTGACGATCCTAATATGTATTTTTAACGCCGTTTGTTTTTTGAACGGTGGCTCCGTTAATATATTATTTAGTATTTGTAAGAGCAGCTCACCCCCGCTATTGGATTTTGCCGCAATTTATTCCAGAATAAAAAGTCATTAAAATAATACAAAATACAAGATTTTATCTATTTCAAATGCTGATTCAGTGATGCCAGGAGATTTTTTCGCAAATCCCTACGCTTATGAAAAAAAAATTCCTAAATTATATTCGATATGAATCTATTTTTTATTGCTTGACCACCAACAAATAAATTTCATTTAAAATAGTACTCGTATTGTGACAACAATATATCAAATAAAAATTTCATAACAATTATTTACTTATGTATACAATTCTGTGTAATTCATTTTTTTGATATGACTAGGTGTGCATTTAAAACTTACACAAATTAAGCTAAGATCACACTATTGGCGCAATGTACCGATTTTCGTCAGCTCCCTGCAGTAAAGTCATAAGTATTAAGCCAAAATTGCATTATTTCTCAATTAACGTAGTCTGAAACTCTGAATTTTCCGAAATGGTATTTTTTATATATTATTCCATAAAAGACCAACATTTTAACCAAAACTAATTTGTTCCGTCAAAAGTATGTAGACAAACTTGGTAATGAAGGTACAAATTTGTTTTCAGATTAGCTAAACCTAGTTTAACTGAGATCTCAAAAATCCAGCCAAAAAGTTTTTCTCATGCAGATTGCGATGTTTGCTGCTAATGGTTTTTGCTCTCATTGTTTTTATGTACGCACTCAGCCCAAAGTAGCGCGCATATTATGATCGCATTAGCTCTCTGTGAGTCAAATCAACACCGTAAATTTTTTTTGGGTTGTTTAAAGTGATCGGATGTTCAAAGTGTAGAGTACATATGCGGTATAACCGCGCCGTTCCCTGAAATGAACATACATAAAGAAATTGATCATTTACACGTAAACAAATAGGTACAAAGAGAATATAAATACATAATATATTTGTAAATGATCAACGGACAAATAAACATTTAGACAGTTCACAAACTGATAATAAAATGAGCAAATCAAGTAAATAAATAAAATAAAATAGGAATTAATATGTTTCCAGTTTTATGAGTCATTAAGCGACGGGCCTTTATATCGCATATATATTGTATTATATTTAAAATATCAATTATCTATTATGCAAAACTTAACTATTTTTAAAAATAAATCATTACCTATATTAACGGTGACCATATTTTTCAACCCAAAAAAGAGGACATTTAGAAATGTAATAAAAATTGATTTTACTATTTAGAGTTAATTGCATATATTCTAGGCATGGTCGACTTAAGGTATGTTCACATTGGTGAAATATTTGCATGAAACATATTTTTTCATATTTGTGCTAAACTTGTTAAAAAGAAAACAGATTTTTTTTTGTGGTCACACTAAACGTATTTATTTGAACAGTTTGTTTGTTCTAACAACTATCAAATAGCATAGTCTGCAACCATGAGAAAACATATTTCATGTGTGGTCACACTCAAAGCAGTATTTGTCTAAAACAAATATTTCTGAAAACTGTCAAAAAACATAATACGAGTATTGTTTTTTTAAGAAGTTTATTGTAGTACATAGTTGAAATATGGAAAATTTTGAAGATTTTGTTGTGCTCTGCTGTGGGGCATCATCTTTATTAGTTTTGGAAGAGGATGCAAATATATCAACAAAAACGAGACAATGGGTTAGAAAGTGGGTCCAACGTCGAAAAGAGGAAGGATGTTGTGCAAAACTTTTGAAGGATCTGCGTTCAGAAAATCCAGCTTTATACAAAAACTTTTTAAGAATGAGCTCAACTGATTTCGATCATTTGGTAAATATATCAAATTCTGTTTGAGGGATTATTCCATACATGTATATACACATATGTACATATTTTTAATCTGATTGCAGTTGAAATTATTTGCACCACTTATAACAAAGAAAACAACAAGACTTCGTGAGTAAATTTCTCCCTGCGATCGACTAGCAGTTACACTTTGTTACTTGGCGACAGGGGGAGAGTTTTAGATCTCTTCAGTACATCTTTCGCATTCCCGATAATACTATCTCAGGAATTGTACCTGATGTATGCAATGCCATTTATACTGTATTACAGCCGGACTATTTGAAAGTGAAACATATAACCACTCTTTAAATGTTTCCTTTAAACATGTTCATCTTTCTTCAGATACCGTTAACCGAAGAAGATTGGAAAGCCGTTTCCGATGGATTTATGCAATTGTAGAATTTCCCCAATTGTATCGGATCATTGGATGGCAAGCATGTTGTAATGACTGCTCCACGTAATTCTGGAAGTATTTACTTTAACTATAAAGGTGATACTATTTTGTCATTATTCATTTATTTTTGATATTTTTGTTATTAATTTGCAGGAACTCATTGTATTGTGCTGATGGCGATTTCCGATGCTTTTTATAAATTTTTGTACATTGATGTAGGGTCGAATGACCGCAATCTGATGACGGAGTGTTTCGAAAAACCTCATTTTTTTTTTTTTTTTTTTTTTTTTAGGAGTAGGACCAGCGCTCAGGGAATGACCCCTATATATGCAATGCATTGCGCCGGAACAGAAAACGAGGGGATAGTATTGAGGAGACAGATTAGGAAAGATGAGAAGATAGACATTTTTTTTTTTTTTGTAGCTATTTCAACCTTTTTACTTCGCCGGCTAATTTTTGCTACAGGGCCGACGAAGGCGGGTGCTGTTACTCTGCTTTTTAGTACATGATAGTGTCAGTCTCTACCAATTATGTTCAATGATCAGTGACTATGCCTTCATCATTGAAACAGGCTGGCAACAACTAACACAAGCACGCACTAATGCTGATCAGAAGAATTCAACACAATATTTCATGACTCAGAGCGGGCTCGAACTCACGACCCTCTGTTTCATAGTCTCGTGTTCTACTACTTCAGCCAACAGCACCCACAAGCCAAGCTTTGTTAAAAAACAAATTGAATCTACAAGGCCCAAGACCACTACCACTGAGAACTTTGAACGTTCCATATGTAATTTTTGCTGATGATGCTTTCGCCTTAACACCAAATATATTAAAACCATATAGTGTGCGGGATATGAATGGCATGCAAAGGTTTTTCAACTACCGTTTATCAAGAGCCAGACTAGTGATAGAAAACGCATTTGACATCATGTCAGCACGTTTTCGGGTACTCCGTAGCCCAGTTAAGCTTGAGCCGAAAAAAACTAGGCAAGTAACTCTTGCTTGCTGCGTAGTACATAAATATTTGATTGCTCGGTCAAGCTCAGTACACCTGAGTCCGAATCTTGTCGATGATTATACTCAAGATGGCACTTTAGTCCCAGGTGAATGGCGCAGTGACCAACCTGATCAAAATTTTTCAAATCATCAAAAGCACCGATCCTACGTGGCCCAAGAAACTTCAAAAATAAGAGAAGAATTTACTCATTATATTGTGGAGGAAGGAGAGGTACCTTTTCAATACAGACATATATAATAAAATCTTTAGTCTATAGTCTAAAATTTAAAATACCGCACAAATAAAAACTTTAAAATATTTTAAACATAAATTCCATTTAACTTAAATTAAGGGCCATTATTACATATTATAAGTTCCTGACAGTGAAAGATAACTTTAGCTATAGTGAGTAATAAAGTAAGTACTGTAATGATTTTGGATAATACAACTTCCCAGCAACACACAATTAAATGTGTTTTATTATGTGTCAGTTTTCAATGCATTCTAAGTAAATCATTCTAGTGAAAAATTATTCTTAATTCCTTTCCTAAAACTATGGAATGATAAGAAATTCAAGTTAATTTATTGAAATTCATTTATTTAAGAATTTATTGTATAAAAAAAAATAATTAATTTGTATTAAAAACAAGTAAAAACGTTATATTCGACCGGGTCGAATCTTAAATACCCTCCAAATATTTAGTAAGTGAATTTGAAATGTTTAACTTTTTTTTTTTTTTTTTTTAGGAGTAGGACCAGCACTCAGGGGATGACCCCTACATATGCAGTGCATTGCGCTGGAACTGGGAAAATAGATTTTGGGAAGGAGGATAAAGGGAGTAGTGTCTGTGGATATTCGATTTGAATCTGCTCAAATTGTAAGTGGCGGGGAAGACATCTGCGGGTAGTTTGTTCCACATACGGACTGTTCGGCCAAAAAACGAATTTTCTCTGTAATGCGTAGTGCGATTCGTTGGAATATCGACCACAAACGCATGCGCTCTTGATGAAAAACGTGTTGAGCGTACGAAAGAATGGGTTTCGGGAACAAGTTCCCTAATTTCACCAGAGCACCTGCCATTATAGTAACGATAGAACAACGATACGCACCCCACATTGCGACGATGCTCAAGAGAGTTAATAGAGTTGGCTACCCTACTGTCTCCGATGAGTTTCATCGCCCTCTGCTGTACGCGGTCGAGTAACTTCAAAATAGACTTTGAAGCACCGGCCCAGACATGAGAGTTGTATTCCATCTTCGGTCGGATGTAAGTGGTGTAAATATTAAGAAGATCAGAAGGGGTGAAGTATCTCTTGCACCGTCTTAAGAAGCCAAGGCACTTGAATGCTTCTTTTGCGACCTGAAAGACATGTTCCGTCCATCTGACATCACACTGCACTTTCATGCCCAGAACATCAAGAGCCCCTGACTCCATAATACTTACACCACCCATAGAAACAGACGAAGCAGCATGGTCATACGTACGTCGATGCGTAAGCATACAACACTGGGTCTTACGGGCATTAAAATCGACCCTGTTCGCTTGACCCCATTCGGAAATCTTCGCGAGGTCACTATCCTCCTCGTCTCGATTTCAGACGTTGACGGCCTGCAGTTAAATGAATAGGAATGCGAAAGGCTGCTATCATCTGCGAAAGAGTAAATAGGACAGGAAGTTTGGGAAAGTAGATCGTTAAGAAAAATTAGAAATAAAGTAGGAGAAAGAACGGAGCCCTGCAGTACCCCTGAGTTGACTCTGAACTCATCGGATGAGACCCCATCTATAACAACTCGTATAGAGCGATTCCTGAGGAAGCTCGATATAAACCGAGAAAAGGTGTCTCCGACACCAAATGCAATAAGTTTGGACAGGAGTGCTCCATGCCACACTCTATCGAACGCCTTAGAAATATCTAGAGCTACCACTTTACTTTTGCCAAAACGGTGTATGGAACTACACCAGTTTTCCGAAAGGAGGGCCAATAGGTCACCCGTAGAGCGGCCTCTGCGGAAACCATACTGGCGGTCGTTTAGTAAACTGTTGGACTCCAAATAATTCACAAGATGGAAGTTGAGCATAGTTTCCATCACCTTCGATATAGCAGAACATATTGCAATCGGGCGGTAATTTTCAGGGTTATTAGCCACTCCCTTTTTGGGGATTGGCGTTACATTAGCAACCTTCCAGCACATTGGAAATTTACCGGAGTGGTATAGTATACTGAAAAGTTTGGCTAATGGACGTGCTAACGTCGAAGAGCACTGCTTCAGGACCAGTGCAGGGATTCCATCCGGCCCAGGAGACTTCCTTGTGCTGAGATCCGCAAGAACCCTTCGCGCTCGAAAAAATATCTTAGGCATAGTTACGGATACTCTCTCGAGCACGGGGAGTGGTTGAGAGCTATCAGGCAAGTGAGAGTTACTTGCAAATATTTCAGCCAATATATTAGCTTTATCAACCGGGTCAGTAAATATTTGGTCATTCCTCAAAAGAGTCGGAATTGAAGAACTAGCACTTTCCTTAACACTTTTGACGAAAGACCAAAAACTCTTACTACCCCTGGGGGCAGTGAGAATTCTAGTGCGAATACGCTGCTCGTATAAAGCCTTTTCACGTCTTAACACTTTGGCACACGAAGATCTTGCCTTCTTGCGTAGCAAATCAGTATAGGCATTTTTGTTATTACGCCAAGTACTGAATGCTTCCTCTCTGGATCGCAACGCATCTTTACATGCCTGGTTAAACCAAGACTTCGCTCTAGGTTTAACCGAAATTTGCTTACAGGGAGTAAAAGCTTTCATCCCCAGTAGAATTGTGTTTTCAACCATTTTCGCCATGGAATCGACATCGTTGTCAAGAAAACATAGTTTCCAATTAAAATTCCGAAAGAATTCGTTGAGCTCGGCCCAACGACCGTTTTCGTAAATATATTTACTACGCTTCGTGGCTGCACGCGAAACGTTGCGAAGTTTGGAGAACGGAAAGGTTGCGGAAATGGTGCAATGATCCGAGTTACCGAGAGGTGCATTGACAGTAACTTCATACTTTTCAGGATGTGAAGTTAGAAAAAGGTCAAGAGTATTATGTTGGTGCCCTTCAACACACGGAATGTGTGTTGGTTCATTAACTAATTGCACAAGGTGATTGTGCGCGGCGAACAACTCAGCAAATTGGCCCTCTGAAGTTGTGTGGCTCGAATGGCGAAGCCAAGATGTGTTATGAACATTGAAATCACCAGCAACAACAATTTCACTGCTCGGACAACTATCAAGAATCTTCGATATGGAGTCGGAAAGAGTATCGAAGCCATGTAAGGTAGCATCTCTTTCCGCGTTTGGACTTCTATACAGAAACCCGAAATGTAAAAAGTGTGTACCGACTTTGAATTTAACCCAAAGACAGCTAAATTCTGCGTCAGACATGCCTAATGGTTGCTGGCATTGGTACACAACTTCATTACGTATATATATTGCAAGGCCCCTATGAAGAATAAAAAGCGACAGGAGGTGATACCCGGGCAAATGAAAATCCTGTGGATCAGCATCCTCATGTACCTGGGTTTCACTTAAGGCGAAAACATCCGGCCGATGGAGACAAACGTGAGCATATACAGAAAAAAAATTTGCTCTTAACCCACGTTGCAGAAGTCGATTCGAAACTTACCCACCATCACAAGATGAGAGAAAAAAACAAACCGAAGTCCAAACTCTAGATTAGTGAGTACGGTGCAATGACAACAACTGCAGTGACCATTCACTAGCCAGTGCTATGCCTTCACTAGCGAATGATCCAGCCGCTATCAGTACACCGCACCAATAAAATAGAGTTTTATTTTATTTTATTTATGGGAAGAGGGATGGGAGGCGCATAACAATGCAGAAACGCAGGCCATAAAAGCCCTAGTCTGGTCCACTTCCATTTTCCCATAGTGGCTCATAGTGCCAACACTGGTATGGGTGCCGTCACTGATGGTATGGAATGCTGTTGTTTTGTTGTTATGTTGACTTTTTCTTATTTGAGTTATTCTTTATGTAGATTGTTATTGTAATGATTTGTATTTAATTTATTTTTGTAAGTTAAGGTATTTATTGTTTTAATTTTTGGTTGGTATGTGCTTTTTTAAAATGTTTATTTATTTGATCTCCTCTTGTTTTTTTTATTGTTTCTTTTTCTGTTGATTGGCATTTTTTTTTTTATTATCTTTTTATTTCTGTTTTTATTTTTGAATATATATGCTTGGTGTTTTAATTTAATTTTAATTTTCTTAAATAGCTAAAACACATCCCGGACTGACATACAAAAGGACGAAATACGTGTTAACGGCACGACAGACAGAACACTACTCAACTTGGTGGGACAGAGTTCCTTTATATAATATCGTACGTCAACGCCCACTAAAGGGGGCGGGGTTCAAAAAAATATACAATATCATGTTTTCCACAGACGAACGTATGGGCATTGCTAGACCGTCTTAGACTTCATCACAATTCTCTTTGACGGGTATAAAAACTGTATTTTGGCGGGGTCGCTCTGGTAAGGGCTGTGGGGGAAACATTTCACCTTTGTCATAAAACACTAAAAATAAATGCTTGGGATAATTATATACAAAATTAAAATTTCTTTTTTTTTTGATAGGGTCATTTAGAGGGCAAAGGGGGAGAGGGGGTAGGGCAGAAACAGGTAGACATAAAACTCTAAAAATAAATGCTTGGGATGATTATACACAAAATTTAAAAAAAATTTTATTTATTTTTAATAGGGTCATTTAGCGGGCAAAGGGGAGGAGGGGTAGGGCAGCAACAGGCAGTCATAAAACTCTAAAGATAAATGCTTGGGATAATTATATATGTACAAAATTTAAAAAAAAAATTTTTTTGGTAGGGTCATTTAGGGGGCAAAGGAAGAGGTGGGGGGGGGAGGTAGGGCAGAAATCGGTAGTCATAAAACTCTAAAGATAGATGCTTGGGATGATTATATACAAAATTTAAAAAAAAAAATTTTTTTTGGTGAGGTCATTTAGGGGGCGAAGGGGAAGGAGGGGGTAGGGCAGAGTAGTACCAGGTTTCGTCTCAGCTTCGTCATTAAAGTTTAAAAGTGTTATTTTTAAGGAATGTAGGCTTAAGTAAAACAATTTGATAAATTTTTATGCTATTTTTGCCTATAAATTTTTTTTTTTGGTAGGGTCATTTTAGGGGGCAAAGGAACAAGGGGGGGCTAGGGCAGAAATCGACAGTCATAAAACTCTAAAAATAAATGCTTGGGATGATTATACACAAAATTTAAAAAAAATTTTATTTATTTTTAATAGGGTCATTTAGCGGGCAAAGGGAGGAGGGGTAGGGCAGCAACAGGCAGTCATAAAACTCTAAAGATAAATGCTTGGGATAATTATATATGTACAAAATTTAAAAAAAAAATTTTTTTGGTAGGGCCATTTAGGGGGCAAAGGAAGAGGTGGGGGGGAGGTAGGGCAGAAATCGGCAGTCATAAAACTCTAAAGATAAATGCTTGGGATGATTATATACAAAATTTAAAAAAAAAAATTTTTTTTGGTAGGGTCATTTAGGGGGCGAAGGGGAAGGAGGGGGTAGGGCAGAGTAGTACCAGGTTTCGTCTCAGCTTCGTCAGTAAAGCTTAAAAGTGTTATTTTTAAGGAATGTAAGCTTAAGTAAAACAATTTGTTAAATTTTTATGCTATTTTTGCCTATAATAACGCCCACTAAAGTGGGCGGGGTCAAAAAATATTTTTCTTTTATTTAATGGCTCCAAGTTTAAGGCGTTGGACCGTATTTGACATAAAAATATATCATTTGCTTAACAAAATAACCAAAAAACTTTAAAAATTATGTTGTTTTTTCTGGGTTGGTTTAGTTCTTCTTAGGGGAACTTTTTTCCCTCTTGCCCGATTTAGCCCATCTTTGAACTTAACCTGCTCTAAGTTTTAAAATATATTTATGCCAAATTTCAAAAGTCTAGCTCTTTTCGTTTGGACTGAATCGTGATTTCCACAGACGGACGGACGGACGGACATGCTCAGTTCGTCTTAGATTTCATCACTGATCAAGAATATATATACTTTATGGGGTCTGAGATGGATATTTCGATGCGTTACAAACGGAATGACAAAGTGAATATACCCTCCAAATTCTTTTTTGGAGGGTATAAAAAGTAGAAAAGAAAATTATCATCACTTACAGAGTTTGAGAATTGGATCTATACAATTAGTCCACGACGATTGATATGTTGGGCCCAGCAGTCAATGCGTGATGTGTAATGTAATTTGTTGTTGTTATTGTTTTCTTAAACCTGTTTTATGAATGAAATGATAATTTTAACATTATGTTTTAATCAATAAAGAAAATATACATACTTAAATAAAATATAGAAATACTCACGAAGGTTTACACCAAGGGAAAAATGTTAGTAAAAAAAAATATTTATAAAAGCATTGCAAATTTAAAAGGATAATAATTATTATTATGCTTACTTACTAATTCAAATTGTTCCTTTTTTTCAATATCTAATAATACACATTAATAATTAACCTTTTCCATATTTAAAAAAATAAAAAAATATAAGAAAAATTTACATTAAGCTAGTTTTAGTATTAAAATAAATATTTAGTTGGAGTATTTAGGATTGAATAGAGGTTAGTTAATCGTTTAATTTCTGCATGTTGAAGGTTATTTTAAGGACATCTGTTTTCGACGAATTGGTGTATGTTTTGCTGGATATGATTTTGATGTTACATTTTGGCGGACGATCAAATATTTACATGAAGCGGTTTATATTGCAGCAATTGATAATGAAGATGAACCCTTTTATCCTTGTATTACGCCAAGTTAATTCTAGGTTAAGTGACCAGTATGGATTTAGGTGTTATGAATTCTGGGATTTTGTTTAATAATATATGTATTTAATTATATAAATTCCCGGTGGCGCTTGGGACACCCTAAGAAACGTGTTCCAGTTATAAAAATTAGTGCCCAGATTTTACTCAGGTATTTAAGGATCTTCTGAGTAAAAGAAGAAATCGTCAGGGTATGGGCAAATAAAATTTCCAGTTCTCTTACCTTAATGAAATTATTTGTATGTTTCTCCCACTTTTTACAAACACGTTAGGTGCAATTTATTAAATTATCTTTAAAACACGGACAGAACTTTCTGGTTAACTTTATTATATGAAAACTTGTAACAACTTACGGACGAATGTCACTTGTATATTCTTCTGTATTTGAACCAATAATGATTTTAATTTTATAAAAATGTGCTTAAGTAGCGGTGTACAGACAATGAAAAGATTGGTAATTAAAATAATGAGAAAGAAAGAAAAGAAAATCATAAATATTACAGCTTTGATTTTACAGCTTTAGTGCATGTGTGGTTTGTTCATTTATCTTCATATCTTACCCTTTTATTTTATTCTGTCTCTCTTCTCAAGATAATTTTTGATGCTTGCTATAAAAATGATTCCCCTAGAATCTTTCCTTTTTTTCTATCATGCGAAATGTACCATGAGAACATTAAAATAATTACTTAAGTGATACTGGTAATGCTGCTGCTAATATTAAATAAATATGGGCTATTGAAAATATTTCTATTTTTAACTCTTGATTGTTTGATATACTTTATTTTCTTTTCTAAATTGTTAATTTTATCAACGGGCTTAAGTTCGAATCTGCAAGACTGCAAACCATTTTTTATTATTTTATTAATAAATGAATTTGTTCAAATTCTATTTTATTAATTTATATATTAAGATTGGAATATTAAGAATATTTTTCAATAATCATCAAACCAGCAGAACGGATCAGTACTGATTTCGAGGCCGCTACGCCATGTCATCAGCGTTCTTTGCTCAATTTTTACAAGTGGTGCTAGTTAGTAGGAATATCAACTATTTAACCAATATTTTAACGAAAATTGAATATGAGAAGTTATCACATTCATATTTTTAAGTTATTACATTTTTGGTTAGTACGAAATTCCCCAACCCTGATGGAAAGTTCGACTAATAAAAATTCATACATAATTTATTTTCTTTTCTTTAAAAGGAAGACAATGAGCAAAAATTGCAACAGTAGACAAATTCTGTAATCGCCTTTGGACACCAAAACTAACCGAAGTAATTACTATATGTGGTCAATGTGACCAAGACGCACGCGAGATATGGCAAAAGGCTGTGGGAGAAGTAAATGTCCAACCAGGTTAACAGTACTGTCGCTTACGTTGTCATTTAGCCCAACCACACTTTAGCTTTAGTGGATTACAAGAATATGCCTACAGGTTAACAATACTGTCACTTAGTAGACAAATTCTGTAATCACCTTCGGACACTAAAACTAACCGAAGTAATTAATAATTAAGAATTAATATCAATACCAAACAATTTACATCCACGCCGGCTCCTCAAGAAGTAAGAATTCTGTTCAGCATTACTGCGCATTATATATGCTTACATACATGAGCGTGGGTATGTATCAGAGAAAAGAAATTGCATTGGTTTTATTGCTTTAAATACAATCATACAAAAATAATGTTGATGTCGTCACTACGCACTACGCTAATAAAGCGAATGAAAACACATTCACACAGAGATCCTATGATGAAATATGATGTATGTGCTGCATGTATTACCTAAATGTCAACAGTCATTCACAAAGATTCATGAATACCGCGCCTGTATTCATGAATCTTTGTGAATACCTGTGAATGAAGGGTACAAAGAACTAGATTAAAACACATAAAAGAGAATTTTAGTATTGCACGTAGGATGAGTGTTGTCAACACTCACGTGCCGATAGTTATTTCGAAACATAACAAAAAGGGCTAAAATAATTTCAACGATTTTTTAATACAGCTTAGAAGATGGTATGTATTGTGGCATAAGAAAGTTTATGGTTTTTTATCAAAATATTATTTTCATAATCACTATTATATGAAACCCCTGTATATTTTTCGTGTATTAACTTTAAATCTGTAATAAAAAACATTAATGAACTTATTATTTGACATTTATTTTTTTAATTTACGAACATAGGCTAAAAACAAAAAATTAATTCCATCTCTCCTGTGTAATTATTAAGTAACTTTCTATGTGTTATAAAAAATAAATATTAAGGAACTTTTTATTCAACATTTAAGTCTTTTTTTATATTGTCAAAATAGGTTTAAAAACAAGGTTTACTAAAAAAGTAGATACATAAATAATAGTGTATTACTTCAGGCTTGCTTGTATTTAAAAATTGAATTTAAAAATAAATTATTTACTGACTTAGGTAACAAAAGTATAAGAAGAAGTACACACCAGAGTTCGAAATAGTATTTTATCCTCTGTACACACAAGTTTACATCAACGACATTGGAAAAACCGACATTGCAAAATGTATGCATGCCTCACTTTATACACAAATAAATCTTGAGTGTACAGGACTGTACATACATCATACCTCAACTGTTTTGTAACTTCATAAAATTAATGTGTGTGCGCGCCGCACACAACAACAGTACCACAAGAAACAGATTTAGTCATAAAAATTGTTAAATTAAATATTTTCATTATGCAGGCAGGCAATAAAAATAAACAGAAATGCTGCTATTTTACAAGAATTTGCTGCATTTTGGATTTTTTGCAAATGAAATGAAATGTGAAAGAATTAAGTATACTTTCAGTAATAAAACGATCGTTATTTATGCAACAAGTGACGTCATATTTGAATATAAAAATGCCAGGAAAACGAGGGGTAGAGTATTATGTGTATGGAAATATAGCATCTCCCATTCATGTGTTAAAGGTGTCCATTAAATTTTGTTATACATTTCTGAGACCTCTGGTACACACATGAAAATACCGAGGTACTGCCCTCATACATTTTGAACTCTTAAAGCTAAAAGTTATTTCTTATTTTGCTTTGTGTTAATAAGCGATACAACAATAACAAAAAAATTATTTTAGTTAACATAAAGGCGTAGGAAAAAAACCTATTTCCCAAAATATCGGAGATTTGACTTTTTTGAAATTGTTCAGATGGACGATGAATGTATTAACAAAAATACATTTTAACACCCTTATTCATAAAAATTATGAGCTTCTAATAACAGCGTAATAAAAAAAAATTTCATATGAAATTTGCTCTATTACACTCTTATAAGTCTCTCATAATTTTTATGAATAAGGGTGTAAATATTTAGCATTTTAGAAAGATTTTCTTTGTAGAATTTTAATATGTTTAAAATGTTAATGTTTTCTATGGAAAATCTCCTTTTCGTCAAAATTACCAAAATTATTGTTGAAAAAAGTACTAACTAAAAGGCTTCAAATTAAAATGTACCAGACCTTTCAAGTAAAAATCCAAATAAATCAAAATACTGCAATAGAAAAACTAAAAGAAATACTGATACTTTGGAGTTTTAAAAAAACGTTTAATCTACCACAAAATCAGTAAAAGTCGCAACACTGTCTATATTTCAACAGAAACATATGGATGTACGTACATACGCACAATTTGTGGTTTTTGTTCGCACAAGCAAAGATTTTTTTTATTACTTATTTCTTCTATTTATGCATGAATGCCATGAATACCATGTGAATACTATGAAATCTGATGGTCAGCAATGAATACGTGCCAGAGTCTCGAGCTGTTTTCAAAATTTTTAAGTGGCATGAATGTAAGGGTTGATTAACTTGTGTTGGCATAACAAAAGTAGTGCGAAAAGAAACAGTCAAAGCAAATGGAGAGCTAAATACAAGCATGTGCATTGATGTTTTTGAGCAGTTAAATGAACGGCAAAAGCAATGAACATATGAATGGGCAATAAAAGTGAATATGCAATTTCTTTTCTCTGGTATGTATGTACGCGTGCCTTACAATGTCTCTGCTTAGCATCTACTTGATATTATCATATACAGACATCACTATGAGTTATATGCACAAACGACTCTGTTGACCAGCCGTTGTCAATCCATGTATAAATGCTGACATGGAATATTTCTTTTAAATAAAGAACTTTAAAAACCGACAAAGAGTTTGTTTACAAATTCTTTGTCGCTCACCATGATCGATGAAATAAATAAAAGTCGATCGAATGATTTTTTGTCTTTACTTTAAGATTGCACAATCAGCATCTTTCGCTGATTGTGAAATTGTATTGGTGTAAACAATTAAGTAGTTTTAAGTAACTTTAAGATATGAGAAAAATAAAGTTTTCAGTTGATATAAACTCACCAAATAAAACAGTCTTAATTATTTAACTTATGTACTTTCATGTGTACATGCCAACATTACGCGATTGATGTATGAAAAGCAAAACATAACAAATGGAATGCAGCAGCATTGTTATATTTAAGAACAAATTGGATGTAAAAACAAGTTTTCTTACGGTAGACGTTGCGCATGAACATAGTATGTACTTGTGTAAATGGTTATCAATATATAGACTAATTTGAATATTTTACCAAGTAAAATACAATATACAAAAATTTTAATACAATTCATTCCGTTTGTAAAAGTAAATAATATAAACAAACGAGTAATAAAATATAAAAAAATAATAATATGCTTACATTTGAGCAAAACCAAATTTGCTCGTTACAAATTATTACTTTGCCCGGGTACAAAAAATCTATATCGACCTTTTCAAAACAAAATAAATATTAAAAGTTAAGTTATATTAGAACAAAAAAAAATGTCAATACTTACAAGCTCATAACCCAAAAAATCATTGTATCGTGTCCATTCTTTAAAAATATTCGTCAAAGAACTGGCATTTTTTATCTCATCAATTCTAATTTTCCTTGTTTCCCTCCAGAAAGAAAGTACCTGATCCCTGCGACAGCAAATGTACTGCAACCAGCACTTTTGCTCGAAATATTTATCTTTGAGAGAGAAGTATAAATGTTTAAAGATGTACATATGTATGTATATTACCTTAAGGAATTTTAAATATCCATAGCGTTATCAAAATCCTAAAAAGTTTCCTCCGCAGTGGCAGGATAGTCATCGAAGTTTTCTTTTTCAACATTAGTCCAACGAGAAAATAATTTTCCTGTTGGATTTTTCTTCCCGTCTTTCCATTTCAAAAAGTATGTTTCCTAGAATAACCAAAACTGTTAATAAAAATATATGTACATTAAATAAAATTTGGTTTAGATTTCTTAACGGTTTTTCTTTAGGAAATACATCGCAGATACCATAAGACCATTCCTGCATTTCTGCGTATGTTAATTTAGATCTTGTGCCAACATATGTACTTCTCAATAATACAGTGCACTAAAGTCTTCTGGTTTTTCGAGTCAAGATAATTATTTTTACAATAAATGTAGGTACTAGCTAGGACGTTAACAAGTCTAGTAACATATAGAATTGTCTCCTGACATTTGTGGACTGAGTGAGGAGTCAGTAAATTCTGAATTACTGAGTTTCTCAGATTTTTTTTCCAACCAGTCGAATATCCGACTATTTGCCGATAAAGTTTCTGTTTCACATATGACCGGTAGGTTCCGAAAAGATGCTTAAATTAAAATATTTTTTTTCATGAACATTATTTTACACAAACAATCTATCTTCTCCATTCCCTTAGGACTGCCTTAAATTTGTATATTTTTGATCCATTTTTTTGAATAAGTTTTCAACGTCTTCAATATCAGTTTTTTTAATATCGTTGTTGATATAATTCCAAAACTTGAAAGAATGTCACACGTTTCATCACATAGTTCCCAAGACTTATAAATTGGAAAAATATCTACATTTTCAGTTAAGATCTTTTGGCCTCCCATTATTCAATATATTATAGATATCGTTTGTTTTTTATGTATTTTTTTTGTTTGTTGACATTATATTTAAATGTAACCCTTTTCAATAAATATTTAATCAACATCCACTGTCAATAATTAAATTTTTTATTTAAATTTAATAAGTTTCTTTAAAAAAAATATTTTTATTATCTTTTTCCACTTCTTTACTTGTCACTTGTTCACTTTCAATTAAAATTTTTTTTTCGCAACACTTCTACAAACACGCAAACAATTTTAACAGTACAAAAAACTAAAAATTCATACAAAAATTGTCTTTGTTGAAATAACAAGCCAACTAATATAATCAAAAAGATAATTTTATTAACAAATTCAATAAGATAAATTATCAATATCATGATCAAATAGAAACCTAATAACATCAATAAGGAATACCTAATAATAGCAAGTAAAAACGTTATATTCGACCGGGTCGAATCTTAAATACCCTCCAAATATTTAGTAAGTAAATTTAAAATGTTTAACTTGGTGGGACAAAGTTCCTTTAAGACATCTCTGTACCCAATATTAAATCTCTGTTTTGAGAGGGTTATTCCGGGAAGGGCCGTGGGATAGACGTTTCACCACTGCAAGATCACAGAACATCTCAGTCTCTTATAGGTTTAAGGAATACAAATTGTTCTATATTTACACTATTTTTGCATATAATATCGTACGTCAACGCCCACTAAAGGGGGCGGGGTCCAAAAATAGACTATATCATGTTTTCCACGGACTAATGTATGGGCATTGCTAGATCGTCTCAGACTTCATCACTGATCAAGAATATATATACTTTATGGGGTCCAATTCTCTTTAGAGGGTATAAAAACTGTATTTTGGCGGGGTCGCTCTGGCAAGGGCAGTGGGGGAGGTATTTCACCTTTCACAAAAAACTTTTTATAGGCTAATTGTTCAAAATTTTTAATTTAAATCTCAGAAAGACATGATTAATATTCCAAGGCGCAAAGGCAAGTCAACATCAGTTTTTTGTTATTCAACTTACACAGCAGAGCAGAACAGCTGTTTTCAAAAGACGCAACCCTTTCATCATCAGTGCTCATGTATATTGTGTTTGTCACCACTTATTAGGTGGCTTAGTTGAATGTGATAACAGTTCCTATTTACACAAATTTTATTGTGAAAAAGGATACGAGAACTATATCAACCTGATGTTAACATGTTATTGTTATAATACCCGTGTTACCGTTTTGATTATTTTTCTTCATGTCCCATTTTTCTGAATTTTTTGTTCCAACATACCTAAGTCAAACTTTTTTGGTTTCAATATTATACTTAAGTACATGTGAACGTTTTTCCAATTTATTATTGGTAATTCAAGAGGAAGGAGGAGGTGGTTATGGTCCAGGAACCCTGGGTCCACCAAGGACGGGTTCATGGACTGACACTGAAGGGTGGCTTAAGGCTCCGTTAGCCGAACGCTGCTGTTGCCTTACCGTACCGTACTGTGTCAGCTGTTTTAAAAATAGCACTTTTGGACAAAGTTGGAATGATACTTTTTACCTATTTATATATATATATATATATATATATATATATATCTATATATATATATATATATATATATATATATATATCTATATATCTATATATATATATATATATATATATATATATATATATTTACATATATATGTATATACATATATATATATATATATATATATATATATATATATATATAAGTATATATATATATATATATATATATATATATATATATGTATATATATATATTTATATATATATATATATATATATATATATATATATATATATATATATATATGTATATATATGTATATATATGTATATATATATATATATATATATATATATATATACATATATATATATATATATATATATATATATGTTTGTACATATATATAAATATATATATATATATATATATATATATATATATGTTTATATATACATAAACATATATGTATATATATATATAAATATATATATATATATATATATATATATATATATATATGTATCCATATTCTCATCACTGTGTGGCAAACAGCCGTTTCATATATGACAAAAAATAAATAAACAAATTGTGAAGAGCTTAAACAATTTGTGTTATTAAAAGTTTATAATAAAATGGATGATGAGCATCTTATTATACTGGTCCAGGCGAATGAATGTCTATATAATAAATACTGCCCATCCTATAAGATGGCAGAAAAAAAGAAGGGCGTTTGGAGACAAATTGCTGCTGAAATGGAGATTCCTGGTAAATATTTATATATTAGTTAATATTTTATACGCAGCAAAATATCTATTTTGTAGAAGACTTGTGTATAAAAAGGTGGTCAAGTCTGCGCGATAGGTACGCACGGGAAAAGCGTCAAGAAAATGTACCCTCTGGAAGTGGTTGCAAGCAGAAGTCCCAATGGCCTCTTATGCAGACGATGCAGTTTATAGCACCACACATAGTGCCAAGGCCGTAAGATTAAATTAAATTATTATAAATGTTGGTGATATTAACTTTTTCTATTTGCAGAACACGATGTTCATACAATGTACTAGCTGAAGAAGAGGTAAGAAATTTAGATATGTGGCAGTCATCACCAAACTCTTCACAGTCGCCAATTTCATCACCTCCACTGCCTGAAGCTGCACCAATACAAACGTCTTTTAGGCCGACATTGCCATCCCCAATTTTGGGCCCAATTGCGAAAAGAAAACGGATTGAAGAAAAAGATGATAACGGTTTTGGAGAAGCACTCGGTGCATTTAAAACACTTTGCGAGAGCAAAGTGCAGGGAGAAAGAGATGAGAAGAAGGACCCCCTACATGGGTTTGGAAAAATGATTGTGGCGACTATTGCTTCAATGAGTCAAGCCAAACAATTAAAGGCTATGGAAAAAGTGACGTCATTGGTGATGCAGATGAAGCTAGAATCAGAATGAAACTTTATAATAGTATTGTTATTTTTTATCATACATAATCTGTTTTCTTCAAAAAATATTCTTTTTAATTTTAAAGGTTAATTTTTAAAAACCTTTAATATCTGTGTTGATCTCGTTAATTTTATACATCTATGAATTGTTTTTGTTGTTTCTTTTATTTTTCCTTTTTTATGAAAATAAAATTAAATGAATTTAAATTGAAATTATTGAGTTTTTTGCAATCTTAGAATTTTTAAATATATAGTACCCAAATTACAAGTAACGAATAGAAGATGTTTAGACCAGTTGCAAGAATCACACTAAATCATCTGATATTGGTATGGGATTGCGCCTTCATTTACAAAATACTCAGCTAATCTGTTCCGCAAGTCCATAGCCGTTTGAGTAGATCTTCTAATATTTGTGGAGAAGGATCGCAAGGGTGTGCCGACACCATTTCTTAGCTGGTTTCTCCATTCACCTTCTTCAACAGACCCATTTTCAGCCACCCGATCGACATAATTTGCTGGGCAATACCATTGTTTTTTGTCGTTCAGCATGATGAAATTATGAAGCACTGTGCATGCTAGTATAATGACATCTACATTGTCCGGTGACATTTCAATCGTTGTGAATAGTATTCTCCAACGTGCACTTAGTATGCCAAAACAATTTTCTATGACTCTTCGGGCTCGAGAAAGCCTATAATTAAATACTCTTTTTCTTTCATCGAGAATTGTCCCAGGGTAAGGACGCATTAAATTCATTCGCAGGGGAAAGGCAGAATCACCCACAAAATAGTGCGGAAAGAGATCTGAAGATATTGCACTTAAGGGCTTGCTTGATGGTACTGGTACTTTGCCTGACATCACCGATTGTCCAAATGGCGATAAACGAAATATACCTAAAAATTAATTTGAAAATATTTGCTAATCGAAGGCTAACAAAAAATGTTTATTCACCTCCATCGCTTTGGCTACCATAGCTTCCTACACTGACATATGTAAAAGTGTATTTGGCATCGCACACTCCCATTAGAACTAAGCTGAAATATTTTTTGTAATTGTGGTACATAGAACCAGAATTCGCTGGACACTTTATAGCTACATGCTTGCCATCTATTGCACCCACACTATTGGGAATATTCCACTTAAAAGAAAAATCTTTTTCAATGTCCTGGTATTGATGTGTTGTTGGTTCACTTAATTATAACGGAGACGGTACCGACCACAAAACTTCACAAGTTTCAAGCACTATTCCACGGATCGTTGACTTTCCTAGCTTGTGACTCCAGGCTATTGATTGTAACGAACATCCATGACCCAAATAACTGCATATAATAAAATTATCTTTAATATAATTTCCGGTTGAACAAAAATTTTTTCTTACAGAAGTGTTACTGCTAGTCTTTCTTCTGGGCCAATTCTCTGCGTTGGTTTTATTAATCCTTCACGAATTATAGCCAACAACAAATCAAACACATCACGACACATTCTTGTGTGAATAAAAAATTGTTCATCATCTATTTTCTTCATATTTCTGAAAACCTGTTTGTTGTAACCGGCGATTATGTAGTCCTTGTTTATTGGACGAACACCCCATCTTCTAACACGGCGTCTTCGTTGATTTTGTTTAAACTTCTTGTACAAATTCAAGAAATTTAAACCAATAAACAATTCTTCCAAATCCATTGAAGTATTCTTTTATTTTAATTAACACTATTTCATGTGAATATATTTAAACTGTTATATGTACATATGTATGTTTTGTGTGTCAAAAACATATGACACAATTTCAAATGTTCTATAATTGCACCAACGTACTAACAGTACGGTACGGTACGTTAAGGCAACAGCAGCGTTCGGCTAACGGAGCCTTTAGTTGAATGTGATAACAGTTCCTATTTATACAAATTTCATTATGAAAGAGGATACGAGAACCGTATCAACCTGATGTTAACATGTTATTGTTATAATACCCGTGTAACCGTTTTGATTATTTTTCTTCATGTCCCATTTTTCTGAATTTTTTGTTCCATCATACCTAAGTCAAGTGTTTCTGAGTCAAGTCTTTCTGAGACTTAAATTAAAAATTTCGAACAATTAGCCTATAAAAATCTTAATTCAATTTAATATAGCAACATAAAATGTTCGTTAAAATTCTTACTACATACAAATTAATGCTATGGCTTGCTGGAACTAGGTTAGGTTAGTTTAGACGGCCGTTGTCCCTGGCGGGACAATCCACTTGGGTCCGTCGAATCGGTCCCTTAGTGATGCCCTTAAGCAGAGGACCTCCTAAGGGATGTCCTCCGCCGTTTCAAACCATGCTGTACCCCTGAGGAAGGATGATACCCCTGAAAGCTCCATGTTTGCCAGGCTGTCTAAGTCTGACAGGAATCGGGAGCCCAGCGCCACTGCCCTTGCATTTGCAAGGGCAGGACACTGACACAGAAGATGGAGGACAGTCTCCTCCTCCTCTTCATCATTGCAGCTTCTGCAATAGTCGTTGTATGTAAGACCCATCCTTCTCGCATGAGTCCCAAAGCTACAGTGTCCTGTCAGAACAGTCAACAGTTGACGCATGCGCGCATTGTCAAACTTGAGAAGGTCGCGTGTTCTGCGCAAATCATAGCGGGGCCACGTGGCCCTTGCCACGAGACAGTTAGCCACGCTTTCCCACCTAAGTTGAGCTAGTTTGTATGATTCGCTTTGAATCAGAAACTTGCATCGCGATAATGGAATGCCAGTAAAGTGACTGATCATTGAACTGCTCAATTCAGGCCCCTGTCTGGCAATCTCATCCGCAGTATGGTTGCCTGGATATTCAGAATGTCCCGGCACCCAAACCAGTGTCACCCTCGAATGTCTCGCTATCTCGTTGATAGACAGCCGGCATTCGACCACAGTTTTCGGCTTTGCTATCGGTAACAATGAAGATATCATTCGATATCCTATAGTACCTCAGCCATCTCGCTGCCCGAGTAATAGCAGAGATTTCGGCTTGCAAGACAGTACAACCGTCCTGGAGCCGGAATGGAGATCTTACATTGAAGTTCTCCACATAGAAGCCTCCGCCCGTTCTTGTTCCCCTTTTGGATCCGTCAGTGAAAACTCTAACTGAATCCTCGGGAAAGGAAAGTCTGTCCACCTGTTCCCTGTCAACGACAATGGAACGGAAAAGTCCACCAAAGAAGGGTCTTGGTACACAATAGTCAATGTTGGCATGGATTTCCGAGTGCTCTCTTAAAATCCTAGCATACCCATAGTCAGTCCTAGTCCATGGACATACAGTATTCAACCTGACCGCAGAGAATAGTGCCAATTGTCTGGCCAGAATGTCAACCGGGAGCCAATTTAGCATTGCAAAAATTGCTCCCGTTGGTATAGATCGTAGTGCGCCTGTTATCAGTCTCGCTACGACCCGAACGACTTTTTAAAAAATCCTGCGATGAGCCTGCTTGTCCATCGCATTCCACCGTACCAACACCCCATAAAAGAGTACTGGTTTAATAACAGCCTCAAGGATCCAATTGATCCCCTTAGGGTTGATACCCCATTTGAGACCTACTGCCCTTTTGCATGTATAAATAGCCACTAAGGCCTTTTCCGCTCTCGCGTGTATATTCTGATTCCATGATAGCTTACTATCCAGAATCACACCCAGGTACTTGGCGGTTTTAGAAAGTTTTAAGGAGGTGCCGTTAAGCTTTGGGTGTGTAAAGCTATCGGTCTTGTACCTCCTAGTGAAGAGCACCAACTCAGTCTTGGCTGGGTTGATGCCGAGCCCACAGCTGACACTCCACCTACTCAGCAGAGTCAGCGCAGACTCCATACACTGAGATATGGTATCCAAGTGCTTACCCGATATCGCCACCGCTACGTCATCCGCGTACGCGACAGTCATAATCTGTCTGCGTTCTAGACTTAGCAAAAGCGAATTAATGGTGAGGTTCCACAACAGAGGTGACAGAACACCTCCCTGTAGAGTGCCCCGATAGACTGCCCTATATTCAGTGACATCCCCAATTGAGGCCTTGAGTACCGTGAAGGTTAGTAAGTTTCTAACAAACCGGCATAAATTGTTATCAATCCCTACTGCTACCATCCTATTGATGATGGAGTCGGGGTTGACATAGTTGAAAGCACCTTCTATGTCCAGAAAAGCCCCCAAAGTAAATTCCTTATACTCAAGAGATTTTTCTTTGTGGCCCACTAGAGAATGTAGTGCCGTCTCCCCAGATTTGCCTTTAGTGTAGGCGTGCTGTGATTTAGAGAGAAGCTCATTCGGAATGGTCATTCTCAGATGAATATCAATTACCCTTTCTAAAGTTTTGAGTAAAAAAGAAGTGAGACTTATCGGTCTGAAGTCCTTAGGCCTGGTGTGCGACGTCTTACACCCCTTCGGGATAAAGACAACCTTGCACGTGCGCCAAAATATAGGTATACATATATGCCCTCCTAAGGCATTTACTGTAAATTACCGTGAGCCAAGGTAGGACAATGTCCGCATTTCTCTGTAGATCCGCTGGAATTATTCCATCTGGTCCCGCAGATTTTAACGGATCGAAGCTGTGTACAGCCCAGCGGAGCCTATCCATATGCAATGGAGTTGTGACTGCGCCTGTCGTAAAGCTGCCATCGACAGTGCCTGTTAAAGGTGCAGCCTGGCTGCCAAGAAAATGAGTGTCGATTAGTACGCTCAGCGACTCTTGACTACTCATGGTCCAGCTACCACAGGGTTTCTGTATGTACCTGGGTACAACCGGTGCGGTTGATAGCATCTTACGCAGCCTGTTGGTTTCAGATGAACCCTCCACATTACTGCAGAAAGCACTCCAAGACCTCCTTTTTGCGTTTCTGACAATATTCTTAAAGCGATTCAACGAGGTTTTGTATGTCGACCAGTCGCCTGATCGTTTAGCCTCGTTGAATAGCCTGCGACATTCTTTTCGTGAATGCGCAACTTCCGGGCTCCACCATGGTGGTTTGGCCCTAACCCTGCAAACCGTTGGTTTGCAAGCCACATTAGTGGCACAGCGAAACGATTCACTTAGAATCTCTACAGCAGAGTCAATGTCCATGTCAATGTCAATGTCGTCGATATGGAGTTGCAGAGTACATTGTTCTGTAGCTCCCAGTCAGTCTTTTTCCTGTTAACTATAGGATTAAGTCTACTTTCACCTAACCCTATGTTAAAGTCAATATAGCGATGGTCGGATAGGGAGCAGTCATCCGCAACCCTCCAACTGCTAACCAGATTGGTGTGCTCTGCACTAACCAATGTTACATCTAAAACCTCTCTACGGTTAGACACAATAAAAGTGGGTTCTGAACCCCTGTTGACAATTTCAAGATTATTATTTAATATGAAATCAAAGAGACACTCACCCCGCTGGTTAGTATCGCTACTACCCCAGGAGGTGTGGTGTGAGTTAGCGTCAGCACTTATTATTATAGGCGTCCTCGTGCTTATCGCCCTGGACACAATACCACGCACTTTGCCATTTGGTGGACTGCCCTCGTGATCATGCGCCATATAGCTCGAGACCAGCCAAACCGTACCGGACGGGGTCTCCAGAGCAGCTGCTACAGTATCCCCATCACTGAAATCAGATAGGATAAAGGTACGCAAAGATTTTTTAGCCAAGATACAAGATCTAATATTACCTGTGCCTTTGGCAAACAATAGCTTGTAGCCCTTCAGTGTCAGTCCATGAACCCGTCCTTGGTGGACCCAGGGTTCCTGGACCATAACCACCTCCTCCTTCCTCTTGAATTACCAATAATAAATTGGAAAAACGTTCACATGTACTTAAGTATAATATTGAAACCAAAAAAGTTTGACTTAGGTATGTTGGAACAAAAAATTCAGAAAAATGGGACATGAAGAAAAATAATCAAAACGGTAACACGGGTATTATAACAATAACATGTTAACATCAGGTTGATATAGTTCTCGTATCCTTTTTCACAATAAAATTTGTGTAAATAGGAACTGTTATCACATTCAACTAAGCCACCTAATAAGTGGTGACAAACACAATATACATGAGCACTGATGATGAAAGGGTTGCGTCTTTTGAAAACAGCTGTTCTGCTCTGCTGTGTAAGTTGAATAACAAAAAACTGATGTTGACTTGCCTTTGCGCCTTGGAATATTAATCATGTCTTTCTGAGATTTAAATTAAAAATTTTGAACAATTAGCCTATAAAAAGTTTTTTGTGAAAGGTGAAATACCTCCCCCACTGCCCTTGCCAGAGCGACCCCGCCAAAATACAGTTTTTATACCCTCTAAAGAGAATTGGACCCCATAAAGTATATATATTCTTGATCAGTGATGAAGTCTGAGACGATCTAGCAATGCCCATACATTAGTCCGTGGAAAACATGATATAGTCTATTTTTGGACCCCGCCCCCTTTAGTGGGCGTTGACGTACGATATTATATGCAAAAATAGTGTAAATATAGAACAATTTGTATTCCTTAAACCTATAAGAGACTGAGATGTTCTGTGATCTTGCAGTGGTGAAACGTCTATCCCACGGCCCTTCCCGGAATAACCCTCTCAAAACAGAGATTTAATATTGGGTACAGAGATGTCTTAAAGGAACTTTGTCCCACCAAGTTAAACATTTTAAATTTACTTACTAAATATTTGGAGGGTATTTAAGATTCGACCCGGTCGAATATAACGTTTTTACTTGCTATTATTAGGTATTCCTTATTGATGTTATTAGGTTTCTATTTGATCATGATATTGATAATTTATCTTATTGAATTTGTTAATAAAATTATCTTTTTGATTATATTAGTTGGCTTGTTATTTCAACAAAGACAATTTTTGTATGAATTTTTAGTTTTTTGTACTGTTAAAATTGTTTGCGTGTTTGTAGAAGTGTTGCGAAAAAAAAATTTTAATTGAAAGTGAACAAGTGACAAGTAAAGAAGTGGAAAAAGATAATAAAAATATTTTTTTTAAAGAAACTTATTAAATTTAAATAAAAAATTTAATTATTGACAGTGGATGTTGATTAAATATTTATTGAAAAGGGTTACATTTAAATATAATGTCAACAAACAAAAAAAATACATAAAAAACAAACGATATCTATAATATATTGAATAATGGGAGGCCAAAAGATCTTAACTGAAAATGTAGATATTTTTCCAATTTATAAGTCTTGGGAACTATGTGATGAAACGTGTGACATTCTTTCAAGTTTTGGAATTATATCAACAACGATATTAAAAAAACTGATATTGAAGACGTTGAAAACTTATTCAAAAAAATGGATCAAAAATATACAAATTTAAGGCAGTCCTAAGGGAATGGAGAAGATAGATTGTTTGTGTAAAATAATGTTCATGAAAAAAAATATTTTAATTTAAGCATCTTTTCGGAACCTACCGGTCATATGTGAAACAGAAACTTTATCGGCAAATAGTCGGATATTCGACTGGTTGGAAAAAAAATCTGAGAAACTCAGTAATTCAGAATTTACTGACTCCTCACTCAGTCCACAAATGTCAGGAGACAATTCTATATGTTACTAGACTTGTTAACGTCCTAGCTAGTACCTACATTTATTGTAAAAATAATTATCTTGACTCGAAAAACCAGAAGACTTTAGTGCACTGTATTATTGAGAAGTACATATGTTGGCACAAGATCTAAATTAACATACGCAGAAATGCAGGAATGGTCTTATGGTATCTGCGATGTATTTCCTAAAGAAAAACCGTTAAGAAATCTAAACCAAATTTTATTTAATGTACATATATTTTTATTAACAGTTTTGGTTATTCTAGGAAACATACTTTTTGAAATGGAAAGACGGGAAGAAAAATCCAACAGGAAAATTATTTTCTCGTTGGACTAATGTTGAAAAAGAAAACTTCGATGACTATCCTGCCACTGCGGAGGAAACTTTTTAGGATTTTGATAACGCTATGGATATTTAAAATTCCTTAAGGTAATATACATACATATGTACATCTTTAAACATTTATACTTCTCTCTCAAAGATAAATATTTCGAGCAAAAGTGCTGGTTGCAGTACATTTGCTGTCGCAGGGATCAGGTACTTTCTTTCTGGAGGGAAACAAGGAAAATTAGAATTGATGAGATAAAAAATGCCAGTTCTTTGACGAATATTTTTAAAGAATGGACACGATACAATGATTTTTTGGGTTATGAGCTTGTAAGTATTGACATTTTTTTTTGTTCTAATATAACTTAACTTTTAATATTTATTTTGTTTTGAAAAGGTCGATATAGATTTTTTGTACCCGGGCAAAGTAATAATTTGTAACGAGCAAATTTGGTTTTGCTCAAATGTAAGCATATTATTATTTTTTTATATTTTATTACTCGTTTGTTTATATTATTTACTTTTACAAACGGAATGAATTGTATTAAAATTTTTGTATATTGTATTTTACTTGGTAAAATATTCAAATTAGTCTATATATTGATAACCATTTACACAAGTACATACTATGTTCATGCGCAACGTCTACCGTAAGAAAACTTGTTTTTACATCCAATTTGTTCTTAAATATAACAATGCTGCTGCATTCCATTTGTTATGTTTTGCTTTTCATACATCAATCGCGTAATGTTGGCATGTACACATGAAAGTACATAAGTTAAATAATTAAGACTGTTTTATTTGGTGAGTTTATATCAACTGAAAACTTTATTTTTCTCATATCTTAAAGTTACTTAAAACTACTTAATTGTTTACACCAATACAATTTCACAATCAGCGAAAGATGCTGATTGTGCAATCTTAAAGTAAAGACAAAAAATCATTCGATCGACTTTTATTTATTTCATCGATCATGGTGAGCGACAAAGAATTTGTAAACAAACTCTTTGTCGGTTTTTAAAGTTCTTTATTTAAAAGAAATATTCCATGTCAGCATTTATACATGGATTGACAACGGCTGGTCAACAGAGTCGTTTGTGCATATAACTCATAGTGATGTCTGTATATGATAATATCAAGTAGATGCTAAGCAGAGACATTGTAAGGCACGCGTACATACATACCAGAGAAAAGAAATTGCATATTCACTTTTATTGCCCATTCATATGTTCATTGCTTTTGCCGTTCATTTAACTGCTCAAAAACATCAATGCACATGCTTGTATTTAGCTCTCCATTTGCTTTGACTGTTTCTTTTCGCACTACTTTTGTTATGCCAACACAAGTTAATCAACCCTTACATTCATGCCACTTAAAAATTTTGAAAACAGCTCGAGACTCTGGCACGTATTCATTGCTGACCATCAGATTTCATAGTATTCACATGGTATTCATGGCATTCATGCATAAATAGAAGAAATAAGTAATAAAAAAAATCTTTGCTTGTGCGAACAAAAACCACAAATTGTGCGTATGTACGTACATCCATATGTTTCTGTTGAAATATAGACAGTGTTGCGACTTTTACTGATTTTGTGGTAGATTAAACGTTTTTTTAAAACTCCAAAGTATCAGTATTTCTTTTAGTTTTTCTATTGCAGTATTTTGATTTATTTGGATTTTTACTTGAAAGGTCTGGTACATTTTAATTTGAAGCCTTTTAGTTAGTACTTTTTTCAACAATAATTTTGGTAATTTTGACGAAAAGGAGATTTTCCATAGAAAACATTAACATTTTAAACATATTAAAATTCTACAAAGAAAATCTTTCTAAAATGCTAAATATTTACACCCTTATTCATAAAAATTATGAGAGACTTATAAGAGTGTAATAGAGCAAATTTCATATGAAATTTTTTTTTATTACGCTGTTATTAGAAGCTCATAATTTTTATGAATAAGGGTGTTAAAATGTATTTTTGTTAATACATTCATCGTCCATCTGAACAATTTCAAAAAAGTCAAATCTCCGATATTTTGGGAAATAGGTTTTTTTCCTACGCCTTTATGTTAACTAAAATAATTTTTTTGTTATTGTTGTATCGCTTATTAACACAAAGCAAAATAAGAAATAACTTTTAGCTTTAAGAGTTCAAAATGTATGAGGGCAGTACCTCGGTATTTTCATGTGTGTACCAGAGGTCTCAGAAATGTATAACAAAATTTAATGGACACCTTTAACACATGAATGGGAGATGCTATATTTCCATACACATAATACTCTACCCCTCGTTTTCCTGGCATTTTTATATTCAAATATGACGTCACTTGTTGCATAAATAACGATCGTTTTATTACTGAAAGTATACTTAATTCTTTCACATTTCATTTCATTTGCAAAAAATCCAAAATGCAGCAAATTCTTGTAAAATAGCAGCATTTCTGTTTATTTTTATTGCCTGCCTGCATAATGAAAATATTTAATTTAACAATTTTTATGACTAAATCTGTTTCTTGTGGTACTGTTGTTGTGTGCGGCGCGCACACACATTAATTTTATGAAGTTACAAAACAGTTGAGGTATGATGTATGTACAGTCCTGTACACTCAAGATTTATTTGTGTATAAAGTGAGGCATGCATACATTTTGCAATGTCGGTTTTTCCAATGTCGTTGATGTAAACTTGTGTGTACAGAGGATAAAATACTATTTCGAACTCTGGTGTGTACTTCTTCTTATACTTTTGTTACCTAAGTCAGTAAATAATTTATTTTTAAATTCAATTTTTAAATACAAGCAAGCCTGAAGTAATACACTATTATTTATGTATCTACTTTTTTAGTAAACCTTGTTTTTAAACCTATTTTGACAATATAAAAAAAGACTTAAATGTTGAATAAAAAGTTCCTTAATATTTATTTTTTATAACACATAGAAAGTTACTTAATAATTACACAGGAGAGATGGAATTAATTTTTTGTTTTTAGCCTATGTTCGTAAATTAAAAAAATAAATGTCAAATAATAAGTTCATTAATGTTTTTTATTACAGATTTAAAGTTAATACACGAAAAATATACAGGGGTTTCATATAATAGTGATTATGAAAATAATATTTTGATAAAAAACCATAAACTTTCTTATGCCACAATACATACCATCTTCTAAGCTGTATTAAAAAATCGTTGAAATTATTTTAGCCCTTTTTGTTATGTTTCGAAATAACTATCGGCACGTGAGTGTTGACAACACTCATCCTACGTGCAATACTAAAATTCTCTTTTATGTGTTTTAATCTAGTTCTTTGTACCCTTCATTCACAGGTATTCACAAAGATTCATGAATACAGGCGCGGTATTCATGAATCTTTGTGAATGACTGTTGACATTTAGGTAATACATGCAGCACATACATCATATTTCATCATAGGATCTCTGTGTGAATGTGTTTTCATTCGCTTTATTAGCGTAGTGCGTAGTGACGACATCAACATTATTTTTGTATGATTGTATTTAAAGCAATAAAACCAATGCAATTTCTTTTCTCTGATACATACCCACGCTCATGTATGTAAGCATATATAATGCGCAGTAATGCTGAACAGAATTCTTACTTCTTGAGGAGCCGGCGTGGATGTAAATTGTTTGGTATTGATATTAATTCTTAATTATTAATTACTTCGGTTAGTTTTAGTGTCCGAAGGTGATTACAGAATTTGTCTACTAAGTGACAGTATTGTTAACCTGTAGGCATATTCTTGTAATCCACTAAAGCTAAAGTGTGGTTGGGCTAAATGACAACGTAAGCGACAGTACTGTTAACCTGGTTGGACATTTACTTCTCCCACAGCCTTTTGCCATATCTCGCGTGCGTCTTGGTCACATTGACCACATATAGTAATTACTTCGGTTAGTTTTGGTGTCCAAAGGCGATTACAGAATTTGTCTACTGTTGCAATTTTTGCTCATTGTCTTCCTTTTAAAGAAAAGAAAATAAATTATGTATGAATTTTTATTAGTCGAACTTTCCATCAGGGTTGGGGAATTTCGTACTAACCAAAAATGTAATAACTTAAAAATATGAATGTGATAACTTCTCATATTCAATTTTCGTTAAAATATTGGTTAAATAGTTGATATTCCTACTAACTAGCACCACTTGTAAAAATTGAGCAAAGAACGCTGATGACATGGCGTAGCGGCCTCGAAATCAGTACTGATCCGTTCTGCTGGTTTGATGATTATTGAAAAATATTCTTAATATTCCAATCTTAATATATAAATTAATAAAATAGAATTTGAACAAATTCATTTATTAATAAAATAATAAAAAATGGTTTGCAGTCTTGCAGATTCGAACTTAAGCCCGTTGATAAAATTAACAATTTAGAAAAGAAAATAAAGTATATCAAACAATCAAGAGTTAAAAATAGAAATATTTTCAATAGCCCATATTTATTTAATATTAGCAGCAGCATTACCAGTATCACTTAAGTAATTATTTTAATGTTCTCATGGTACATTTCGCATGATAGAAAAAAAGGAAAGATTCTAGGGGAATCATTTTTATAGCAAGCATCAAAAATTATCTTGAGAAGAGAGACAGAATAAAATAAAAGGGTAAGATATGAAGATAAATGAACAAACCACACATGCACTAAAGCTGTAAAATCAAAGCTGTAATATTTATGATTTTCTTTTCTTTCTTTCTCATTATTTTAATTACCAATCTTTTCATTGTCTGTACACCGCTACTTAAGCACATTTTTATAAAATTAAAATCATTATTGGTTCAAATACAGAAGAATATACAAGTGACATTCGTCCGTAAGTTGTTACAAGTTTTCATATAATAAAGTTAACCAGAAAGTTCTGTCCGTGTTTTAAAGATAATTTAATAAATTGCACCTAACGTGTTTGTAAAAAGTGGGAGAAACATACAAATAATTTCATTAAGGTAAGAGAACTGGAAATTTTATTTGCCCATACCCTGACGATTTCTTCTTTTACTCAGAAGATCCTTAAATACCTGAGTAAAATCTGGGCACTAATTTTTATAACTGGAACACGTTTCTTAGGGTGTCCCAAGCGCCACCGGGAATTTATATAATTAAATACATATATTATTAAACAAAATCCCAGAATTCATAACACCTAAATCCATACTGGTCACTTAACCTAGAATTAACTTGGCGTAATACAAGGATAAAAGGGTTCATCTTCATTATCAATTGCTGCAATATAAACCGCTTCATGTAAATATTTGATCGTCCGCCAAAATGTAACATCAAAATCATATCCAGCAAAACATACACCAATTCGTCGAAAACAGATGTCCTTAAAATAACCTTCAACATGCAGAAATTAAACGATTAACTAACCTCTATTCAATCCTAAATACTCCAACTAAATATTTATTTTAATACTAAAACTAGCTTAATGTAAATTTTTCTTATATTTTTTTATTTTTTTAAATATGGAAAAGGTTAATTATTAATGTGTATTATTAGATATTGAAAAAAAGGAACAATTTGAATTAGTAAGTAAGCATAATAATAATTATTATCCTTTTAAATTTGCAATGCTTTTATAAATATTTTTTTTTACTAACATTTTTCCCTTGGTGTAAACCTTCGTGAGTATTTCTATATTTTATTTAAGTATGTATATTTTCTTTATTGATTAAAACATAATGTTAAAATTATCATTTCATTCATAAAACAGGTTTAAGAAAACAATAACAACAACAAATTACATTACACATCACGCATTGACTGCTGGGCCCAACATATCAATCGTCGTGGACTAATTGTATAGATCCAATTCTCAAACTCTGTAAGTGATGATAATTTTCTTTTCTACTTTTTATACCCTCCAAAAAAGAATTTGGAGGGTATATTCACTTTGTCATTCCGTTTGTAACGCATCGAAATATCCATCTCAGACCCCATAAAGTATATATATTCTTGATCAGTGATGAAATCTAAGACGAACTGAGCATGTCCGTCCGTCCGTCCGTCTGTGGAAATCACGATTCAGTCCAAACGAAAAGAGCTAGACTTTTGAAATTTGGCATAAATATATTTTAAAACTTAGAGCAGGTTAAGTTCAAAGATGGGCTAAATCGGGCAAGAGGGAAAAAAGTTCCCCTAAGAAGAACTAAACCAACCCAGAAAAAACAACATAATTTTTAAAGTTTTTTGGTTATTTTGTTAAGCAAATGATATATTTTTATGTCAAATACGGTCCAACGCCTTAAACTTGGAGCCATTAAATAAAAGAAAAATATTTTTTGACCCCGCCCACTTTAGTGGGCGTTATTATAGGCAAAAATAGCATAAAAATTTAACAAATTGTTTTACTTAAGCTTACATTCCTTAAAAATAACACTTTTAAGCTTTATTGACGAAGCTGAGACGAAACCTGGTACTACTCTGCCCTACCCCCTCCTTCCCCTTCGCCCCCTAAATGACCCTACCAAAAAAAAATTTTTTTTTTAAATTTTGTATATAATCATCCCAAGCATTTATCTTTAGAGTTTTATGACTGCCGATTTCTGCCCTACCTCCCCCCCCCACCTCTTCCTTTGCCCCCTAAATGGCCCTACCAAAAAAAAATTTTTTTTTTAATTTTGTATATAATCATCCCAAGCATTTATTTTTAGAGTTTTATGACTGTCGATTTCTGCCCTAGCCCCCCCCCCCCCCCTTCTTCCTTTGCCCCCTAAAATTACCCTACCAAAAAAAAAATTTATAGGCAAAAATAGCATAAAAATTTATCAAATTGTTTTACTTAAGCCTACATTCCTTAAAAATAACACTTTTAAACTTTAATGACGAAGCTGAGACGAAACCTGGTACTACTCTGCCCTACCCCCTCCTTCCCCTTCGCCCCCTAAATGACCTTACCAAAAAAAAAATTTTTTTTTTAAATTTTGTATATAATCATCCCAAGCATTTATCTTTAGAGTTTTATGACTACCGATTTCGGCCCTACCTCCCCCCCCCCACCTCTTCCTTTGCCCCCTAAATGACCCTACCAAAAAAATTTTTTTTTTTTAAATTTTGTATATAATCATCCCAAGTATTTATCTTTAGAGTTTTATGACTGCCGATTTCTGCCCTATCCCTCCCCTCTTCCTTTGGCCCTTAAATGACCCTACCAAAAAAAAATTTTTTTTTTTAATTTTGTATATAATCATCCCAAGCATTTATCTTTAGAGTTTTATGACTGCCGATTTCTGCCCTACACCCCTCCCCTCTTCCTTTGCCCCCTAAATGACCCTGCCAAAAAATTTTTTTTTTTAAATTTTGTACATATATAATCATCCCAAGCATTTATCTTTAGAGTTTTATGACTGCCTGTTGCTGCCCTACCCCTCCTCCCCTTTGCCCGCTAAATGACCCTATTAAAAATAAATAAAATTTTTTTTTAATTTTGTGTATAATCATCCCAAGCATTTATTTTTAGAGTTTTATGTCTACCTGTTTCTGCCCTACCCCCTTTGCCCTCTAAATGATCCTATCAAAAAAAAAAAAATTTTAATTTTGTATATAATTATCCCAAGCATTTATTTTTAGTGTTTTATGACAAAGGTGAAATGTTTCCCCCACAACCCTTGCCAGAGCGACCCCGCCAAAATACAGTTTTTATACCCGTCAAAGAGAATTGTGATGATGTCTAAGACGGTCTAGCAATGCCCATACGTTCGTCTGTGGAAAACATGATATTGTATATTTTTTTGAACCCCGCCCCCTTTAGTGGGCGTTGACGTACGATATTATATAAAGGAACTCTGTCCCACCAAGTTAAACATTTCAAATTCACTTACTAAATATTTGGAGGGTATTTAAGATTCGACCCGGTCGAATATAACGTTTTTACTTGTTATATATAATATTATATTATTTCTCTTTATAAGTCAGTCAGATCTTATTGCATTCTCTGTCCAAATATATTGATGTAAATCAGTAAATTATTATCACTAAATATGTTATTCTCTCTCTGTTAATGTATGAATATCATATTAAATTTTCCCTTTTTTTTCAATAAATATTTTGCTCCTCTGTAAAATTCTAATATGAATCACTAAACTTTTTTCTATAAGGGGAAAGCAGGCATAATGAGTATGTTGAAGTAAGTAAAATAATAGCCATTTCTTGGGACAGATGCATATATATACAGGGTATTACATCTGTCATTGGAGTTTAATTATTCAATTGGGAGAGAAAAATATACCCTAGATGATAGTCCATCTCATCATCACTATTACTTTTTTTTGTCATATTTCTTTTAAATTCACATAAATATTTATTTTGCACACTCCATGGGTATGATGAGTGTGTTATATGTTTACGTGTCAAAACAGGGTTAAGAACCACGAATGCTTTAGATATAGTTAGCCGGAAGACCTTTTTAAATCATACCCTTAACAGATGTGGTATTGTTTGGAAATGTTTATTTTTCTGTTCCGCGATTAAGCCGGCACGTAACACTACTAAGCGACAGCACTGTTAACCTGTAGGCATATTCTTGTAGTACACTAAAGCTATAGTGTGGTCGAGGTGAACGACAAACTAAGCGACAGTACTGTTAACTTGGTTGCGCGTTGGCTTCTCCCACAGCGTCTTTATCTCACTTTCGTCTTGGTCACTTTGACCACATACGGTTGCTATTGAAATTGCCTACTTATTCTATTATTGACCACGTCGCCAAGAACCAGCCTCCGATGCATCACTTTTACTATTGCTCAACGTAAATTGAGCAATATTGCTCAATATCTAAAACGCTTTTACCAGAATCTTGGTGTTTTGCTTGGCCATTGAAACTTCTCCCAGAAATCAACAAATTTATGTAACTGACCCTGGACGCCGCTGAGCTCTACCCCAGCAACCAGCGGAAACGTGTCGTTAGAAATTTATTCCTAAATTTGAAAACTTTTTATAAAAAATTATTAATATCTTTGACCATGAAATTAACGGTCGTGCATCAAGAGAATATTACCTACAATATTAACGTTATGAAAACATTAAAAAAGGTAAAATATTTTTTGAAATATTGATATACATATGTAATATTAATACACTTAATTTTTATTTCTAAGTTTCTAGTAAACATATGAATAAGTAAAATATATGAATAAAAATTCAATAATAATATCAAACAAAATCAAGAAGTATTATTTAAGTAAATGTGGCCTTACAGAATCAACAAGAAAATCATTTTGAAAAAAAAAACAACAAGAAAGCCTAGTAAAATCAAGAAGAAAACATTTTTGAAAAAAAACAATAAGAAAGCCTAGTAAAAATCCTAAGTTTTCTTCTTGATTTTTTTCAAAAAGGTTTTCCTTATAAAAATAATAAAAATTTCTCCATGAAAAAACATCATAGAGAAATCTTATAAATTGTGTTCTATTATACTATGTATTTATTAGGTACTGTTTTCTCTGTGTGCTGTCGGATGTTTATTTCCTATGGGAAGTAGTACACCTTTAAGACTTTCTTTTAACCCATCTATGAATAACCGCCATTCATCGGGGCTGTAAGGATGACCTATTAGATGAAAAATCTGTTGAATTTCCTTTGCATATGTAATTCCGCATTTCTCATCTAACACAAAACATTTATTAAAAGAGAGGTTGTTGGCATGTTTCCGAGTTGAAGTTACTAAAAATCGGAAGAAACTAAACCCAACTGCTGTAGGCGAGATCCTAAAATTTCCGCGCTTCTGTTTGACAAATTTATATCACGTACGAGATCTTCAAAATCTACCCGGGTCATATTCCGAACCCAAAGAGATTTCAGAGCTAACACTTCCCAAACCAATTTCCTGGTTAAGAGAATATAAATCACGTTCACTTCCCAAATCAATTTCCTGTTCAGGAGAATTTGAATCACTTTTTTCACAAGGAAGACCAGTAGCCCGTTTCTATAACTTTCGTTACGCATTATAACGAACGATATAACGAATTTAGTGGTGTAACGAACAGCGGTGTTTCTATAAGTGTGGTGGTATTCATTTTCGTTAAAGTTCTCGTTGTTATATGTTCAACAGAAAGTGTAGTGATATTTGGCGCAAAAACAAACATGAGTGAGGTAAGGCTGAAAAATTATACTATTGTGTGCAAATTATACTTATTAAAACATATTATTTACAGAGGAAAGTACGTACTGGTGAAATTTCCAAAGGCCAAAAGCAAAAGCTTTTGGAAATTTTACATGGCCACAGAAATGTGTCTATGGGGCAGTTTGGTGGACCAAAAAAACGGGAAATCGGCACAGACTGTTTGGGAAACAGTGGCGGCAGAGCTTAATGCATGCGGACCAGCATGTAAGACGAGTGACCAGTGGAAAAAGGTTCGTTCATATTTTTATTTATTTATATGAAGTTGTATTCAGCAAATGAAAAACAGTATATTTATAATATATATGTTATATATAGTGTGTATAATATACATATACACTGTATATGGTTGAATTCATCATAACCGTTATATATTTATTTTTACAGTGTTGGGCAGACTGGAAATCTAGTGTCACTGGGAATCGTCCTGCCACCGAAGGTCCGACGCCTCTAGAAGGGATGGACAAGGAGGTGCTGGAGTTCTTTCCAGCTGTTCTTGTTGGTGGCGATGGTGAAACCATCTTTATTTATCTATACAACTTATTTTTTTAAATGAATAATTAATTAAGCAAATCAATACAATACAATATGTTCAAGTAAAATCTACAAGTAGAATTGAAGTAAACAAAACAACTCAGCTGTTACACATAACGAACAGTTTCCACTGTTTCATACACTTTGTAATAACTCGCCACGCTCGTAACGAAAGGTAAGTTTTCTGAGTTGTAGAAACACTTCGAAGCAAAATTTCGTTATGACCCATTCGTTATGAAAAAAATAAAAATCATTCGTTATCATAACGAAAAGTTATAGAAACGGGCTACAGGTGAAAAACTGAGTATGCACTTTTACTATCCTCAATCTCTACTATCAAGTGCATATACTCTCATTCAGATGTCGGACCAAAAGTGTCAATTTGTACAGCAGTGTAATTTCAAAAAAAAATTATAAATATTTTTTTACTACTATATATTAAAGATATTAGAGTGAAATTTAAGAACATAATAGAACATAAGCGACTATTTAACACAAATATTTTTAAAATTTTTTTCCAAAAAAAAATTTTAATTTGTTAACAGTAAATTTTTTTTTGTTCCCATAATTATTTTTAATTTTAATTCTTAGTTTTATATAATTTAAGTACATTGTTGTGATAAATTTTTTCTAAGTTATCAATTTTTGATAACTAACCTTTTTATTATATGGGCTTTGATTCGTTTTTCTAGATTCTAATCTTATTAATACTAAGTCTCCTATTTTAAAATTACTAATATTTGTGCTCCTGTCATACTCCTTTTGATTTATATTTAGCTATGTCTATTAATTTTTAGCATTTTCTAATGATTTCCTTGTGCCGGGCATACACTACAAAAGTTCAGTGCTCAAGTCTGTGGACTGTGTAAACGAAGCTTGTGATACACACTATACAAGTAAACTGCACAAACTTTTATTTTAACAAGAAAGCCGATGAAGACAACTTGTGTAAATACTGCGCTTTCATATTGCTTAATGCAGTATTAAAAAAGAAGAAAAAAGACTTGCCTTTGTGCCTTGGAATATTTATCATGTCTTTCTGAGGTTTAAATTAAAAATTTCGAACAATTAGCCTATAGAATCTTAATTCAATTTAATATAGCAATATAAAATGTTCGTTAAACTTGTTACTACATAAAAATTTAAGCTATGGCTTGAGCTACCAATAATAAATTGGAAAAACGTTCACATGTACTTAAGTATAAAAATTCAAACCAAAAAAGTTTGACTTAGGTATGATGGAACAAAAAATTCAGAAAAATGGGACATGAAGAAAAATAATCAAACGGTAACACGGGTATTATAACAATAAAATGTTAACATCAGCTTGATACAGTTCTCGTATTCTTTTTCACAATAAAATTTGTGTAAATAGGAACTGTTATTTATTTTATTTATTTAAATTATTTTTATGTCCCGCACACAAGACATTATAGTCTTATATTGCAGCACAGGACTGAGCATATGCAAATACAATATATCAAAAAGTAAAATAAAAACAAAAGTAAAAATAAAAGATAAAAACAAAAGTCAACAATACGAAACAAAATATATATATGAAAAAAAGTAATAAAAATGGAAAATTAAAATTACATAAAATTTAAATTAATTACAAAATTTATAAAAATAAATGAAGTTAATAATGTATATATGTATGTATAGCTTTTAAGAAATGTATTCATATAAAGCAAAAAAGTATATATAAGTCCTATGTATATACATATAATCAACCTGAAAAATGACAAGAAACATATTTCCTGAATTGACGTGCGTTGCTAATGGTTTGTAAATTATGGGGAATTCCGTTCCAGAGACTGATAGCATTAATAAAGAATTGGTATTTAGAGATCAGTGTACGATGACGAAATACTAGAATCCTTCTGCCCCTTTCAAGAGTTGAAAAATTTAAACGATCATAGAGGTGCGCAGGCTGATGTGTATATATTATTTTGTGCATAAAGAGTAGAACACGGATTCTTAGGAAATCATCAAAGCCAATACCGTACAGCAAGTTTACGTAAGGCGATATGTGATCATGTCTTCTTAGGCCATAAATATACCGAATTATGCTATTAAAGGTTACATAAAGTTTCCTTTTGCTGTCACCATCGCAGCTGGCAAATAGTTCGCAGCCGTACAATAACATTGGTATTAAATACGATTTTGCAGGAAGTATTCTAATTTTAATTGGAGTGCAATACTGAGTTTGCCAAAGATTCCTTAGCATTGAAAATGTACGACCACATGCGAAATTAACGTGATCGGACCAGGTAAGTGTATTGTTAAAGTAGATGCCAAGATTTTTGGCAGAATTTACAATATCTATAGTCTGATTGTTTATAGATAAAATAGGATTGTAATTAATCCTCAACAACCTTTTTCTTATGATCAAACACTTGGACTTAGCAGGATTAATTGCTAGACCATTAGCAGTAGCCCACTCATAAACGCACCCTAAATCCCTATTTATAGCACCGACACATTCATCAAAGTCTGTGGTGCTGCAGCAAGTATAAAGTTATCACATTGAACTAAGCCACCTAATAAGTGGTGACAAACACAATACACATGAGCACTGATGATGAAAGGGTTGCGTCTTTCGAAAACAGCTGTTCTGCTCTGCTGTGTAAGTTGAATAACAAAAAACTGATGTTGACTTGCCTTTGTGCCTTGGAATATTTATCATGTCTTTCTGAGATTTAAATTAAAAATTTCGAACAATTAGCCTATAGAATCTTAATTCAATTTAATATAGCTATATAAAATGTTCGTTAAACTTCTTACTACATACAAATTTAAGCTATGGCTTGAGCTACCAATAATAAATTGGAAAAACGTTCACATGTACTTAAGTATAAAAATTCAAACCAAAAAAGTTTGACTTAGGTATGATGGAACAAAAAATTCAGAAAAATGGGACATGAAGAAAAATAATCAAACGGTAACACGGGTATTATAACAATAAAATGTTATCATCAGCTTGATACAGTTCTCGTATTCTTTTTCACAATAAAATTTGTGTAAATAGGAACTGTTATCACATTCAACTAAGCCACCTAATAAGTGGTGACAAACACAATACACATGAGCACTGATGATGAAAGGGTTGCGTCTTTCGAAAACAGCTGTTCTGCTCTGTTGTGTAAGTTGAATAACAAAAAACTGATGTTGACTTGCTTTTGTGCCTTGGAATATTTATCATGTCTTTCTGAGATTTAAATTAAAAATTTCGAACAATTAGCCTATAGAATCTTTATTCAATTTAATATAGCAACATAAAATGTTCGTTAAAATTCTTACTACATACAAATTTAAGCTATGGCTTGAGCTACCAATAATAAATTGGAAAAACGTTCACATGTACTTGAGTATAAAAATTCAAACCAAAAAAGTTTGACTTAGGTATGATGGAACAAAAAATTCAGAAAAATGGGACATGAAGAAAAATAATCAAACGGTAACACGGGTATTATAACAATAACATGTTAACATCAGCTTGATACAGTTCTCGTATTCTTTTTCAAAATAAAATTTGTGTAAATAGGAACTGTTATCACATTCAACTAAGCCACCTAATAAGTGGTGACAATCACAATACACATGAGCACTGATGATGAAAGGGTTGCGTCTTTCGAAAACAGCTGTTCTGCTCTGCTGTGTAAGTTGAATAACAAAAAACTGATGTTGACTTGCCTTTGTGCCTTGGAATATTTATCATGTCTTTCTGAGATTTAAATTAAAAATTTCGAACAATTAGCGTATAGAATCTTAATTCAATTTAATATAGCAATATAAAATGTTCGTTAAAATTCTTACTACAAAGAAGAAAAACATTTTTCCTTTAATTTAAGAACCAACTTTTCGTACGCTTCATATTTCTTAACTCTATTACTATAATTCCTACTTTTAATACGCCATAATGACGGCGACCCTTTGTACAGTTCTAGGAATTCTGTCCACGATGTTTTTTCTGCATTCATTTCTTGTTGTTTACGGTTTAAAAACCGCCGCACAACTGAGAGTTTTCAACACACACGCACAAGTTCACTGCACAGTTTTACAAACTTGAGCAAATATCAAAATCGTTTTGATTTTTACTCAGTTCACTGCGTAAAGGTCACAAACACTCCCATACACTTCAGAAATGCACCGTACAGTGCCAGACTTGAGCACTGAATATTTATTTTTTATTTTTTTAGGAGTGGGACCAGCACTCAGGGGATAACCCCTACATATGCAGTGCATTGCGCTGGAACTAGGAAAATAGATTTTGGGAAGGAGGATAAAGGGAGTAGTGTCTGTGGATATTCGACTTGAACCCCCTCAAATTGTAAGTGGCGGGGAAGACATCTGCAGGTAGTTTGTTCCACATACGGACTTTTCGGCCAAAAAACGAATTTTCTCCGTAATGCGTAATGCGATTCGTTGGAACATCGACCACAAACGCATGCGCTCTTGATGAAAAACGTGTTGAGCGTAAGAAAGAATGGGTTTCAGGAACAAGTTCCCTAATTTCACCAGAGCACCTGCCATTATAGTAACGATAGAACAACGATACGCACCCCACATTGCGACGATGCTCAAGAGAGTCAATAGAGTTGGCTACCCTACTGTCTCTGATGAGTTTCATCGCCCTCTCCTGTACGCGGTCGAGTAACTTCAAAATAGTCTTTGAAGCACCGGCCCAAACATGAGAGTTGTACTCCATTTTAGGTCGGATGTAAGTGGTGTAAATATTAAGAAGATCAGAAGGGGAGAAGTATCTCTTGCACCGTCTTAAGAAGCCAAGGCACTTGAATGCTTCTTTTGCGACCTGAAAGACATGTTCCGTCCATCTGACATCACACTGCACTTTCATGCCCAGAACATCAAGAGCCCCTGACTCCATAATACTTACACCACCTATAGAAACAGATGAAGCAGCATGGTCATACGTACGTCGATGCGTAAGCATACAACACTGGGTCTTACGGGCATTAAAATCGACCCTGTTCGCCTGACCCCATTCGAAAATCTTCGCGAGGTCACTACTCAGAACGTCATTCATAAACTGCCTCCTCGTCTCGATTTCAGACGTTGACGGTCTGCAGTTATATGAATAAGAATGCGAAAGGCTGCTATCATCTGCGAAAGAGTAAATAGGACAGGAAGTTTGGGAAAGTAGATCGTTAAGAAAAATTAGAAATAGATTAGGAGAAAGAACGGAGCCCTGCAGTACCCCTGAGTTGACTCTGAACTCATCGGATGAGACCCCATCTATAACAACTCGTATAGAGCGATTCCTGAGGAAGCTCGATATAAACCGAGAAAAGGTGTCTCCGACACCAAATGCAATAAGTTTGGACAGGAGTGCTCCATGCCACACTCTATCGAACGCCTTAGAAATATCTAGAGCTACCACTTTACTTTCGTCAAAACGGTGTATGGAACTACACCAGTTTTCCGAAAGAAGAGCCAATACGTCACCCGTAGAGCGGCCTCTGAGGAAACCATACTGGCGGTCGTTTAGTAAACTGTTGGACTCCAGATATTTCACAAGATGGAAGTTAAGCATAGTTTCCATCACCTTCGATATAGCAGAACATATTGCAATCGGGCGGTAATTTTCAGGGTTATTAGCCACTCCCTTTTTGGGGATTGGCGTTACATTAGCAAACTTCCAGCACATTGGAAATTTACCGGAGCGGTATAGTGTACTGAAAAGTTTGGCTAATGGACGTGCTAACGTCGAAGAGCACTGCTTCAGAACCAGTGCATGGATTCCATCCGGCCCAGGAGACTTCCTTGTGCTGAGTTCCGCAAGAAACCTTTTAACTGCACGTGCTCGAAAAAATATCTTAGGCATAGTTACGGGTACTCTCTCGAGCGCGGGGAGTGGTTGAAAGCTATCAGGCAAGTGCAAATATTTCAGCCAATATATTAGCTTTATCAACCGGGTCAGTAAATATATGGTCATTCCTCAAAAGAGTCGGAATTGAACAGTGTATGCCCGGCATTAGTCTTATTATACCCTTCACAAAAAAGTGAAAGGGTATATCTAGGTTTGTCATTCCGTGTGTAATTTCTTCGATATCAATATGGGACCCCATAAAGTATATATATTCTGGATGCCTATGAATAGCGATGACGATTGAGCGATTTCCGTCTGTCTGTAGGTGAAATCGGTATTCACAAGCTCCCAGAAAAGATAGAGACTTTGTTCTTGGACCGTTGGATTGGAAATGAACTTAAATAGAGTGATATTGAAATTCAGAAAAATTTTAAGTACGGTTCCAGAGTTGGGAAGCTTACACCTATTTCTCGACGCAAAATTAAAACCAAAAACCAATTATTTTTTTGGTTGTTTGTAAAATAAACCTATTTCATACTTTGGGAAGCCTCAATGGTCTATTAAAAACTAACAGCAGTATTCACAAAAAATAAAGTAGACTTGATCAACACTTTAAAATAAATTTTCTATGAAATTTTTACTTTAAAGCACACTTTAAGTATACATTAATTTTTTGAATACAACAGTAAAATAATATTTTTTTTTCATTGATGGGAATGTAAGTTTTTTTTGTCACATTCAGTATTTTTTAGTACATGTAATAGCTAAAATTGTTAAAAATTTCAAGTTTTTCAAAAAAAAAAAAAAAAATAAAATTTTTTTAATTAAATTTCGGTTCCAGGGGTGGGAAATTGAAATTGTTTTTGGTACATAAAAGTAACTAAAAAGGCAACTAACGTCGGTTTTTTACTAATTAAAACTATTTATTCAGGAAAGAAAATTGGTATCAAAAAATAAAAATAAATAAAAATTCAGATTCCAGAGTTGGATAACTGCAATATTTTGTAGTACATGAAAGTGGCCAAAATGTTTACAAATATTAAGTTTTTCTTAAATAAAACTAGTTCACGCCTCATTAAAAGTTGCATTGGTAAAAAAAATTAAATTTCGTTTCCAGGGTTAAGAAATTGAAATATTTCTTATGCATAAAAGTATTCCAAAAGGCAATTAACGTTGTTGTTTTTGCTAACTTTTTAATAATTCAGAAATAACAAAATAGGTATTAAAATCTTAAAAAATCTAAATTTCGACTCCAGGGTTGGACATATGACATATTTTGTGGTATCTACATGAAAGTGACCAAAAAAGTTTAAAGATTTTAATTTTTTTGTCAAGTAAAGCCATGTTACACCTCACCAAAAATTGCGTGGGTAAAAAATAAAAATTCGCTTCCAGAGTTGGGAAATCGAAATATTTTTGTTACATAAAAGTACCCACATAAATTCCAAATTTTGTGTTTTTAGTGAATTAAACCTATTTGATATTTCAGCAAAAATTAAATTAGTATTAAAACTTAAAAATTCGGTTCCAGGGTTGGAAAATCGAAATTTTTTTGTACATAAAAGTACCCACATGAATTGCAAGTTTTATTTTTTTAGTGAATAAAAGCTATTTTACACTTCAGGAAGAATTAAATTGGTATTGAAAATTCGGTTCCTGGGTTGGAAAAACGAAAATTTTCGTTACATAAAAATAACCATGTAAGTTCCGAATTTTGGTTTTTTTCTGTGAATTAAATTTAAAAAAAATGATGAAAAATTCTAGTTCGGCTTAAGGTATAAGACGATAAAAGGACTCAAAGGATACGTTGTATCTGAACGGGAAAGAATATTAAACAATGACAACACTGGGAAAATATACAAACAAGTTACTTACATACCGGTTCTATCGGAGAGAATAAAACACACTGACATATATGACAATAATAAATATCAACTAGCTATGAAAACAAATAACTCTTTAAAGAAAATATTTAGTAAAACGAAAGACACTTTACCAAAAGAAGACAAATCGAACCTAATTTATCAGATCAATTGTAGTGGCAATGATCAGAGTACATGCATCGGTACGACAAAACTAAAAACAAGAATATCAAGGACCTTAAGTCGAACTAGAAATTTTCATCATATTAAATAACGGGTCAACTGTACAAACACCCTACATTTTTAAAATATTAGAAAATCGGTTCCAGCGTTGGAAAATTTTTTAGTACATAAGTTGCTAATTTTGTTTTTTTGTGAATGAAATCTCTTTTATATTTCGGGAAGAGTTAAATTAGTATTAAAAACTAAAAAAATTAAAATCCAATTTCAGGGTTGGAATATCGACGTTTGTTCATGGTTATTGAATTGAAACGGGTTTTTACTTTTTGGTTTCGAATTAAACACATATAATATTTTTGAAAGACGTTTAGAAGTATTGCAAATAAGAAAAGCCAAACATTTAGCTTCCTAGCTGAAAAATTTAAACGTTTTCTTATATATAAAAGTAACTGATAACATCATTTTGATATTTTAATTAAATCTACTTTCTGTTTTAGCAAGAAAGAAGGAAAGAGGAATTACATCTGTGATGGGTATTTAAGATTCGGCACAGCCGAATATAGCGCTTTTGCTTGTTTACATTTGGTTTTATTTTATTCTATAGCGCTTAAATCTTAATTTAATATATACATACATACTGTTACGTTTTTAGACCTTTTCGTAAAAACGCTTTTTATTTATCCTTCAAGGATTCGTTTAATTGCATCAAATTAATAACACAGACAATTACTTTTAGAAATATAATGCGGCAACACTTTATTTACTATTTAATTAACACGAGTATTTGTACTACTAAACACTTAGCGATGTAAACACGTCTAGATTTAAAATCTCACTGATTCCCGCTGTTCACTGGCAGCGTCTTTATATAGCAAAATGACGACGTCTGGTAACTTCGCGAAGCATCTGGTCATGGTTGTTGTTGGTTGTGCTTTACTTAACATGTAGCTATATACGTGTGTTTGTATATATGACAATGCTGTCTTGTGTTTTGTTTATTGTAACTATGTGTGGTTGTATGTATGAGTGTTTTGTGTGTTGTGTAGTTTTGTTTCTTCTTGTGCTATGTGGGCATGTTGCTGTGTATATTTGTGTGTATGTTGCTGTGTATATTGATGTACATGTTTAGTTTTTATTAGCAGCGAATACTTGCGTACAAGATCATTAAGAATAACATCATCATCTCTTAGCATTGATGTTGCTAGGTTTTTCGTTATTGTTATTTACACTTATTATTGCACAGCCTCGAATGATCTTGTATATTCTCAACGATGTATCCGGAATATTCCATTTCCGTTAATTCAAATATTATCTGCATGGTGTTGACCAGGGTTGTAACATTTTGACAACTAGAGATGGTTTGACAGTGCTGCCAAGTACATATAGCCACATTGTCGTTATATTTGAATCTATTTTTAAACTTTGTAACACTGCCGCCCACTTAAGCCTGTTCGACCCGAATAGGCATACAATCACCTCTTCCATAGTGCGCCAATCGTTCGAGATGTACTATCTTCATTTTCGACCTTGGGCTATTGTGCTTCTGTATCCGGTACACAACGTCATTCACTCTCTTAATCACTTTATACGGGCCATCCCAGTGAGTCTGTAATTTTGGGGACAATCCTTTCTTCCGTTGTGGGTTATAAAGTAGAACCAATTGACCTTCCATAAATCCCTCCGAATTTGCTGCGCGGTCATATCTAGCCTTCATCTTGTCACTGACCATCTTGATTCTATTACGCACGAAATCATGCAGCTCGTTTAAGTTCTCCTGCTCTTGGGACGTAGTGGCTCCTTCTTCTACCGCTGGCTTAACACCAAATTCCAAGTCACCAGGCAGTTTTAATTCCGTCCCGAAGATAATTTTAGCTGGCGTTCTCGATGTGGAGTCGTGTACAGCTGACCTATATGCCATCAAAAATTTGGGAATGTGCTCGTCCCAATCCCTCTGATGGTTGCTTACCACTTTTCGCAGGTACTCTTCTAAGGTGCGATTGAACCTCTCTACCATGCCATCAGACTGTGGATGCAACGGCGTTGTTCTGGTTTTCTTTATCCCATATAATTCGCACATTTCCCTGAATATGGCAGACTCGAAATTCCTTCCTTGGTCGGAATGTAATTCTATTGGGACACCATAGCGACATACCCAGTTGTTGACGAATGCATTTACAACTGTCTTTGCTTCTTGGTTAGGTATAGCATATACCTCTGGCCATTTACTGAAATAGTCCATTACCACAAGAACATAACGATTTCCGGCTTCAGTGACGGGAAAAGGACCTGCTACATCCATTGCGATCCGCTCGAATGGTGCTCCTGAGTTGTATTGCTGTAGCTGTCCCCGGCTTCTTCTTACTGGGCCTTTGGCTGCTATGCACTGTGGGCAGTTTGCTATCCAATCGGCTACGGCTTGTTGACATCCAACCCAATAAAAACGCTGCTTCAGTTTCTCAAGTGTTTTTGTGACTCCAAGATGACCGCCACTAGGTCCATTGTGAAATTCTTGCAAAACTTTACTTATCTTGGAGCATGGCACAACTACCAAATTTGAAGTTGTTTTGCCATCTACACTTTCCCATACGCGGTATAGGCACCCTTCTATTACCTTGAGGCTGTTCCACTGAGCCCAATAAGATTTGGCGAGTGGGCTCTCAGCCGAAATTTCATTCCGGGACGGTCTTCTGTCCTCCTCTTTGGCGGCTATAATTTTTCCCAGTATATTGTCGTCCCTCTGTGCCGCTGACCAGTCTTCATCAGAGTCGATGTGCATTAGCCGAACATCAACAACGCCTTCCTTTTGTTCGGTTCTAACGCAATGTTTACACTCTAAACAGCAGGGTCTTCTCGAAAGAGCATCCGCATTGTTATGTTTTGTGCCCCTTCTATGCTCAATACTGAAGTCGTAGCTCTGCAGGCGCTCAATCCACCTTGCCAGTTGCCCTTCAGGATTTTTAAACTGCAATAACCATCTCAGTGCGGAATGGTCAGTCCTTAATGTAAAGTGTTGACCATACAGGTACTTATGGTAATGTTTAATGCATTCCAATACTGCCAGAAGCTCACGTCGTGTCACACAGTAGTTCCTCTCAGGTTTTGAGAGTACACGGCTATAGTATCCTATGACTTTCTCAGTGCCATTAACTACTTGGGAGAGCACGCCCCCTATGCCATAGCCGCTCGCATCAGTATCCAGCACAAATTTTTCTCCAGGTATGGGATACGCTAGTACTGGTGACGTACACAATAATCCTTTAAGTTTCTGGAATGCCTTTTCTTGTGGCTCGCCCCAATGGTATGGTCTCGACTTCTTTGTCAGCTCATGCAGGCTTGCAGCTACACTGGCAAAATTTGGCACAAAGCGTCTGTAGTATGTACAAAGGCCCAAAAAGCTGCGCAATTCATGAAGATTTTTAGGTTGATGCCAGTCCCTTACTGCTTGTATTTTATCTTCATCTGTTGAGATTCCGTCTGCTGTAACACGATGCCCCAAATACTTCACTTCTTTCTGGAACAATGCACATTTCTTCAGGCTGAGTTTCAATGCAGCTGATGATATCCGTTGAAGAACTTCTGCCATGTTTTTGAGGTGTTCATCAAAAGTTTTCCCCATCACGATTATGTCATCCAGATATACCAAGCATGTCTTCCAGTGGAGTCCTTTCAGTACCTTCTCCATTAGGCGTTCAAATGTGGCCGGAGCATTGCAGAGACCAAACGGCATAACTTTGAACTGCCATAATCCGTTACCAACGCTAAAGGCAGTTTTCTCCTTGTCTTTCTCTGCAATCTCCACTTGCCAATATCCGCTTCGCAAGTCTAGCGTAGAGAACCATCTCGTACCAGCTAGCGTGTCCAAGGTGTCATCGATTCTGGGGAGCGGATATCTGTCCTTCTTGGTTATGTCATTGAGCTTCCTGTAGTCTACGCAGAATCTAGTACTGCCATCTTTCTTTTTAACTAAGACTACTGGCGAACTCCAAGGACCAGAAGATGGCTCAATTACGCCTTCACGCTCCATTTCTCTTACAAGCTCTTTGACTTCATCTCGCTTTGCTAGGGGTACACTTCTAGGTGGCTGTTTAATCGGCCTAGCTTCGCCTGTGTTTATTTCATGTTTAACCAATGCAGTTCTACCCTGACTTTGGTTTCCCATGGCGAAGATACTGGCATGCCTTTTTAGCAACTGTTTGGCTTTATTTCTTTCTGTCGCTGACAGTCCTGCTACCCATTTTCCTACGTATTCCTCAAATTGTTCACGTTCTTCGGCGGACAAATTGGTAGGCTCTATCTTCCTCTCACAGTTTATTATTGCCTCTGCTGGAGTACACTGGCCAATATCGCAATTTTCTTTGATGACTTTTTCATGGTCTGCCAAGTTAAGTACTCTTATAGGGACTATTCCTCCTTTACTAGTTTTTACTAGAGCTTTTGCTGTTATAAGCTCTCTCATTAGATCTGCTGGTTCTACAACCCACAACCGATTGTCCTCACAATCTCCCTTCATACGCGCCCATATAACTGTTTCAGACTGCGGCGGTAACGTCTGACTCTCAATAGCAAATACTTTTCTTACTTGCGGCTTGCTGTCATACCCAACATCAAGGGGTATTTCCACATTACGCCAAATCATCAGCTGTTGCCCCATGTGTAGATTAATGCCATGATTAATCATAAAATCGGCTCCAATAATTACCTCATCGACAATATCGGCAACAATAAACACATGCCTCACGTTGATGTTGGCTATAGTCACCTTCAATTCAATCTTACCATAGACAGTGGCAGGCTCTCCAGTAGCTGTACGTAGCCGTATATTGCTTAAACGATCGCATTTCCCCTTTACTATATCGGGCCTTATTATTGACTGCGACGCCCCTGTGTCTATGGTAAATACGTGCTTTTCCCCGTTGATGTGTCCAGACGCAGTAAGGTTGCTATTTTTCTGCTGCATCACTGATATGGAGATTGTGGGGCCCTCGTTTGTGGGAGCTAGCTCTTGCCCCTTAGCGCTAGCTCGTTTTAGTTTAACGGGGACTCTTGTGATGTTGTTTGGTTCACCCGTTTGCTGTTTCTTGGTGGTGAAACAGATCTACCTCTTTTTCTTGGTGCTTTGCAGTTGCGCTGAAAATGACCAATTTTTCCGCAGTTAAAGCATTTAGGCTTTTCTTTGGTAGCACCTTCCGCCAACAGTTGTCGCATTGCCTCCTTCAAACTAGCAACTAGGCTGTTATCCTCCTCGGGCAAAACCTCCACATTCCGCACTTTACATATCTGTGGCTTGAAAACCATCCTTGCAGTCTCTTGAGCCAGCGCAAATGAAACAGTCTCAGCGAAAGTAGATTTCTGCGTTGCGCACACAGCCAGTTTGACATCAGAGTCGCGAATGCCATTAACGAACGCCTCAGTTTTAAAGTGGTCCAGTAACGGGTGACTCTCGCCTGGATATGTGAGCTGCACTAACCGCTCGATTTCCATTGCGAAATCTTGTAGAGACTCGTTAGGCTTTTGAACTCTACATCGCAATTCCATTCTGTATAAATCGCGCTTGTGCTCACCACCATACTTGCGCTGCAATGCTGCCATTATTTCATTATAGTTGTTTCTGCTGCTTACTGGCACGGTCTCAAGTACCTCTGCGGCTGTACCCTTTAAGGACAAAATTAACTCTATGGCCTTTTCTTCAGCATCCCATCCATTTCTGCTAGCAACCGTCTCGAACTGGAATCTAAAGATGCTCAATGGTACGCTGCCGTCAAAGCATGGCGCTTTTATTCGCGCAGAAACCTCCGCAACTGCTCGTACTGGCCCGCCACTACACTCAAGGTTATGCACTTTGTCCTCTAGAGCATGCAATTTTTCTTCGAACTCTTTTGCATGCTGTTCCAGGCCACCGCTTTCTAAATGTTGGACTCTATCTGCCAGCTCTGAGAATTTATTCTCAATAGAATCCACCCTCCTATTAATGGCCTCAGAAACCTCTACCAGAGTCTCGTTCGTGGCTCTATTTGACTCCTGTATTTCTGCTACAAGTTTTTCAGTGCTGATCCTTGATGCTTCATGCATCTGCTGAGAGTTCTGTTTAATTTCAGTTATTTCGGCTACAAGCTTTTCAGTGCTGATCCTTGATGCTTCCTGCATCTGCTGAGAGTTCTGTTTTATCTGGATCATCATAGCAGCGAACATTGAATTTATGTCCATGCTGCTGGTCGTAGCAGGAACACATACCTCTACATCGTCTTTGTCCTCAAACTCGTATGTCCCGATGTCTATGCCGCGATTCTTAAACTCATCTATCAGCCTCTTCTGCAGTTCTGCCTTGTTACCTGCTGTTGGCAATTCCCTCTTACTAAGCTCCTTTTTAAGCTGTTCAACTTTTAGCTCATCAAATTTCATAATTATTTTTTTTATATTGTCCTTTTTTCCTTAAATTGCAATGTCCTTTTAATTATTTTTGCAATTCCACTTCTGACACCAATTGTTACGTTTTTAGACCTTTTCGTAAAAACGCTTTTTATTTATCCTTCAAGGATTCGTTTAATTGCATCAAATTAATAACACAGACAATTACTTTTAGAAATATAATGCGGCAACACTTTATTTACTATTTAATTAACACGAGTATTTGTACTACTAAACACTTAGCGATGTAAACACGTCTAGATTTAAAATCTCACTGATTCCCGCTGTTCACTGGCAGCGTCTTTATATAGCAAAATGACGACGTCTGGTAACTTCGCGAAGCATCTGGTCATGGTTGTTGTTGGTTGTGCTTTACTTAACATGTAGCTATATACGTGTGTTTGTATATATGACAATGCTGTCTTGTGTTTTGTTTATTGTAACTATGTGTGGTTGTATGTATGAGTGTTTTGTGTGTTGTGTAGTTTTGTTTCTTCTTGTGCTATGTGGGCATGTTGCTGTGTATATTTGTGTGTATGTTGCTGTGTATATTGATGTACATGTTTAGTTTTTATTAGCAGCGAATACTTGCGTACAAGATCATTAAGAATAACATCATCATCTCTTAGCATTGATGTTGCTAGGTTTTTCGTTATTGTTATTTACACTTATTATTGCACAGCCTCGAATGATCTTGTATATTCTCAACGATGTATCCGGAATATTCCATTTCCGTTAATTCAAATATTATCTGCATGGTGTTGACCAGGGTTGTAACATTTTGACAACTAGAGATGGTTTGACAGTGCTGCCAAGTACATATAGCCCCATTGTCGTTATATTTGAATCTATTTTTAAACTTTGTAACAATACATTTGATATATACATATGTATACACGCTTTCCATTGCTTAACTATTTTCTTCATATTGTTTACGTAAATTAAAAATATAAGTGTTCCCAGCACTACACCCTGAGATACTCCTGCATAAACTATTTTTGTGGATGAAACGTATCTACAATATTTTGCTCTTTGGGTTTTTTTGCTAACATATCTTTTAAAACAAGCAAATTCGGTCCCTTTAACACCATTTTTCCCCAATTTTTAGTAATAATATGTGTAAGATTTCAAAAGCTTTTTTGTATACTGTTCTAATTTTTTTAGACCAATTTTTTATTTTAAATAATAATAGGCTTTTTTTATAAAATTATAACTTGTTAATTTTATCAACGGGCTTAAGTTCGAATCTGCAAGACTGCAAACCATTTTTTTTATTATTTTATTAATAAATGAATTTGTTCAAATTCTATTTTTTTTATTAATTTATATTAAGATTGGAATATTAAGAATATTTTTCAATAATCATCAAACCAGCAGAACGGATCAGTACTGATTTTTAAAATTATAACTTTAAAACTATTATTTCTGAATTTATCAATATTAAAATGATTGAAAATATATCTATAGATATTAAAAACATTTCAAAATTGAAACTTATTTCTTTCCTGTCTATGTTTAAGCTGAATTTTACGTTTTATATCTTTATGTATATTATTAACTTATTAGTTTACCGTCTATGTATTTTATTGGAATTCTCTGTTGGGATCCAATTATTATTCCTTTGTTATCAACATTGTTTGGCTGGAATATTTTCTTGGATTCCAACGAGTAAACCGCTAACGGGTAGGTTAAACATTGTCTTCGCCATTTTAAATTTTTACTAGTTATAGCACTTGCTTTGTGAACTTTTTCGGAACCACATATCGCTATTCAAGGTAACAAAGAGTTGAAAAAATAAAGGAACTCATATCAAAAATTTCAATTAAAATATTGAGTTTTTATTTTATTTCATAAATGTTATACCACACACACAAACATTTGGTCCTTCGAGCCGGATTTCTTGGAAATTTTTGTAAGAAATTAACTCATCGTATTTTCTTTTTCTCACTTACATCAAGGAATTTCATCGTTGAGAATTCATCAAAACCACCAAAATATTCTTCGTTTATTTGGAAAATATCGAACGTTTAAATTAAAGGTGCGTAAAATAAATTCTGATTTTAATTGTGTTAAAGTGAAAAAAGACAAAGTGTGTAAGGTAATAGAAGGAATAAAATACACACATACATATTATACACTTGTGTATACATATATAATTATATGCATAAATTGTTTTTGTGATTGATCGCGTGTCATCCCTCATTAGTAGAAATAATTAACCATTATTTTTGACGTTTGTTTTAATTAATTTTCGGTCGGTACGAAAAAAATCTTCTGTGGTTTTAAGTACGTGGACGGACGGAATTGCAAATAAAAATAATATTTTTATAAAATATTAGCACCTTCTATCTTAAATTACTGAATGTTAAATTATTTCAATTAAATTGATGGAACAAAAAATTCAGAAAAATGGGACATGAAGAAAAATAATCAAACGGTAACACAGGTATTATAACAATAACATGTTAACATCAGGTTGATACAGTTCTCGTATTCTTTTTCACAATAAAATTTGTGTAAATAGGAACTGTTATCAAATTCAACTAAGCTACCTAATAAGTGGTGACAAACACAATACACATGAGCACTGATGATGAAAGGGTTGCGTCATTCGAAAACAGCTGTTCTGCTCTGCTGTGTAAGTTGAATAAAACTGATGTTGACTTTCCTTTGTGCCTTGGAATATTTATCATGTCTTTCTGAGATTTAAAAACAAATTTCGAACAATTAGCCTATGAATCTTAATTCAATTTAATATAGCAATATAAATGTTCGTTAAAATTCTTACTACATTAAATAATATTTACTATAATTTATATATTATTATAACTGAGTGCAACAACAAGTGTGAGTTTCTTTTTGCTTTAATTTTTAATTACAAAGTTGTTTATTTGTTCATCTTGTTTTTAACTTTATTTGGTATACACCCTACCGTTGGTCACTTTGACTATTATATCGTGTGTGCATTAATTTTCTCCCATAAATTTGCTATTAATTTATATATTCAAAAATAAATCATGGCGAATAAACATTTAAATAAATTTACGCGCGTATCGGATTCCCTCATTAAATTCGCAGGTAATTTTAATGATTGTCATGAGGATTTCCGTACGGTTTTTACTCTACAAATTCAACGCGACGAATTAAAGAATTTATGGGAAAAAGTTAAGAATGTATATGAAGGGTGGGTCGACTATGTTGACGATAATGCAAAGCTGAACTCTGAAGATGTAAATGTAGCTGCTTCTAAATATCAGAGTACATATATGGCTTACCTTAATTGTTTAGCCTTGATTAATGAAAAGTCTCAATATTTAGAGGTTAACATGCCAAAATTAAATGAATCTTCTGTTAAAAACTCACACTTGGGCAACTCAGAACAAAATTTAACATTACCTCCTTGTGATGTAAAAACATTTGAAGGAGATTATTTACAGCCATATATATAAATAGTTCGCGTCTCTGTAATATAGAACGTCTTTGCTATTTAATACGTAAAACCGCCGGTGAAGCGAATGAAATCGTGTCTAAGTGCCCGTTAAGTAACGAAGGCTTTGATGTTGCTTGGCGAAACCTTAAGGATGCATATGAGATTCCTCGTATGTTGGTTAATAACCAATTGAAATTATTATTTAACCTTCCCTCCGTTGATAAGGAATCTAGTGCCGGTTTAAGAACTTTTCAGCGCGGTATTAATAATTGTCTCACATCGCTTTCTGTTTACGAAGTTCCAACAGACAATTGGGATCCTATTTTAATTTTCCTTTCGATTCAACGTTTACCCACTTCTACCGTTAGTTTATGGGAACAAAGTGTTCGTAATAAATCGGTTTTGTCCTCGTGGAAAAGTTTAGATGAATTTCTGACGGAAAGGATTCAGACTTTGGAGTGCGTTCATGATCTTAAAGGTTCGCAGTAATCTGTAAAAAATTCGGGTCACAGGGTCAGGGCTCATGTTGTAAATTCTACTTCTGCTTCTACGTCTTGTGTTTTATGTCGGAATTCAAAACACCTCTTGAAAGGATGTAAGCGGTTCAAAAATTCTTCAATTTCGGAACGATTTTCAATGGTGAAAAAATGTCATTGTTGTTGTGCGAATTGCTTATCACGTGAACATGAAGTAAAGAGCTGCAAGAGTGCTTTTAATTGCAGTATTTGCAATAAGACGCATCATACTTTAGTACATCGAGATAATGCTACCTCGGAAGTTGCGCCTAGGGATAATTTTGCTACCACGTCTGGCAATTTGGCCCAGAATGCTCAAGTAGATTACTCCCTGCCTTCTACATCAAGTGGGATATCTTCGAGCAGTAATCCTACTCGACAGGTATTTCATGTCTCTCAGAACCGAAAAGTGCTTCTGGGAACAGCTATGGTGAATATTGTTCACAATGGTATGACTTACCCAGCTCGAGCCTTGATTGACCCAGCTTCAGAGTCATCTTTCATCTTTGAGCATTTACAGAATCGCTTGAAACTATTTGCACATTGAGTTTCAGGAATTAATCGAACTCTTTCTGCCAATACTAGAAAAGTTCGTAGTTTGAAAATTGGTTCTCCCTTAGATTCATCTATCCTATTGGAAACCATGGCCCTGGTACTACCTAATATATCAGGCCATCTACCTTCGTTCATTGTAGGCTATAGTTGTCCTAATAGTTTTTCGAATTTACAGCTAGCAAACCCTCGTTTTTACCAAACTCAGCCTGTTGATGTACTTTTAGGAGCTGATTTGTATCCACAGATTATTTTGAGCGAAATTAGTCGTGATATTTTCGGATATTTGGTGGCGCAACGGACCGTATTCGGATGGATTGTTACAGGATCTGTTCAGGAATCACGCGTTCAGGTTTATTCGACCACAATAGAGGCGTCTCTGGAAGACAATTTAAATAAAGATCTTCTTCGCTTCTGGGAACTTGAAGAAACTCCTAAAAGGAAAACTGTTTCACCGATGGAAAAATTTAGTGAGGATAATTATAGGAAAACGACGCGGCGCGACTCCGACGGTCGTTATGTAGTGACGCTACCTTTTAAGCCGGAATTTCCTCATTCTATCAGTTTAGGCTTTTCGAAACAGAATGTCATGGCACAATTCTTGAGAAATGAGTCCTCTTTACTGCGTAAACCTAATGTCAAGGAACTATATGATGATGTGGTTGAAGAATATTTAACTTTAGGTCATATGAAGCCTGTATCGGATAATTTTGCTAAACCTTCTCTTTCGTGTTACCTTCCTCATCACCCAGTGATTAGGCCTGACAGGAAGACCACAAAATTGCGTGTGGTGTTTAATGCATCGAACAGAACCTCTAATGGAAATAGTCTAAATGATTGCCTTTACAATCAGATCTAGTGCTGTTGATTTTGCATTGGAGGCTGTTTCGATATGTATTTAACTGCGATATTACTCAGATGTATAGACAAATTCGTCTCGATTCCGCTTATACGCCATTTCAGCGTATGTTTTTTCGATCTTCACACGTGGAAGAGGTAATGACGTATGAGTTACAGACAGTGACTTTTGGTGTCAACTTAACCATAAGGACATTGTTACAGTTGGTAGGGCATTCGGAGGCTGAGTACCCCCTTGCTGCTGATATTTTACGTAAGGATATGTACGTTGACGACGTATTGACGGGTGCTAAAGATATTTCGTCTACTTTGAGAGCCCGGGATGAACTAAGAACTGTTTTGTCTTCAGCTAAATTTGAATTGGGGAAATGGAAATCAAATGAAATCAAAATTGTTGATGATTTACAGCCAGATTACTTTTTGAATTCAAAGCTTTTGACCTTTGTGGAGTCTAGTAGTTCGAAGACACTGGGTATTCAGTGGAATGCTCAGTTGGATTCATTTTATTTCAAAGTGGAGCCCATTATTGAAAGGTCTAGGTATACAAAAAGAGAGGTTTTGTCTACGATTGCAAAATTATTTGATCCTGTAGGTTGGTTAGCTCCGGTAATTGTTGGGATGATTTCTTGCTCTGGTCAACGGAAAGGGAATGGAGAAAATTCGTCGATTTTTATAAGGATGTAAACAGTATTCGGACACCGCGATGGGTACATTTTTCTCCAGATACTGTAGCGGAAATTCATGTTTTTTCGTAAAACGAAAGTCGCTTCTATTAAATCTATTTCTTTGCCTCGGCTGGAACTTTGTGGAGCAGTTTTGGCTTCTGAGCTTTTAAAAACAGTGAGTAGCGAAATTGGTGTTCCAATCAGACAGGTGTATTGTTGAACTGATTCTACTATTGTGCTTTGTTGGTTGAGGAAAACCTCAAGTAGTTGGACAACGTTTGTTGCTAATAGAGTATGCAGAATTCAGGAGAATGTCGGAAAACACAACTGGTATCATGTTAGGTCGGAAGATAATCCAGCGGATTTAGCTATTAGAGAAGTTTCACCATCGGATCTAGCGGGAAGTGATCTCTGGTGGCATGGGCCGACGTGGCTGCGTAATTCTAAATCTAATTGGGCCATAAAGGATCTTTCGCCTATGGACACAGATGTTGAGGCCAGAGCTGTTAAGACGCATGCAGTGTTCTTTTCAGATTTCGAAGATGTGTTGAATAGATTTTCTAAGGTTGATCGTGCTCTCAGAGTGATATCATATTTGTTTCGTTTTTACTATCGGACACATTCTGCACATAGGGGCAAGTATACTTTTGAGTCGACAACGATTTCAAGTGAGGAAATATCGAAGGTAAAATTGAGATTGGCGATTTTGGCTCAAAAAGTTCATTATCCTGAGGAATATCAGTGTCTTTTGTTGAAAAAATCGATTTCCGCAAAAAGTTCGTTACAGTCCCTTAATTCCTTTTTGGACAGCAATGGAATAATGAGGTTGAATGGTCGTTTGATGAAATCTCCCTCTTTATCCTACACTGAAGAACATCCAATTATTCTACCATATTCAAGTAGGTTTACGATTTTGTTATCAGAATTTGTACATATGATTTCGATTCATGGCGGGAATCAGCTGATGCTGCGGATTATACGCATTGAATATTGGGTCCCACGGCTCAAGGTGTTGGTTTGCACTGTAGTGAAGCGCTGCAAACGTTGCAGTTTTGATAGGAAACTCACATGCAATCAGATCATGACAGCACTTCCTCCAGAGTGAACTACTTTAGATCGTCCTTTTACCACTACTGGCGTGGATTTCGCAGGACCCTCTGACCTGAGGAGTTTTACAGGTCGATCATGTCGAATAACAAAGGCATATGTCTGCATCTTTGTATGTTTTTCCACCAAGGCAGTCCATTTAGAAGCTACGACGGATTTGTCTTCGGATGCCTTCATGGCTGCTTTTCATCATTTTATTGCTAGGCGAGGTTGTCCACAAACAGTATTTTCTGACAATGGCACAAATTTCGTAGGTGCTTCTCGAGAGATTGAAAAGGATTTTCGCACTTTTTTGAAGGAAAGTCAGGCTCGTATATGTTCAACATTTGGAGTCTCGTGGCGGTTTATCCCAGCTGTTGCGCCTCATATGGGGGGACTCTGGAAGGCGGCTGTCAAAAGTTTCAAGCATCATTTTCGCAAGGAGGCTCAATCTGTTAAGTATACATTTGAGGAGCTTTCGACTGTGTTCGCGAGAATAGAGGCGTGCCTAAATTCGCGCCCACTATGTCCTATGTCAGATAATCCTAAGGAGCCAGTGGCTCTTACTCCGGGCCATTTCTTGATAGGCGGGCCAATATTGGCGCCCCCTGAACCTTCAATATATGAGTCAGCAATAGGTTTGATAAATAGATACCACAAAGTTAAGGCACTTACGCATAATTTCTGTAGCCGATGGAAGGAAGAATATTGACAAAATTTGCATAGACGTTATAAATGGAAATTTCCTGAGCGTGATATAGCTGTAAATGATTTAGTTGCTTTTCGTCATGAGCAACTTTCGCCCACTGCCTGGAAGTTAGATCGGGTCGTGAAAACGTATCCAGGTACCGATGATCATGTTCGCGTCGCCGACGTTCGAACACAAAATGGGATTATAAGACGACCAATCACAAAACTGGTCAATTTGACCACCTAATTTTATCGCATTTACTAAACTTCATTCTTTCCTAGTAATATGGACACTTTAAAACTTTTTTCGGAAATTGTATTGCTAGAGGAATATGAAGAGGCGATGGAAGTATCGGGCCCATCATTGGAGGCACCGCTGTATTAAGGGGCTTCTGCGGTTATTACCAAGGAGAATAGTCCTGCCTCTTCAACGAATACCACTGAAGTCGCCGGAAAACCTAAGCCTGTCGACAACTCCGACTCGTCGACGTCGCCAAAAGTCGTAGAAAAGGTTGAGGCCAAGCAATGCAAACTTTGCAAGAAACCGCATCCCTTACGAGGGTGCCTTCGGTTCAAACGCTTGGCCCATGACAAAAAATTGCGGCATATCCTTACCTTTGGTTACTGCTCGCGCTGTTTGTCAGAGCACCACACGAGGAAAGATTGTCCTAGCACTCGGAAGTGTAGTAAATGTTAGGGTGAACATAACACTCTGCTGCATTCTCCGGGTGTAAAAGACAACAAATCCTCCACCATAAAATCGAAGCCAGTGCCTGCGCCTTCACGGCCGCTCCCAAGTACGTTGGCTGAACCTATGCTGCCTCTTCGCCACGTGATAGCTTTCTCACCAACTTTTCAGGTGAAATTGCACATGGGGAATAAAAAGATTCAATTGCGGGGAGTCATTGACCTTTGTTGCAGTCACAGCTATATTTGCCAACATTTGGTGCAGCGGTTAATGATTCCTGTTGCAGATTCATATTGTCATGTGAATATTGAATCGATTTATGACCCATTAAAGCGGATTTCCTTAACCGCTAAAGTTTCTGTGATGCGTTGTGTGAAAACGCCCGTCGAAGACGTATCGCCAAAAATTGGAAATAAATTTCCTGATTTCAAGTTGGCGGCCAGAAATAGTTGCCGAAGTACTTACAGGCCAATCAAAGACGAGTCCAGGTTGTGTGATGACCCAACACACGACCTGGATTGGTCATTTCTGGCCAATCCCCGTTTTAATATCGTGTTTTAACACAGTTCATGGATCTGACCAAAACCATCCCACATGGGTTCAGTTTATGGGTCTGTGGTAAAAACCATATTCAGTTTATGGATCTACTGAAAACCATGCCGCAAAACTCAGTTGATAGATCTGTCGTAAAAACCATTCGCCTTTTGTATTATAAAAAATATATACTTTTATTATAAATATACCTTGTATTATATCGAAGTATTTACTTTATTATTTATACTTAAAATTTATTGTCTTGCATGTAACTATGTTCCTGCAAGGTGGCCGGCAATGTTTAAGCTGAATTTTACGTTTGATATCTTTGTTTATATTATTAACTTATTAGTTTTCCCTCTATGTATTTTATTGGAATTCTCTGTTGGGATCCAAATATTATTCCTTTGTTATCAACATTGTTTGGTTGGAATATTTTCTTGGATTCCAACGAGTAAACCACTAACGGGTAGGTTAAACATTGTCTTCGCCGTCTTCAATTTTTACCAGTTATAGCACTTGCTTTGTGAACTTTTTTGGAACCACATATCGCTATTCAAGGTAACAAAGAGTTGAAAAAATAAAGGAACTAATATCAAAAATTTTAATTAAAATATTGTGTTTTTATTTTATTTCATAAATTTTATACCACACACACAAACAGACTACATTATGAAAATTGAAAACTGGGGAAAGCAATATAATATTTAATAAAATTCTAACATATTTTAGATTACCCCATGACCTTTTCAATAACTTTTTAATAATCTAGTCATGTAAATGAAATGTCTATTATTCTGTGCTGCACTATCAGCATTAATTTATTTATTTATTCATTATTATTATGAGAAGAACAATACAACAAGATTTTATGTTATTTAATAGTATTGCGGAGGTAGACGCAAACATATTATGTAGTATAAATTTTTTATTAAATTAACAAATTAATAATAAATTAACAAATTAATATATATTTTTTTTAGTATACATAAAATAATATAACTGTATATAAAATATTAGAAATAATCATGACAAAAAAATAGTGTCAATTATTATAAATATATTAACCAAAGTGAGTAACTATTGCGAATTTGAAGTGCTTTGCATTGCTTATAATTTGTATATTGTTTGGAAGATCATTCCAGAGACGTATGGCATTACCAAAAAAATGTTTTTCAGACAATAGTTTACGGTATCGAACAGAGTTAATTTTGTATCCCCCATTTGATCTCGAAAACGTAATTCTGTTGAAGAGGTAAGATGGCTGCTTAAGAAATATAATTTTATGTAAAAACAATAGCGGACGGCATTTTAAGAGGTTTCCAAAATAAATATTGAAAATAGTGTAGGATAAGGGGCGATATGCCATCTCTTCTTGAAAGCCCATAAATATATCTGGCAATGTTGTTGTAGGCCAATTTTAATTTATTTTTATTTATTGTGTTGCAATTAGAAAAAAGTTCACATCCATAAGTTAATACTGGTAAAATATATGTCTTGGCAAGCAGCATGCGTATGAAGTCAGGGTATTGTTAAAAATGATTCCAAGATTTTTGGCATGTTCGACTACCTCAATTGGTGAGTTACCAATAAGTATTGGCGGCAAATTATATTGCTGCTTTTCTTTATCACCAACGCTTTAAATATCTTTGCATTTAGGCAGAGTCCGTTTATTGAAGCCCATTTGAAAACATTTTCTAGGTCACGATTTAATTTATTAACACAATTATTTATATCAGAAGGCATACAGCTGAGAGTGAGTTGAACGTCATCTGCATACATCTGGATTTCACAGTGAGTGACTAGTAGCGGCAAATCATTGAAGTAAATTGTACATAATAAGGGTCCAAGTATAGAGCCTTGTGGAACTCCTCTAGACATTAAACAGTCTGTTGACTTGTTACTGCCGGAGTAAACCAACTGGCTTCTATTAGATAAATATGAATAGAGTAATTTTATAGAAGTGTTTGAAAAGTGGCACATAAATTTTAGTTTCTGATATAAAATAGTATGTTCAACGGTGTCAAAAGACTTGGAGTAAAACAAAAAATTATATAAGGTTTTTGCCCAATTTTGAACGTATCTCTTCGCAAATCTCAGTAAGGGTTGTTGTGCAGCTGTGGTTCGGCCTGAAACCTGATTGTTTCCCTGACAATATATTATTATTATTATACAAATATTCTGACATCTGCGTATGAAATAGCCTCTCAACAACTTTTGATAGATAAGGCAATATTGCAATTGGTCTATAACTCTTATCAGGCTTTGAGACTGGTATGACTTTTGCCGATTTCCAGGTAGATGGAAAAGTTGATGTTGTCATTATTGTGTTAGCCAAATGAGTTATTTGTGGTAGTATGTGATCTATTATTAATTTAACAAATTTAGGATGTACACCATCATCTCCTACAGAATCCGATGTTATACCTAGTATAGCTTTGATGACATCAATCAGAGTAACGTGTTCAAATTGAAAGAGTGTTGGGTTTTGGTGTCTATCATTGTTGAGGTTACTAAAGGCATTCAAGGATTTGTTATAATTTAGGTTTGCTTGCGGCATTGCTATGTTGGCAAATTCTGAGTTCAATTTGTTAACATCAACACTATTTTCGGTTTCTGAACAGCTTTTCGCTAACCCAAGGGATCGAATTTCACTCCATTTCTTCTTTGAACAAATAGCCAATTGAAATTTTTCTTCATAATATTTTGTCTTAGCAAGTCTTATTTGTGAATTTGTTTTTCTTCCACAAGCTTTGAAATAATTGTAGAGCTCCGGAATTTTAAACTTTTTCATATAGCGTATGCACGATCTCTTTGATTGATTAAAATTTTGATTTCGTTCTTGAACCACGAATTCTCTTTTCTTACTGTTTTAGTTTTAGTTAAGACGTACTTTTCATATACAGTAGTTCCCGCTTAAGTGAACAAAGCAAAATGCACAATTTTTCGTTCATTTAATCGGGGATTCATTTAAGCGGGACCTCGGATAAATGAACAATTTGTGACTCGGTTAAATGCATATTTATTCATTTAAAAAAATAACAAAGTATAGTTTAAATTAAAAAGAATTTAAATTTTATGTATTTATTTAAAGCAAACAGAAGGTCATTAAATATACATACATATGTGCATTAGGGCGTCTCGAAAAAAAAAAGTTCGCCGTACACCACAGAATATAAAGTATTGTTGCAAGGCAGTTTTGAAAAAAAAAATTTTAATTTTTTTTGCCGAAAGTAGGGGTCGCCAAACCACATTTTTCGTTATATCTTCGACATTTATAGTCCTATCTCAGAGTGTGATATATCGATGTTTTCGTCTTGAGGAGGCCAATATTTTGATTTAATAGTCATTAACCTCAAATATCTCATTCTAGTATTTATCTACCAGATCTCAGTTTCTACCACCCTATTGTCAGAAAATTAAAGCCCGCAAAAAATCATTAAACTTTTGTTAAAGAAGTTTTTCGATATTTCCAACAGAACTGTTAAAAAATACAATTTATGTTTTTTGCCGAATGTAGGGGTTACCTTTTTGAGTATTTTTGTCAGATTTTCTGTATTTACTGTCGGATCTCACAGTGCGATATATCGATGTTTTTGTCTCGAGGAGGCCAATGGTCATCTTTAATATTCATTGACCTCAATATAACCGTTCTAATAGTTAAGGCTGTTCTTATGAAATATTTCCATAATTCCGGTAGATCTATAAGAAAAAAATTAATGTTTTTTGTCGAGCCTAGGAAATGTGATTTTAAATTGATTTGAAATTTTTCGTACAAAATTTTATACCCGGAAATCCATCTTTCGGTTAGACGTTAACGGGAGATTAAGTAAATTCGAGTTAGTTTAAATCCTCTAATAATGGAAGTAGTACCGTTATTACTCTCATAGTTTATTTATTTTTGTATTATCCATGAAATATCTGTTGGAATTATCAATATTTAATCGTGTCGTGTCAAGAATTAATTTAAATAAACTAAAAAATGTCTTTTACTATCAGTGAATTAAACAACATTAAATTACCAACTAAGGGTGATGTTATTAATTTCTTTTTACATCTTCGGCATAACGCTGGTAGAATTCGAAAGCTGGGTGCTTCTAAACAAGAAGTTTTGAGAGGTATCATCATTTTGTGGCAGCGCGCAGGCATTCCAGTAATGTCGGTAAGTGGTGTTCGTAAAAGTTTGGATAAGCTTCTGAATGATTACTACAAAATGGTAAAATATAAATTCGAATACAATGTAAATGAGTGGAATAGATTGTTCTTAATTTCGCGTTGTAAGTGCGGTATTGAAAGAAATATTGCATGCAATTGCACAGCCTCTGATAAAATTCCAGACCACGCAAAAGAGTTTTTCATCGATCAGTGCGGTCCACGATTGTTGACTATAGATTATGTTGCTGATATGATGTCGACGAGTAGCAACGGTGAAGAAATGTCGAAGACTGTTGAATCATCTTATGGGTTGCGTGACGAATTTGTCAGCGTTGGGTATAATGTAGACAGTGAAGAAGAGCAGGAGAAGATTTAAAGTTGTCGATTACCGCAAAAGCAAATGAAGAGTTATCACAAGAAACTGCCGAAAGCATATGCCAGTTTTTTGATGGACTTGTCATCGACAAAAACAAAATATTTAGGGAACGTGTAAAATTCCGTAAGCAAGCAACAGTCGCAGCAAAATGTAACGATTTAATAACGTGCATTTCTTTCGATGGTAAAAAAGAGCCTACTTTGAAAAGAATAACGGAGGCAAATGTGACTCGGAATGTTGTTGTCAATGAAGAGCATATCACTATATTGAAAGAGCCACACTCCAAATTCATTGGCTATGCTACGCCCACTGACAGCACCGGTATGGAAATCCAAAAAAGTATAGTAGATTTCTTAAGGAATGGAAACTTCAGTACGGATAACTTAGTAGCTTTTAGCTGCGATGGAACTCCTACCAACACTGGTTACAAAAATGGAATCATTCCAAGAATGGAACGCCAGTTACAGAGGCCGTTGCAATGGTTCGTGTGCCTATTCCACTTCAATGAATTACCATTCAGTGCTTTATTGAGATCATTGCTTGGCAAACAGAAAGGACCTGGACTCTGGCCAGGAAGTATTGGAGAAGGAATTCAGAATTGTACGCAGTATTCTGTAAGTTTCGCATACTTTTCTTCAATGAAATTTTAATCATGCCATTAACAATTCGGATCTCTATTGTTTACTCCATTCTGTTAGGTCAATAAAAATTTCGAGCGAATTGAAATGGGAGAAATGCCAGCAAACATAGAAGGATGGAGTGTTCGAGGCGATCAGTCGTACTTGTATCGTATGGTTCGAACTGTCCATACCGGAGAATGCGATGACAGATTAGCCAGCGAGAAGCCCGGAGCTATTAGCACAGCGCGCTGGTTGACAACTGCCTCTAGAATTCTCCGGTTTTATGTAACGTGCGCTAAACCCCCAGTTATATTGAAAAAACTGGCTGAGTTTGTTATGAAAGTTTACGCGCCATTTTGGTTTCTTGTGAAAAGCCAACCACTTGCAATTCACGGAAGTCGCCACGTTTTTAAATGTATATCTTGGATTCGTCAATTGCCAGAAGATGTTCAACAGATACTTCGTCCGTCGATAGAAAATAACGCGTACTTTTTCCACCCCGAGAATGTATTGTTATCGATGATAACGGACCAAGATCCGCTAGTACGTTCAGACGGCTATAACAAGATTTTGTCTGCGCGAAATGAAGCAGCAGTAGGCATTCGTCAAATGTACCGTGCACAAGTTAAAAATTTCATAGACTTCGAAAGTGACTCATATTACCATATGATCAATTGGACCAAATTTGAATTGACTGAGCCGCCGTGCTTGCAGTTCTATATGCAAGACCAGCTGGAAGCATTACAGTTTTCAAAAGAAATAATCGAGATACCAGGTAGCACAAGAAAAACAACTTTGTTTGATAGTTTTGTTGACTAACCTTAATTAATTTCACAGAATATCCGTGCCATTCTCAAAACACCGAGCGTTTTGTTCATGTAGTACATGAGTCTGCCATGGCTGTTACCGATGAGCAACGCCTAGGCCACATTTTTTCCAAGCTCGAAAGCCGTGAAAAATATAGCCAACTTGGGTCATTTCAAAATATGATTAAATAAAATTGTTTTAATATACACAGATCTTTGAAATTTTATTGTATTGGTACAGATATTATGGTAAGTTCGAAAAGAGTGTATCACTATTTAGAAAAGAAGATACTAGGCAAAAACATCGATATATAATACTATAAAATCCGACTGTGAATACCGAATATATGATAACTGTTTAAAAAGTCAACCCCTACATTCGGCAAAAAACATAAATTATATTTTTTTTAACACTTCTGTTGGAACTATCGAAAAACTTCTTTAACAAAAGTTTAATGATTTTTTGCGGGCTTTAATATTCTGCTATTAGGGTGGTACATTAGGGTGGTAGAAAATGAAATCTGGTGGGTAAATACTAGAACGGGATACAAAATACCATTGACTATTAAAGCAAAACATTGGTCTCTTTGAGACAAAAACATCGATATATCACACTTTGAGATCCGACTGTAAATGCCGAAGATATAACGAAAAATGTATTTTGGCGACCCCTACTTTCGGCAAAAAATATTAAAAAATTTTTTTTTTAAAATGTCTTACAACATTACTTCGTATTCGGTGGTGTACGGCGAACTTTTTTTTCTTGCCTATATGGCGAGACGCTCTAATGTGCATACATATGTATAAAAACAAGACAAAAACAAATCTATCTTTAAAATTATTATATATGTACATAATTACATAGATTTCAAGAAAATTTTAGAACGATAAAATTATTCATTTTTGAAAAAATTAGTTAATTTTGATAGCAATGTTGATTTTTTACAATTATCAATCACTCCTTTTTCAATATGTTCAATTTCATTCATATATTTAGAGTCGGTTGAAAAAAATTTACGTAGAATTGAAATTGAGTTTAAAACTTCTGAAAAAGTGGGCATGATTTCATTGTCTTCTTCATTCATTCTCTATTTAGGCTTTCTTGGACAGTTTCGGCGTCACTAAGCTGGCCATAGCAATCTAGATTATCATCGCAGCGAATAAACTCCTGAAAATCATTTCCAAGATCGTTTAATAACAATTCCTCTTGTACTTGGCAATCATCCTCGTTGTTAAACGTATAGGAGCTCAAAACTTCTATTGGAAAGTTTTGTTTGACGAAGAAACCCTGTTTTAAAAATTAATACATATTTATTATCCATATATTAAAAAAGATTGAAAATAAATTACATACTTTTTTGAAGCAATTTATTATAGTTGACGGCTTCACTAACCACCAAGAGTGTCTAATCATGTTCATTGTAGTTAATATATTTATAGACTTAGTAAAACTTTCAAATTTTTTTCCTGCTTCAACGTGGGAAATTTGTTTTCGAATGATATTTTGCCTATAGTATGACTTAAAAGAATGGATTATTCCTTGGTCTAGTGGTTGAATTAGTGAAGTTGTATTTGCGGGAAGAAATTCTAATTTTATGTTTGTTAAAGGTACATTCACTTTATGACATGAGGCATTGTCTACAAATAAAATAATGTTCATGTTTTCAGATACCATATCCCTATTTAGAGACATCAAGACATCTTCCCATATGTCTTTTGTCATCCAAGCATTACTTTGTGAATAATATTTGAGAGGTACACCCAGAGAAAAGTCGCATTTTAATATCGAAGAGAATCGTTGTTGAAATAAAAATTTTGCAACTTTATGGTTTACCACGTTAATTCAATATTGAGCAGCTTCGATAGTATGAAAAACCATATTAAATGAACAATAAACACTTTTGATATTTGTATTTTTCTCTAAAATAAAAATATTTTTGTTAAATTGAAAACGTTCAACATTGCATTAAGAACAAACTTTTTTGGTTTCATAATCAATTTCGTATTAACAATGACAGCTGTAAATCAAAAACTTTTCAACTTCAATTTAAAAATGCTAAAACATGAGTTTAAAGGAAAATGTTTTTAAGTTCACAAAGTATATCTTTGATTCAATGTGGATACACTTTGGAACTTATAATGTGCGTTGTTAAACATATCTTCTTTGTGAAGCAACATTAAACTAACGTTCATCCATGCTTATATCAATAACGCAATGTTGATTTGAGATTGTTAATCTTCCATTCAAATTAGTGATACTTTAATTCAAAGTTGTATCACCTTATAATAATGTAGCACTTTTTGGAAGTAAGATGGTAACTCTGTTAAAAAGTATAAACAAAATAAATAAAATTTGTAAGCTGCAGTCAGAATTAAGTTTTGTATATTTTTGTGAAAAAAGTGAACAAAAAAATAATTTAATGGACAATTTAGAGATTCTAGAGGATATAGTAGTTGGTGGTGATGAAATCATAATAAGTGCAGAAGAATTTCCAGATAAAATTGGCCAAATAATTTATACTGAAGAAAATGAGGCCACGTGCTCAGTCGATGAAGACTTGGAAAAATTAAAATCTTTGCTAAATGATTTTAATCTAATGCAATTATTTCCGATATTACGTGGTAAGTAATTACGTTTAGATATATCTTTAAACCCTCTATTACTATGTTTTTATTTAATATAGCTGCTAATGTGACATATAGATGTTTGCAATATATTCAAAAAGATGATCTTAAAGATGCAATTCCACATATGGGACTTAGAATAGAATTCAGGAAGAAATTATTTTTGTGGCGTAAAAAGGAAGTAAGAGTTTTATAATTTCCATATGTTTTAAAGAGTATATTTTTAATTATTCCTTTTATCGTAGTTTGGAATTAACGACGAAACCATTTCAAATTCCAATAAAGTCCAAGACTGGCTAAAGAGAGACCACCAAAATGTCCCTTCTTCGTCTTCTTCAAATTCATCCATAAAACGTGTTCTAAATAAGGTAATTATTTCCGTTTTATTTTTTACCTAATATATATTATTTATATGACTTTTAAGGATTTGACAGATATACTAATCCGTATATCAAAAGGACAATCATGCTTAGAAATATATAAACAGTCACAAAAGCTTTCAGGTAATAACCGTAATGACATAATAAGTATTATTATAGAAGAAATTGTTTGTAGCAAAATATCACTTAAGTCCAGTGACTTTATCAGTATTGTCAACGATATATGCCAGATTTTCCCCAGTGAAGCAGTAGCAAAGGTAAGTAATTAATTTTAAATAAAAACAAATATGTATAACAATTTCTTTATTTTTAAAAAGGAATATTATTTTATTGGACGCCAAGGGAAAAAAATCCTAGTGGCAAGTTATATTCTAAATATGTTAATGCTCGATGTAAACGTTTAAAAAAGGCAGAGCAATCTGTTACGAAACTGAATAATGACGAAAAAAAGTATGAAGGTGTAGAAATAGACGAATCCATTGCTTTAGCTTTAAAAACGTCTCTTAATAGAGATAGCTCCAATTGGCAAGAAGTGTGCGACAAATGAAGTAAAACCTTTTTTATAAGGCAACGGGATTTAAAACGTCTGAGCAATATAGAGTTTTTAAAGGATTGATCTAAATATTCAGACTCTAGAGCTCCAGATCTTGTAAGTGTAATTGGAAATAATTGATAAAATTTTTTAACAGTTTGTTTTTATTAGATTAAAATAGATTTCAATTTATTGTACCCGGACAAAGAATTCATGTTATATACAAAGTGGGAAAGCTTTAAAGAGAAAATCAAAATATACTTTAGTGAGAACATTCACAATCACTACTGCAAACAGCTGCTTTCTATTGCTCAATCTACTGAAAGTAAAGGTAATTATGTATTGCATAAAAATCATAAAAAATCGTTCATAAATTTAAAAAAATGCGAATTGTATGAACTTGTCCATATTAATAGAATTAAAATTTACTTTTGTTTTCAGACACCGAGGACTACATAATAGCAATACTACTCGCTAGTATTTTACAGTCATCAACACGTTTTAAAAATGAAGAAGGAAAGCTGAAAAAGAAAATAACCATTATCGATGCACAGGAAAGTTTTGTTCTTCGGCTTATATCAATCAATAACTATGAAGCTGAAATTGCAGAACGTATAAGCAAGCATTATTCTATTGGTATAACAATTCAGCCATTTATAATTGTTCAGGGGCCTTCTGATAGCACAATTAAGTCATTTTACATCTATTTTGACAAAATTTTGTTTAAATTTTCTTCGTTGATTTGTTATAGCCACTTCCAAATTTTTTTATATATATTAATGTTATGAGCTAGTGAGGCTACGTTCTTATATAAATAAAACAATTTATTTTATTTCATTTTCCCGACGTTTCGTCAATTACTTGTTGACTTTTTCTAGGGTTTTTGGAAAATCTATTTAATAATTAAAAACATAAAATAATTATATTGCACATTTTCGCTTATTATTATGGTAACTTACAATAATTTGCTTGTTATAATTTACATATTAATTTTTTAAAAATTTAATTAACAATGCTATGGTTTTCCATTTTATATAAACACAAATTACAGCTTAAAGCTTTTTCACAGCTTTACTCAATAGCTAACTTATAATTAGTGCTTATGTTGTCCGTATCTTCTTTTAAATTCATCGTCCTTTTCCTTTTTTGTTGAATTCTTAGGCTTTCTATAGTGTATCTTTTCTTTTCAATGTTTTCTTTGTCTAGTATCTTTACATTTTTAAAATCAGCAGTGTGATTGTTGTCCAGTATGTGTTGTGATAATGCTGTTGAGTGTTTCTTCTTTTCTATGTCTGTCCTATGCTCTCTTAGTCTCATTTCTAAGTTTCGTTTCGTCGTACCTATGTATAACATATCACAGCTGTTATTGTTATTGCCATTGCATTTTATTTCGTAGACTACATTATTTTGTTGTTCCTTATTTATTGGCGCCTTAATTTTTGAAAATATTGTGTTTATTGTTTTATTTGGTTTATATGCGAACTTTGTGTTTATTTGCTTTATTGTGCTTCTGATGTTTGTGTTATCAGTTAGGCCAGGTATGTAACTTACACTATAATACTTATTTTCTTCCTTGTTGTTAGTATTTTCAGGTGTTGTGTTGTTAAATAATTTTGTGTAAGTTTCATTAATTAATTGTGTTATTACTTTTTTAGGGAAACTATTTTCAGTTAGTGTTTGTGTTATGTATTTGATGTTCTTTTTGTGAAATTGGGTGTCGCTGAGGTGAAGGATTCTGCATATAATGTTCTTGGCAGTGTTGATTATTTGATTTCTTGGTTGTGTGGAATTGAAATTTATAATTCTTCCGGATGCTGTTTCTTTTTTGTACCAATCTAGTGTTAATTTATTGTTTTCTTTGTGTACTTTTGTGTCCAAATAAGTGATCGATTGTTCTCTTTCTATTTCCATGGTAAATTTGATTCTGGGGTGATAATTGTTGAACATATTTAATATTTTATCTTTATCTTGAATTTTGATTATGGCAAAGAGATCGTCTACATACTTTACTATGTATTTTAATTTTATGTTAACTAAGTTAAGCTTTTTTAAGGTTTCGTCTAATAAATCATCTAACACAATGTCCGCAATGGTTGGTGATAGCGGGTTTCCCATTGGCATACCAAAAGTCTGTTTAAATATTTCTTTTCCGTATACAAAATAATTATTCTCGCAGAGACAAAATCGAAGTATTTTTGAGAATAATGATTTAGACATATTTGTGTATTTTTGAAGGAGTGTCCATTTTTCCAGTATAATATTAGTGGCCTTCCCTACTGGAATGTTGGTGAAAAGAGATATCACGTCAAGTGAAATTAATATTTCCCCATCCTCTAATGTGATGTTTTTTAGATCTCTTTTTAAACTTGCGGAGTTTAATACATTGTATTTGTCCGAAATGATATTTTTCAGAATTTTTCCCATATATTTAGAGAGTTTGTAGCACGGAACTTGTATCGACGAAATTATTGGTCTCAGAGGTACATTTGGCTTGTGTATTTTGGGGAGTCCATATATTCGGGGAGCATTTGCAGCAGGGCAAAGTAGTTGTTTCCTAAGCCAATTGTCAATTACATTATTTTTATATAGTTCTGATATTATGTTATTATTTTCTTTTTGTAGTTTTGTCGTTGGGTCAATTCTAAGTTTTATATATGTTGTTTTGTCATTCAATAATTGTTCCATTTTATTATTGTACTCTTCTTTGTACATTGCTACCGTTTTATTTCCTTTATCTGCTTGTACGATGATGATGTTGCTATGTTTTTTGAGAAAAGATTTTGTGTTTTTGTATACAGTCAAAATGAATTTTTCTTTTGGAGTATTTTTTAATTTTCTTTTAAATCGTATTATGTTGTTCGCTAATTTGTTTCGTGTTAAATCTTTATCCTGGTCTTCTTTATCTTCCATTTTCAAAATACATTGTTCTATGTCCGCAATTGTATGAAGTGCCGAAAAACTATTTTTGTCTACGGGTAGTGCAAACTTTTTTCCTAATGATAATAGCCATCTAGATTCAACTGGGAACTCAATATTAGTTTTATTTTCGAACCAATTAGTATTGTGTTTAAATCCATATATACTGAACTGTTTTTCTTTCAACGTGTCCAATTTTTTATTCTGTTTATTTTGTATGTTAGTGGTAATATTGTTACTTCTGTTGTTTTGTTTGTTAATAAAGGATGTGTAGTCTACGAAGGTTAACATTATTCTCAAAAATACTTCGATTTTGTCTCTGCGAGAATAATTATTTTGTATACGGAAAAGAAATATTTAAACAGACTTTTGGTATGCCAATGGGAAACCCGCTATCACCAACCATTGCGGACATTGTGTTAGATGATTTATTAGACGAAACCTTAAAAAAGCTTAACTTAGTTAACATAAAATTAAAATACATAGTAAAGTATGTAGACGATCTCTTTGCCATAATCAAAATTCAAGATAAAGATAAAATATTAAATATGTTCAACAATTATCACCCCAGAATCAAATTTACCATGGAAATAGAAAGAGAACAATCGATCACTTATTTGGACACAAAAGTACACAAAGAAAACAATAAATTAACACTAGATTGGTACAAAAAAGAAACAGCATCCGGAAGAATTATAAATTTCAATTCCACACAACCAAGAAATCAAATAATCAACACTGCCAAGAACATTATATACAGAATCCTTCACCTCAGCGACACCCAATTTCACAAAAAGAACATCAAATACATAACACAAACACTAACTGAAAATAGTTTCCCTAAAAAAGTAATAACACAATTAATTAATGAAACTTACACAAAATTATTTAACAACACAACACCTGAAAATACTAACAACAAGGAAGAAAATAAGTATTATAGTGTAAGTTACATACCTGGCCTAACTGATAACACAAACATCAGAAGCACAATAAAGCAAATAAACACAAAGTTCGCATATAAACCAAATAAAACAATAAACACAATATTTTCAAAAATTAAGGCGCCAATAAATAAGGAACAACAAAATAATGTAGTCTACGAAATAAAATGCAATGGCAATAACAATAACAGCTGTGATATGTTATACATAGGTACGACGAAACGAAACTTAGAAATGAGACTAAGAGAGCATAGGACAGACATAGAAAAGAAGAAACACTCAACAGCATTATCACAACACATACTGGACAACAATCACACTGCTGATTTTAAAAATGTAAAGATACTAGACAAAGAAAACATTGAAAAGAAAAGATACACTATAGAAAGCCTAAGAATTCAACAAAAAAGGAAAAGGACGATGAATTTAAAAGAAGATACGGACAACATAAGCACTAATTATAAGTTAGCTATTGAGTAAAGCTGTGAAAAAGCTTTAAGCTGTAACTTGTGTTTATATAAAATGGAAAACCATAGCATTGTTAATTAAATTTAAAAAAAATTAATATGTAAATTATAACAAGCAAATTATTGTAAGTTACCATTATAATAAGCGAAAATGTGCAATATAATTATTTTATGTTTTTAATTATTAAATAGATTTTCCAAAAACCCTAGAAAAAGTCAACAAGTAATTGACGAAACGTCGGGAAAATGAAATAAAATAAATTGTTTTATTTATATAAGAACGTAGCCTCACTAGCTCATAACATTAATATATATAAATAAATTTTCTTCATTTATTGAAAGTTTGGACATATGCTTCAAAATTTTTCACGTATTTTTACTTAAGTACCCTCAAGCATGTGAAGCATCTTGGGTGTTTATACAAAAATTTTTTTTTGAAATATCAACACTTCATGATATTAAATCTTCAAAAATTACATCCATTTTAACATTTCTAAATAGTATTTTAGATCAACAATAAAAATGCATATATGCTTTAAGTGCTTAAAAGATTTCGCTGAAGTCGAATTATTATTACGTCATTTAAAATTTGACCATTTTATTTCTGGAAAATTAATTAAACTTATTGGTAAACATAATAAATGTAACCAAATATTTTCAAACTATCCATCTTTTCGGAAACATTTGAGTATTCAACATGTAACATGTAATTCAATTAAACCCCAAAGTATATCAAATGATAAACCAAAACCAGCTATTTCTTCTTCTTTAGCAATACCAGTGGAAACAATTAATGACGCAGAACCCAATTTATTTAAGAATGGTGCTTCAAATCCCCAATTCAGTGTTATTATTAAGAACTTGAAGATTAATTTGCTAAAATAATTACTTTATTTACATGCCAAAGACTCTATGTCTAGAAAACAAGTAATTGAAATTCAAAATGTTATGACTTCGTTAATATCTGATACATCATCGGCTATTTCAAGAATATTAGAAACACATGAAGCATGTGACGTAAAAAGAGATATAGAGTTTCTTCTTAGTTTAGTTAAAGATCCTTTTTCAGTATTCAATTCTGAATACAAACTTTTAAAATACTTAAAAGGTATTAGTCTATATGAGTACCCAAAAAACATTGTAATTAAAAAAATATTAACTGAAAAGACCTCTTCGGGCAATACAACTTTGGATTTTAAAACTGTTGAAATTATAATTCAACCATTGCAATTTCAATTCAAAAAAATATTCGAGATTGATGGACTGTTAGATAATACTTTAGAGTGTACCCAAACTGGACTTAACAGCTCAGATTTGACCAACTTTGCAAGTGGAGAAATTTTTAAATCTAAAAAACAACTTTTTACATCAGACTTAGTTATTCCATATACACTTTTCTTTGACGATTTTCAAATTAATAACGCACTTGGTAGTCACACATACTCAATTTGTGGGTGTTACTTTAACTTTCCCACTATGCCTTCATATTTACTGTCAAAATTAGATTATATATTTCATGGCGCTTTCATATCTACTAAAAATTTAAAAGACTGTGGAAATGAAAAATCATTCTACCATTTAGTGGAAGAGCTTAAATTATTAGAAGAAAATTGTATTGAAATTACCACTCAAAACTCAACACGCAAAGTTTATTTCGTTTTAGGTGTAATAGTAGGAGATAATTTGGGAATGAATAGCATTTTAGGATTTGTTCAATCTTTTAATTCAAAAAGATACTGCCGTATTTGTACTAGAACAAAGGAGGATATGAGAACGGATTGTTTTGAATTGGAGAGTTATTTAAGAAACGAAAATAATTACCAAAATGACTTACTTACAAAGAATTTTCAAGAAACTGGAGTGAAAAGTGAATGCATTTTCAATAATTTAATAAGTTTTAATGTAACAGATAATTTTTGTTTTGACATCATGCATGACTTATTTGAAGGAATATGTATTTATGATATTTGTAATATTCTACAAGGATTAATAGCCGATGATTTAATAACTTTGCCTATTTTAAACTGTAGAAAACAATTATTTCAATTGGGTGAAATAGAAATTTGAAATAGTTCTCCTACTTTAAATATAGATAGATTAAGGTCATTCAACTTAAATATGACAGCTGTAGAGGTTTGGTGTTTTACACATTTCTTGCCCTTAATGATTGGAGACATGATCCCCGCTTCAAATAAGCACTGGCACGTTTTAATCCTATTGCTACAAATAATTGACTTTGTACTAAAAGCTAAATATAGTATTGCAGATTTGACAGAATTTCAAAGTTTAGTAGAAAAACACCATAAAAACTATATCGAACTCTATGGCTCATTGAAACCCAAGCATCACTTTCTCACACATTACATAACGTCAATAAAAAAATGTGGCCCATTAAAATACCTCTGGGTAATGCGTTTCGAAGCAAAACACAAAGAAGCAAACATTACATCTCGAATAAATCCACCCTACTCTTTAGCTATTAAATCGGGTATTAAATTTGCCCATTTTTTATTAGAAAATGAAATTCCCTTTGATTTAAAAAACAAGTTTGAAAAACATAAAATTTCAGATATAACTAAAGAATCTTATTTTCCAAAAATTATATTTAATAATAACAATATTGATTTTACAATAGTAGTTACAGTAAAAGAAGTTACTTACAAAGGTACAAAATATAAAACTGATTACTTTGTAACAACTCAGGAACCGCATTTTAAGGCATTTAAAATTTTTCTTTTTTTATACCAATATAATAATTTATATATTTTGTGTTTTCCAATAGTTTTAAAAGAGTTTTGTCAACATTTTCAATCATATGAAATAATTAAAGAAATTGATGAAATTAACGTATTTAATATAGAGTATTTTAATAGCTTTCCAACACATTCCTATACTGTAAATAACGGAAAGACTTATATTCGACCAAAAATGTAATTATAAAATGAATTTAATAATTTACTTTCAATAAAATTTTTAAAAAATAAAATTAATTGGCATTTTTAATTAAAAACCATCAAAGTTAAATATAAGCAAATATAAGCAAAATGAACCACTGTACCACTGCAGTAGCATTGTTAATTCAACGTTGAACGTGTGTGGTTTAAATACGTCCACCATTAAAATATAAATGTGCTTTGTTGATTCGTACATTTTTATCTTTGATTTTAAAATTTTTATATTTGGAAATAATGTAGAATATTTTTTGATTAATGGTTGCTGACTTTTAAGTTAAAAATGCCAATCTTTAATTTGAGAATGGCCAATATTAAAATAAGTACGAGCAATTTTAAGTTAGAGTTGCTGCAACTTTGATAGGGGATCTAAGTTGTTTTTACAATGGACGTTGTTACATTTATAATTTTCCACCTTGGCGAGTTTTCGTTGCGTTTTTTTATTGATTTGAGGTGGTTTTTGTTGATTTCATGTGGTTTTTTCTCTGGGTGTATTGTCTTATTTTGAAAACATCTGGGTTTTTTGTGCTTCCCAATTACTACAACTTTTTTAAAACTTCCAGAAGCATTGCATATAAAAAGTAAAGTTAACCGATCTTTTAAAGTTTTAAAACCTTTAACAGGTTATCCTTTCTGGTTCATAGTTCTTTGGAATAGTTTTATAAAGTAGACCAGATTCATCTGCATTGAATATTTGCGAATCGTCGTATGATGAAATGAGTTCTGGGAGAACATTTTTTGCAAAATTGTTGGCACTTTCCACATTTGCAGATGCAGCTTCCCCTTGTGTATTTCTTAACTGAATACCTTCATGTTTTTGCCACCTGTATAGCCAACCGCCACTTGGGTTAAAGTCCTTGTTAAGCTGCACTGCAAACTGTTTAGATTTCTCAAAAATCATTTGAGACGTAATAATTGCACCAGATTCTCTCATTTGATTGAACCAAACTAAAAGCGCCTTCTCCACTTCAGTATATGCACCACTTCTGTTCCTTTTAGAGCCCAATTTGCTTGTTCTTGCAGTGTCAATAATTTTATTTTTATCTTTAATTATCCTGTTAACAGATACCAAGGAACAACCGTATATATTGCACAATTCACTTTTGCTTTTTTCTTTTGAGTCTTCAATTAATTTCAATTTTTCTTTTAAGGTAAGGGTTTTCTTTTTTATTTTACTAATTTTTTTAATGAAGAACGAATGAATAATAACTTAGTTGTTTGATGAACACAGCTGACTGCTTTTGTAAAGAAGTCTTGCCAGACAGTTGAAAATATTCAGCGTTTTGTCAGATTCATTTAAGCGTGTAATTTTTCTCAGCTTTTTAGTTTTTTAAACTGAGATATTAGTTATATAAGCGGGGAATTCATATAAACGGGGATCTTTTAAGCGATTTTTTTTTGCATATATTTATATTGAAAATTTTTGGTAATACCAAATGTTGTTCATTAAGGGGGGAAAATCATTAAAGCGGTGATCATTTAAGCGGGAACTACTGTAGATATTGTATATTGTGATGTAGAAAATCAACTTGCTAATCTACTGGCATGAAGAATGTTTGGTTCCATCCAATTGTAGGCAATTCATATAACAACGCGCGTAAATCTATTTTTTTGAAATCTCTAAATGTTATTGTTTGTTTTTGCGTTTTAGTTATAAATTCATATGACATAAAAATGAGGTCATGTTTAGAAAAGAAAGGAGCAGACAACTGATCAAATAAAAGCATGCGGGAAGGATTATCGACGAAAAACAGGTCAAGTAGACTACTGGCAGTATGTGTGAAATGTGTTGGGAAAGTATTATTTATTAAAGTCATACCAATACAACTCATTTCATCCACTAACCCTATATCAGCTAAAATATTGTCGTTAAAATCACCTGTTATAATGACATCAGTGTAGCCAAGAGTAAGTGAAGATAGTTTATTCATCAGCGGCTTAGTATTAATTCTATTGTTCGGTCTATATATTACACCTAGTAAGAGTGATCAGTATCAGCTTTAAAATTAATTCTTTTATCTACTGGTACACTAATTATCTGTAACATTTCTAACATATAATGATGTTTATACCTATTTTCAGAATTTTAAATTGATATATTTTCAAATTCTGGGTAGTGATTTGAATCACGACAATATGAAGATAGCTTTGTTTTTTGTGTTGAAGTATAATTCCTATATTTTTAGTTTATTTTGTGTTGTACCTATATAACCTTTATCACAAATTTCATTATCTTTTCCCTTAAATGGAATTTTATAAAAAACATTAGACTTTTCGAATTTATCTATTTTATCATTAGTATTACTAAATAATTTACCTAGTGTATTAAATGCTTTGTGTGCCAATGCTATATTTGTTGTTATTAAAAATATCTGATTTTTCTATACATTCTGAAACTATTGCAATATATATCATAGATTTATAAATCTTTGGTTATTTCTATTTTTGTCGTCTGTTATATTGCTCTATTAAATTACAATCTAGTCATACAGAAAAATAATTATTAACTAAAATTTCTTTAATAACATTTTTATTCTTATTATGAAATCTTGCTTCACTTACACCTGTTATTCTATCTATTAAATTCTTTGCTGTATAACAAAGCAAATAAAACTCAAATATAAATCTCTTAAATCAACAAGATCAAAAAAATTAATTGTTTCTTACTCTTGTATATAAGTTAAGAAATAAAAAGTTTTTAATTTTTTTATATTATAGTATTAACCTGTAAAACTTTTGCTGACGCTATGTCTGCAGCTTTTCGTGTATTCTATGTGTGTCATTTGTACTTACCTAAAATATCATTTAAGCAAACTGTAGAATTATAAAGAATTCCGTTGTTACAATTTTAATGCTATCATGCAGTTGGCTTAACATAGGGTCAACACGTAACATAATATGTAAGATGAGAGCGTCAAATTCAATCGCAGAGTGAATTGTGTTACGTGTAGACTTCAAATTAGTGTTATCTCAATCTTATAAGATTTTTTATGAGAGCGTTGTTATAAGAAATCATATAACAACAATCTTATGAGATGAACTGTCAAATAAGCACATGCATTTGTATTTGTGTATAAAAAGTCGCCATTGAAAATCTTTAGTTGTTTGTGAATGCTGATTTTACAATTGTGACACAATTATTTTACAATTTAGCTCACTCTGCAAACAATAAACACCAATAATTTTATCAAATTTCTTCGCAAATTATCAACACTCTCTCCACGGCTGCCAATGAATTATGAATTCTTATAAGAGTAGTATTCCCCTTGGCAAACATTAAGATTAAGATGAAATATCAAATATTATGTCAGAGTTAATCGCAGTTGTAGACGCTATGTAAAGATCATTAAATTAAAGCACCATTTCCAAAGAATTCCATTTCATTGCATTTTATTAATAAAATATTGAATTATTAAATAAAGAAAATGACAACGACAAATTTAGTTGTAGTCAAGTACTCGAACAGAACTTTGTTTTATTTAACAACATATAACTTAACTGGCGCCCAAAGTAAAATTAAATAGTGAAAATAAGTTCTAACAAAATAGGCTCTAAAGTAGTGTCGTGTTGGATAAGAGTTTAAATTCGAACGAAACAAAACACAACGCGTGAATAAATGTAACCAAAGAATCCCTAGTAAAAAGTGAAAAGGATAAAATTCTTAGTTACTGACGCGATTTATTCATTTTAAGTGAACAATATAAAATAAATCTATAAAATTAAAAAATATACTAAGCCAAAATTAAATAAAAAACGAAAGAGTTTCAACAAAAATATATGTACCATAATTAACATTTAAATAAATTACCAAAAACTTTATGGACTTCTTAAGAATTGAAAAATGACATATGTTATAAAACATAAAATATGGTAAAAATATAAATTAGAAGAAAACAGATAGAAAAAAACGTTAAACAATAACATTATCAACAAAAAAAAAACATATCAACAAAAAAGACAACCATAATCAACACCATCAACAAAAGATATCAACAAAAGACAACGATAATCAACACCATCATCCAAAAGCATCAACCAGACCAACACCACGATGAAGCAGATAATTATTTTTATGTAAGAATACTATTTTATTGAAATAATCAATTAAAACTTAAATTAAGTCATACATTTTGATTGCGAAGAATAGAGTGAATAAAAGTAATATATAATAATAATGGTGTAATTTCTTTTTCGATAAAGGCAAATCAAAATAATCTAATAAGGCCGGCGATTTTAAATAATCCACCGCCCGTAGTTAATAATCCTCCCCCACCCCAGGCTCAAATTGCTGTAGCACACGATAAGGAAGTTATCGCAGATATCTTTCGTAGAATACTTAGGGAAGAACGAACATTAGGGGAAGTAGAACCTAGATTGGTGGATCAGGGAATAGACAGAAATAATGATTTGACAGATTTGGACAAGATTCCAGATGTGGTACAATCTCTTGCGTAATTTTCCGGTAACAGGACCGAGTGTAGCTCGTGGAGGAAAATCACGTTCTGAAGAGAACAGCAAAATATTTTGACATACTGAATGTTGTGCGTAATAAAATTGTGGGAGAAGCAGACATCGCGCTGGAGTCCTACAATACTCTGCTGAATTGGGAGTCCATTGTTATATGTCTGACAACACATTACGCAGACCAACGGGATTTAGGCACGCTGGAATATCAATTGACTTCGATAGTTCAGGGCTCTAGTACAGTGCAGGAATTTTACAAAAAAATTTATGGTCATTTGTCCCTTATTTTAAATAAAATCGCATGCTTGGAAGAAAGCCAGGATGCTATTTATTTACTCACGAAAAATTATAGAAACAAAGCACTCGACACGTTTGCCAGAGACTTAAGGGGTGATCTTCTTACTAGGAATAAGGGAATAAGTCCCTGCACCTGTGCTTAAAGTTGGAAAACCAACAATTTAGAGCACATCATGCGAACAGCGTAATAAGAAATCCACCTCCTGTTCCTAATAGAAAATTTAATAGTACCAACCAAACCCAAACATTTTTTCCGCATCTGGCATATATACCGCATCCTACTATGAATGCCCCAAGAATTGCATATGCTACTAAACAACAAAGATCGAATTCGAATCCACATGACTTTAACTGATTCCAAAGTCATAATTTTTATAAGCAAAATTACAATTCAAATACTAACCAACAAAACTTTCTAACATCCCAATTACCACCACCACGACAACTTCAACCAAAACCTGCAGTCCCAATGGATATTGACAACTCCATGCATTCTAGAAGAGTGAATTACATAAATCGACCTGTTCAAGACAATAGATTTACAGGTGTACGACCTTTGCCACATTCATCGCAATTTAGCCAACCGCGAAAGTTACAAAGAGTAAATCATATTCAAAATGAGCAATGCTCTGACAGTGTTACTGAACCGGACGAACATGAAACTGCAGAGGAGAATGACGAAATGCAAGACCTAACAGACTACTTGGACGAAATTTTTTTTTATCTTGGACCAGCACTCAGGGGATGGCCCCTACATATGCAATGCATTGCGCCGGAACTGAAGACGAGGGGATAGTATTGAGTTGTCAGATTGGGAAAGATGAGAAGATAGTTTTTTTTTTGTTGTAGCTATTTCAACCTTTTACTTCGCCGGCTAATTTTTGCTACAGGGCCGACGAAGGTGGGTCCAAATGAAAGTGAATGTTCCGAATTTGCAGATATTCATTTTTTAGGTTAACGAATTCTACGTTGCCTTATTTCAGTGTAGGGACAGTAATGGTAAAATGTTTAGGTTTCTAATAGGCAGCGGGTCAAACAAGAACTATATTCAACCAGGATTGGCTAAGAACCCTGTACAAAATGAGACCATATTTCAAGCAAGTTCAGTTGGTGGGAAAGTTACAACTACTCATCACACCATAATAAATTTATTTGGAGCTCTTGCAGAAAATCTAATATTCTTTTTATTACCCACACTGAAATCTTTCGATGGCATTTTGGGCAACGATAGTTTAAAAAAGTTAAATGCTGTTATTTACACTTCTAAAAATTACATGACAATGTAATGACATACCCAATTCAATAAAGATTCGTATAAGACAACAGAAATCTGAGTCAGTTAATAATTTGAACATTAGAAGAAACCATCTCTCCGAAGACCAGACGCAAAAGTTAATAGGACTGTGTAACAAATACCCCACACTTTTTTCGGAACCAAATGAAAGACTGACATTTGCCACAAACGTCAAAGCAGAAATTAGGACATTGACTGATGACCCTATTTACACAAAGAATTACCCGTACCCTATAGCAATGAAAGATGAGGTAGAAAAATAAATCAACGAACTACTTCATCACGGAATAATAAGACCATCCATATAATTCTCCCGTTTTAATAGTACTTAAAAAGTTAGACGCTTCCAATGAAAAAAAAAAATACAGAATGGTCATAGATGACAGAAAACTCAATAGTGTAACTATACCCGACAAATACCCAATACCGAATGGGGTAAGGCGAACAGGGTAGATTTTAATGCCCGTAAGACCCAGTGTTGTATGCTTACGCATCGACGTACGTATGACCATGCTGCTTCATCTGTTTCTATGGGTGGTGTAAGTATTATGGAGTCAGGGGCTCTTGATGTTCTGGGCATGAAAGTGCAGTGTGATGTCAGATGGACGGAACATGTCTTTCAGGTCGCAAAAGAAGCATTCAAGTACCTTGGCTTCTTAAGATGGTGCAAGAGATACTTCACCCCTTCTGATCTTCTTAGTATTTACACCATTTACATCCGACCGAAGATGGAATATAACTCTCATGTTTGGGCTGGTGCTTCAAAGTCTATTTTGAAGTTACTCGAACGCGTACAGGAGAGGGCGATGAAACTCATCAGACAGTAGGGTAGCCAGCTCTATTGACTCTCTTGAGCATCGTCGCAATATGGGGTGCGTATCGTTGTTCTATCGTTACTATGTATAATGGCAGGTGCTCTGGTGAAATTAGGGTACTTGTTCCTGAAACCCATTCTTTCTTACGCTCAACACGTTTTTCATCAAGAGCGCATGCGTTTGTGGTCGATATTCCAACGAATCGCACTACGCATTACAGAGCAAAATCATTTTTTGGCCGAACAGTCCGTATGTGGAACAAACTACCTGCAGATGTCTTCCCGGCCACTTACAATTTGAAGGGGTTCAAGTCGAATATCCACAGACACTACTCCCTTTATCCTCCTTCCCAAAATCTATTTTCCTAGTTCCAGCGCAATGCATTGCATATGTAAGGGTTATCCCCTGAGTGCTGGTCCTACTCTTAAAAAAATACCAGAAATCAAGGAAGTCCTCGCACATCTCGGAAGGAATAAATGGTTTTCGGTATTGGACCTGAAAAGTGGTTTCCACTAGATACCACTCAGGGAAAAAGATATCGAAAAAACGGGTTTTTCCGTTAACAACGGGAAATACGAATTTGTCCGTTTACCGTTCGGGTTGAAAAATACCCCAGCGGCATTTCAACGAGTGCTCGACGACATGCTGAGATTCCACATCGGGAAAATATGTTTAGTTCATACTGACGACATTATTGTGGTTGGACAAGATGAGGATTCTCATTTAAAAAATATTGAAACCATTTTTGATACTCTGCGAAGGGCGAATATGAAGGTCCAATTGGACAAGTGCGAGTGCCTAAAAAAGGAAGTCGAGTATTTGGGGTTTATCATCTCAACAAAGGGTATAAGAACAAATCCAGAAAAAGTCAAAGTCATTAAGGAAATATCACCTCCAAACACGATAAAAGAGCTCAGATCCTTTCTGGGACTTTCAGGGTTTCATAGACGGTTTATCAAGGATTACGCGAAAATGGCAAAACCGCTTACAGTCCTGTTGAGAGGTGAGGAGGGACGAATGTCGAAAAGAAACTCGGCAAAGATACCTGTGATTTTGGATTCCACAGCATTGAAAGCTTTCGAAAAAATAAAAAATTCACTCGCTTCCGAAGAAGTTATGCTCACATTCCCAAATTTTGATAAAGAATTTCATTTGACTACCGACGCATCAAACCATGCACTTGGTGCTGTTCTCGAACAAGACGGCAAACCTATTACGTTTATATCAAGGATACCGAACAATGCCGAAGAGCACTACGCAACGAACGAAAAGGAAATGCTTGCGATAGTGTGGGCTCTCAAAGCGTTAAGAAATTATTTGTATGGTTCCGTAAAAATAAAAATGTTTACTGACCATCATCCTTTGACATATGCGTTGGGAAGTAAGATCACTAACAGTAAATTAAAAAGATGGAAAGCCATCTTGGAAGAATACAATTATGAGATCAGGTACAAACCCGGTAGTAGTAACATAGTGGCAGATGCACTATCAAGACCACCACAAGCCATCGAAGTGAATTCCTTATCTGTTACACAACATAGTCACGAAAGTTCTGCTCAAAATTTAATACAATTCACAGATGCACCGTTAAACGCATTCAAGAACCAGATAATAATTTCGACAGGCGACTTAACCTCTTACAATTTCGAAATAGCATTCCCCATTTATCATAGACATACAATAGTAGACACGGAGTTCGACCGAGACAAACTAGTAAAAACTCTGACTTCTCCTTTAAATCCTTCAGTAACTAACGCCATTATGACTGACGATAGAACACCAGGATTGATACAAAAACTTTGGTCATCTCACTTTGCTGCATTCAGGACAAAATACACTAGAACTATCATAAAGGATTTGACATCGGACATCGAACAAGAGACGGAAATTATCAACGAACATAGACGTGCGCACAGAGACCCAAAAGAAAATAAAACACAGTTACTTAGAAAATATTATTTCCCCCAAATGCAGCAAAAATAAAGATATTAGTGAAACAGTGTAAGATATGTTGTGAAAATAAATATGATCGTCACCCAAATAACATAGTTTTAGGGAAAACACCAATTCCGCATTACCCAGGCCAATATGTCCACATCAATATTTATCACACAAACAATAGAGTTATCCTTACAGCTATAGATAAATTCTCAAAGTACGCGCAGGCTAAAATAGTAAAATCAAGGGCAACAGAAGATATAAAAAATCAAATCGTTTGGTACTCCTGAAAATGTTGTCATGGACAATGAAAAATCACTTAACTCAGCTCCCGTAACCTTTATGCTAGAGAACCAATTGGGCATTAAAATCTACAAAACGCCACCCTATACTAGTTCTGTAAATGGACAAGTGAAACGATTTCATTCCACTTTAACCGAAATAATGAGATGCATAAATGCAGAAAACGTTCATAAATCTTTTGAAAATTTCTTGATGAATTGCTTAAATAAATATAATAATTCGGTGCATTCTTCAATAAGTAGAAAACCTATCGAGGTATTTTTTGGTAGAAATTCAGACCCAGCATCTTTAAAATAGGATAGATTAAAAATTATACAAAGTTTGACAGAAAAACAGGAGAAAGACTTAGACCATCATAACAAAAATAAAACTAAAAGAAGGACTTATAAAACTGGCGACGAAATCTTTGTAAGGAACAACAAAAGAATAGGGAACAAATTAACGCCACGATACAAAATAGAAATAGTAGAGGACAGAGGAGGAACTGTTTTTACAACACCAAAACGCATAGTTCACAAAAATTTGATAAAGAACTAATATTAGTTTTACAGCTCAATTTCGCAACTAATCGCAGCAGAAGTAGAGATCTTGGACTACACGAACGCCAAAATTGTAACGGTTGAGACGGGCATGACGAAACTGGTAACCGGTGTTTTCAAAATCATTCATGTAATAGACCTCGACTCGTACGAAAAGGCAGTAGACCGATTGGATGCCGAAATAAGACAAGACATAGGGAAAAAGGACAGCAATTTCCATTTTTATTACATCAAGTACAAACCTTATACGCTTTGCCTGCGGAGTTGAGACCCAGACGTGAAACTAGATCAATAAACGCTTTGATCGTTGCTGACAGAATGAATAGGCTATTGGAGAACAATGACAAATATATTGTGATAGATAGGGCTATAGAAACAAGAATGCAAGAAATAACAAAGATAACCAATAGTATAATGAATAACATAGGATGAAATGAGGCTTTTAAGCGGGAAATTGTTAAAGGCGTTGAAAGGAAGCTAGAAATATTCAAGGAGGAACTTACAAATCTGGGTTATTCAATGCAGTGTGCGAAATCTGGTATTATAAATTCATTCGTGTTATCTGAATATGAACTAAACGTAACTAAGAAGCATTTCGATGTGCAAAATATGCCGTATGTGAATTTGGTTGGAGCCTTGGAGTTTGGTGAAGTAAAAATAGGGTCAAATAAAACGACAATCCTTTATATTGGCGACTAGCCAATTGTGGAAAAGGAAACGTGTAAAAGCTTATTTGTAAGATCAGTTAAAAATCAGAACGTATCCATTAATGTTGACAATGAAAATTTTGTATTATGTAAAAACTCTCTCCTCGAGGTAAAGTCCGCTTGCAGACTGTTTAATGATGTAGCCGTTTGCGGAAATTACAATTTGAAAAACATTTCCGAATCAAATTGCTTGTCGATATTACTCAATGGCTTGCCATCAAATTGTCCAACCTCTCACAACCAACATTTACCCATGGTAGAAGAAATCACACCGGGTTTAATTCTATTAAACGGTTATGATGGATCAATATGGGTGGAAAATAATGAAGTGAATCTGCATGGTACTTATATTGTCAAACACCACAACTCTACAATTACGATAGGGAAGAGAGCTTATTCCAGTAGGGAAATTACTATGATGAAACCCTTACCAGCCGTAGTTAATGCACCAAACACAAACTACGAAGAAATGCTATCATTGGAAATGCTTAAAGATTTCCATATCAACAACGCTGGCGAAATTAAAAGACTAGCTACTAATTATAAAACCAGCATGGGAATGTTGGGAGCCCTAACGAATGTAATTCTATGTGGCCTAATCCTGCATTAGATAAAAATAAAAATTGGTTTCAATATTAAAACCAACAACGAGACAGAGCATCCAGTTAAAAATCAAATACTTACATTCACTTCCCATCCAACGTGGACGCTGGAATCTGAGAGGGGAAGAGTTAAGAAATAAAAAGTTTTTAATTTTTTTTTGTATTATAGTATTAACCTGTAAAACTTTTGCTGACGCTATGTCTGCAGCTTTTCCTGTATTGTATGTGTGTCATTTGTACTTACCTAAAACATCATTTAAGCAAACTGTACAATTATAAAGAATTCCGTTGTTACAATTTTAATGCAATCTTGCAGTTGGCTTAATGATCATTAAATTAAAACGCAATTTCCAAAGAATTCTATTTCATTACATTTTATTAATAAAAAATTGAATCATTGAATAAAGAAAATGACAACGACAAATTCAGTCGTAGTCAAGTACTCGAACAGAACTTTGTTTTATTTGACAACATTTAACTTAACTTATATAAACAAAAACCTCAAATCTTTAAAAACATCAACAACTAGTAAGAACTACAAATGCAAACAACAACAGTGCTTATAAATTTACTGAAACCTGATTTTAACATTTAACAGTCGAAAATATAAAATACATACATACACTTATTAAAAGTAAAATATAGTATAATAAACATAATTTTTAACATACAACAAATTGCTAAACAAAACAAAAATTAACAGTGTTAATCTCTACTTCAATGTATAAACTTAGAAGCCAAAATAATAATAGAAATATTAGCAAGCATAAACAGAGAAAGCAACAAATACCATCAGACATTATGGATAATTCAAGATCAGCTCTCGCGCCAAAACGTGTAAGTGAAGTTATTCAAACATCTATACTTGAAAATACCCCAACTACTAGTAGCCGAACAAACTCAGATTCTCTTTATTTACACAAGCTATCAAAAATGTTCAATATAGCACTTAAACTATCTTGAACTTGAGATTGATTTTTAGAGGTTCAATGTAGCACTTCAGGGCTACAACCAGGTGGCATCGTTAGGAATGTAAACAATTTTTTGCTCCTAATGAATTTTTGTTTGTTGTGAGTTTAAACTGTCAAAGTACGGCGTAATTATATATATGTTCAGAGCTGATATATGAATAAAAACTGTTTATTGAAAAAATTATTGTTGTGAAAAAAGTGAACTAAAAGAAAATACTAATAATTATAATAATAACAATTTAAATAAAAAACTAGTTAAACAATATAAAAGGTGTTTTATGTTTGCTACAGTCGTTTTTTCTGTTACTTTCAAATTTATTTTTAAAAGTGTTTTCAATATATTTGGAACAAATTCGTTTAATATTGCAATTATATTGCATTTCATAGTGGAATTATATATTTTTTCTTTAATTGGTCAAAATTAATTATCAAATTTTATAAAAAATATGCCTTTTTGTGAGCTGTGCAAAAAAATATGTTCCTGGCGACTCATTTTTTCGTGTGCCTAAGTGCTCCATAACAATGGAAAAGTGGAGTAGCTTGTGCCAAAAGCAATTCACAAAGCGTTCGCTTATATGCAGTGATCACGTTTTGAAGAATCAGACATATCATATATAGACCCATTTCTGATTTCAGGTCACAAGAAAATATTGTGTTTTGATTAAATCTGTTTTTTTACTTTTTCTTCACTTTTGTATGTTGGCATGATGCAAGATATTTTATTTCTTAAATTTTAAATGCTTCTTTTTCTTACGCTTTTGACAAATATATTTTAACTCATTGTTTTGACAATCTCAACTTTATTACACAAACAAAAACACCTATGTTGTTGTATTGTTGTACTTGTAGCCCTTACGCTGCCACCTGGTTTTATTAGCCATGGTAGCACTATAACTATCTTGAACGTGAATTTGATTTTTACAACAACAGCATTTTAACCGTGTTGCTTTCTCTTACTTAAAAGACTTGGTTTTTGCTTTCAAAATAAAAGATATGTTCCTGAGTTTTATTAGTAATTATTTCCAACTTATATACTAATTTTACAATAAAGGTTATGCTTAATTTGCTAATAATATTTCTGTTGGGTTTACAATAAATTTTAAGTTAAATGTCAATGACACAAAATAAGTGAATAAGCGAATTAATTTAAGTTACAATAAACAACCAAAGAACAAAAAATATTAAGTATCAAGTTTCAATTATAAATAAACCAAAGCAAAAAAAGGTGTGCAATTCAATTAACTAAAGTAGGCAACATACTTATATGCAGAGGTTCAGTAAACTTAAAATAAATAAAAAACAATAAAATTATGTATTAAGTAGCCAAAATATATGCCGCGGTTCAATAAACTTAAAATAAATAAAAACAATAAAATTATGTATTAACATGCTTCCCCCGTTGAGCGTAGCTCAAAATATAGTCTGTGGGTGGAATCTGCTGACTTGATGAGAGATTGGTTTGAAACTTCGTTAAGGTCTGCTGTTGATATTGATCAAATATGCACCGTGAAGTCCGGCGTTGTTTGTTGCTTACGAGGTGCTGGAATCGGTTGGCGTTTACATTTTTGTCTTGCAATTAGATAAAATAAGATGCTGAAAGTGATGATTAAGGCTGAGTAACCGACAGTCAAGTGATGGTAATTATGAGTCTCAATTTTATTTGGTAGCTGAAGTATATCCTGCGCCCTTAGTGAAGTTTGTAACTCTGTTAGGTTTTGTATTTGTGAATTGTACTCGCTTGTATGTATTTTATTGAGTAATGGCTTTAGACGTGTTGAATGGGTTTGTTCTGTTATTTCCCAAAGCTTGGTGTAAGATGCCTTAAGTGAGCTGGATATTGTCTGTTGCCCTTGTGTTGACATGAACTCATTTTTGAGAGTACATTCCGGTTCCAAATAAAGCAAACCCGAACCCTTTAGTGTAAATTTATTGATATCTTTTTTACACACAGCCGTTGTATGAGTTGCCGTGGGTAGTGCGTAAATCCATTTATTCTGGTGATGGAGGAGAATCCAAGCATTGGTGGTCTTTATTTGTTGATCTGGCCAGTCAGCTTTAGTTTCGTTGTGAAATAAATTTATTTCGCAGGCGCATATGGGTGAACTTGATTCATACAGGATCTGTACTTTGGAACACAAAAATCTACCTTCTTTGATGACGTCGCATAAGTTAAGTTCAGTGTTTGTCAAAATACTGACGACGGACGACATTGACGGCCAAAATGGAAGAGCATGGTTTTATTGACAATAAGGTATCGTTGATTCAATTTGGCACTGCTATAAGGTTGAATACTAAAAACTGGTCATGCTCAACTAATGGCAAATTGCCGCGGAATATGACGGTGTTATTCGTGAGTCCACCTTGAACTTTCATCAATTTGTACAATTGCAATGTATCATTCTGTTCTACAGGCAATTCAAGTGACTCTGGTAAATGCATTCTGATTTTGTCTATTTCCTGTTGTGATTGGTACGGAGTAAGGATAAGCGGGCTTATAATACCGTGATGAGTATTTGTAAGAATATCCAGTATTAAAGACTGTATGTGTTGCAAGTTTGCCGCTGTGATCGTTAGTTGAATGGATAGTGATGAGAATATGCGGTAGATTCTTTCTTCGTATAGTTCCTTACTGACGTTGTGTATCTTTTTGTATACTAGCGATTTGTTGGCCGATTTGGTCAAACTTCTTTTTATTAGCCCTTGGTTTGCTTTCAGGATGTTCATAGTGGAGTCTACAATTGACGTTTGATTTCTTAACAGACTGAGCAGATGTGCCTCATTTTGCTTAACTTGAGAAATAGTGTTTGTCATCTCTTCTGCATATTTTGAGTCTAGTACGCCAAATGGTGAGTTTTCGATGTTTCCCACTAAATTGATTGCTCCCCTTTTGTGTCTTCTGCCGGAAAGTAGAGTGCTGCTCATGTCTAATTCATTTTTGGTATGTTCAAAGTATTTGACAAGGTTTTGACACGTCGATTTATCTTCACATAGATTGCTTAAAGCTGTGGTAACGCTTGCAAACATTTCTGATTCGGACCAAAATTCCTGTAAGTCGTAATAAATTAGGATCTGCCAGTCTGAAAATGAAATTGTTGCTGATCCAATGGCTTCAAAATGTATACGTAGCTGTTTCCCGAATTGTTTGTTGTGAATCTGTGCCGTTAATACTAGCGGCATTAAAATGATCGCCATCACAATAGTGAAAATGTTATGGCTTATTGACATCCGTCTTCTTTTTCTCTTACTCTCAGGAGTCTCGTTCTGCTTAGTGGTTGTGCCAATCGAGTCATCCTGTTGAGTGGGTTCGTCCTCTTTAGAATTGTTAATTGGTAATGGTTCTAGCCTGGAAATTGGTCTTCTGCAAAACCCGTTTGATGTCTTGACATTTTCTACTCAAATGAAGCCATCATCGCCCTTATGCGTTTTTATGATTCTTCCTAGTGGCCACTGTAATGGAGCTGTGTTGTCTTCCTTTCCTACTACCATGTCTCCTGTTTTGATGTTGTCCTGTTGTGTGTTCCATTTGTATCGGTACTGCAGTTCGGAGAGATACTCTCGTGACCAACGCTTCCAAAACTCTGACTTTAAGTGGGTAACTAATTTCCATATTGTTAACAGATACTTTCCGTTTTCTGTGATTTCTGCTTCAATTTTGGAGTTTAGCGGTGCTCCTATAAGAAAACGGCCAGGGGTTAATGCCGCCAAATCATTTGGATTATCTGACATCGGACTTATGGGTCGAGAGTTAAGAACTCCTTCAATCTCTATGACCACTGTGTCGAATTCCTCATGTGTCACTGATGCTGTTGACACACTTCTCATCAAGAGATGTTTGGCTGATTTTACAGCTTCTTCCCATAAGCCACCGAAATGAGGTGCTCTTGGTGGTATAAAGTGAAACATCATTCCTCGTGCTGTGCATTCTTTATCTATTTTTTTGACTGCCAAGTTCCCGTAAATCGCTTCTGAGAATTCTGCCAATTGATTATTGGCGCCAAAAAAGTTAGTAGCATTGTCACAGTACAAATTTTTGCAGTGACCTCGTCTGCTTAGGAATCTTTCTAATGCCCCTTTAAATGCATCTGTAGTTAAACTGCTAACTACTTCTAGGTACACCGCCTTGGTAACAAAGCAGCAACATACTGCTATGTAGGCCTCTTTTTTCTGATCTTATAGTGAACCCAAAATGGGCCACAAAAATCCACTCCAGAGTTAATGAAGGGTCTAGCTGGACTGGTTTTGGTTGATGGCAGATTTCCCATAATTTGAGTGAGGAGTTTTGGTTTGGTCCTAGCGCATTTTATACAATGTTGAACAATTGATCGGGCTGTTGACTTTCCCTTGATTGGCCAGTATTTTTACCTTGTGTATAACAGCAGCTCTTGAGGACCACAGTGTCTATTTTTAAATGAATCGTTCGCATTAGCACCTTTGATAACGGAATCACCATTGGGTGTTTGGCGTCGTACGAAAGCTCTGATGATTCCAAACGTCCTCCTACTCTGATAATGCCATTGCTATCCAAAAAAGGCGTTAGATTTTTAAGCAGACTAATTTTATGTACTGTGTTGTGTATTGCCAAATGTTTTAAATCATTTTTAAAATCGCACTGCTGCAGTGTCCCAATAATGGTGATAGTGGCTCGCTCAAGCTACAGTGTTGATAAAGTGAAATTACTTTGTGGCCTTAATCCTCTTGCGTTATTTATAAACCTCGGCATAAGGCCTACTACTCGTTGTAGTTTGATAAATGATCCATTGTGTCTTATTTCATAAATAATATTTGTTGAACTGTGTTGTGAAGCATTATCGAACATCCCTCCTACATATACATTGCACTAATTTGTTGGCGCAGCAGTAATGTACATTCAACTGAAATACTGTTTGCGTTAACGAATGGTGCAATACTGTTGTATTATTTAGGTCAATAGAAAATAGCTTAATCGCAATATATTATTTTATAGTTAATTTTAAGAAAGTATAAATAGCTAGTTCTAAGTTAGTTAAGGTACAGTTGTATTAAACCAAGTTTCAATAGAGAACCTTTGAATCCCACGGGACCCTCCAGGTAAAGAAGAAGTTACTATTGCCTTTTAAAAACTACACTACAACATTTGGCGCAGTCGGTATTCGCAGAGTATTATTTGTTTTCATATCTTTCAACAGAGAATAAGTACATATTCTGATATTGGAAAGCTATTTCAGTGCATTTCAATTCAATAGGTGCTTGGTATTTGTTGAAGGAATTCGTTGTTTCGTGTGTCAGTATTATTAACTCCTCAAGGTTTTAATTAGATATTTTAGCTGCCTTCAGTTGTATAAATTTTATGGGCAAACTTTACAGCGAACAAATTGCTCTTGGGATACAAATGGAACCAGTATACATGGTAAGTATTGGTGTAAAAAAAGTGTAAAAGCTACGAATGACCGTTCTTGCTAGAGTCATTATACAGCAAAATGAAATTTTTTTTTAGTATGGGTATTTAAATTAGAGTAATAGGAATATATATATATATATATATATATATATATATATATATATATATATATATATATATACAAATGGCATATTTTTTTTATTAGTTAGGTAGGAAGAAATTTATATATGGAGGATTTAAAATTAGAATTGAAAAAAAATGCAGGTAGAAACTAGAGAAATTTCGGAGCGAGTGTGGAATTTCATTAAGTATATCAATAATACAAAGGAGTATATTGAGTTAGTAAAACATAAGGTGCGAAGCCAGAGAAATATAACTGAGTTCGAAAAGATTGATATTTTATTAGACGAGTTACAAGTGTTACAGGAGCATCAAAAAAAAATTCAGTTATATCTAAAGAAATAGAAGAATACGTACAAGTGAACAGGATCTTGAAGCAGCAAAACGAAAGCTTGAAGAAAACCATAGAAGAAGCCGAACAACAAATTCAAGACAGCGAGCAAGAAAACCAAGCATTTAAAGAGCTCGCGCAACACGTTAACACGAGGTTGACTGCAGAACAGCTGCAGGAATTCGTTAAGAACAGGAAAGTTGTTGAGAAATAAAAATAGGTAAAAAAACTTTTTAAGTTAAACGGTTTTATGTTAAACATACATTGCAATGTTTAAGATAAATGTACTAAAAACCAAAAAATAATAAAATAGATACAGTCGTGGGAATTGTAAACATATGCATAGACTAGACTAAAATAAAACCGTGGGGCACGTCAATTGTCTACAATCGTTGATTAAAATGTTTGTTTTGTATTGTTACACTATAATTAGGCAGTTGTTCAACCGACAACAATGGACGTGTGATAAGTAGGGCTAGAATGTGGAAACAAGCTAGCAAGCTCGATTATAAGCGAATTTTAGGGTTTCATAGTGGTGAGCGAGTAGTACTTTTATCATATGTTTTGTCGATTAAAGACAAACTACGAGCAGTGAAACGATTCCTCGCCAGCCAGCAGTGTGAATGTCCAACGATAAACTAGTTGAAACATCTCTTTTATTTACATGGAGTGTATAACTATTGGAATTTCCATGAGCAAGAAAATAGTAAGTAATTTCCTCACCGTCTGCGGGCCAACTGCCTAACGACGAATTAAACGATTCTTCTATCGCACATTAATTCGATAATTTGTACAATTGACGTGCCCCACGGTTTTATTTTAGTCTAGTCCATGCATATGTTTATAATTCCCACTACTGTATCTATTTTATTATTTTTTGGTTTTTAGTACATTTATCTTAAACATTGCAATGTATGTTTAACATAAAACCGTTTAACTTAAAAAGTTTTTTTACCTATTGTTATTTTCTAGTTTTTAGTTTTTATTTCGCATTCTGTTTAATTCATTTAGTGCTTCATTATTGCAAGGTTTCTTGCCCGTTAGTTTATTGCAGTCCAACTCCTCTATACGTAGTCCCTGCAAAGATCTTACTCTACTAAGAGCCACGTAGGCTTGACCTTCTTCAAACAGTTTCGCACCTAAGTATACGACTGCGTGATCCACAGTGCTGCCCTGCATTTTATGTATTGTAGAAGCCCATGATAGTATTAAAGGCAACATTCTTCTTTCAGCCGTCCCGTAATTGTACTTAGCTGGAAACTGTATTGCTTTCGGGTGTATAAGATGTACTTCGTCTCTTGCAAAATCAATTCGGACGGAAGGTACATCTGTTGCATACATCTGAGTTCGACGAAATTGAGGCCAAACGAATTCGTTGATGTAGCCTATAGCGCCATTTACTAATCCCTTTGAAACGTCAATATTGGACCGTAGCATGACTTTTGCCCCCACAAATATTTCCAGTTCCGCTGGTAAACCCCCAGTTTTGTTGATATCAGCTGGTATTATAGTAGCTATATCCACATTGTCTGCATTTCGTGTGGCGTGTACTAGCTGATCCTGCGCTTTTATTTTGTAAATGCGAGCACCATTATTTCTGTACAAATTCAATACAGCAGAGTTGTGGTCGTTAACTTGTTGATTTGTGGGGTATACCCTTAATGCTTTGTCTACTGCAAACTCATCACTCGTGTCTTGAAGAAGTCTTCCCATTAAAATACTAAAATATTGGGTTGTTAGCTCACCGACTCTCAAAGCATTCAAAATATCAATAAAGGTCTGGTCACCTTGCTGACGCATATTTTCAGTTAATTCACACAGCGTGAATAAACGCCAGAGATGTGTAGCTGGTTGGAGATGTTCTGGCTGTTTGAAAACAGGTGTTCCTGATCGTTTTATAGGAGGCAGTTGTAAAAGATCACCGAAAAGTAATACGTTTACTCCTCCAAAAAACTCATTTTCACAGTTCTTAATTTGTCTTAATCGAGCGTCCATCATGCATAACATTTGATAAGACACCATGGAAATCTCGTGGACAACCAAAAATTCTGTCTGATGCCATTGTTGCCTCATTATTCGCAAATAGTTTCCGGACAGTGGTGACATACCTGTTATGCGACCGTCTTTCTGTACAGTCAATTTTAAAGTACTGTGTATCATAGCTCCATTTATTAATCTAGCTGCAACTCCTGTTAGTGAGCAGACTTTAACCGCATCCTTTGCGTAGCACCTATTAATTTGGTCTCGTAATAACTTTAATAGAAAAGTCTTGCCCACACCAGATCCTCCTGTAAAGAATATTTTTAAACGTTCTTCAGCACCTGACATTTGATTTTGTATGGACTGGGTAACTAATGTAAAAATTTCCTTTTGTCCTGCATTCATAGACTGCTTAGCCTGTAAGAACTGGTCTTCATTCATTGGCAAATAAGGAACTTCTTCTTCATGGTCTAGTTCCATCGGATCTGCGTGTTCCAGTATCTGAAATGCGTGTACTTGGCGCGAATGCATTTTCAAGCTGCCTGTCACGTTCACGATATATTTCCAAGTAGGCGTTTGTTTGTCTTAAACTTTCTTCGTTGGCGAGAAACGCATCTCTGACACTATTAAATTCTCCCAAAAGTTCGGCCTCATTGCGATACGGCATATACTGGATTAGTAAACTGTAATAATATGACTCTGGATCAGAAGCTGCTACGAAGTTTGGTACCCGTACTACAGCTGGCGTGTTTCTAATAGTCATTTTGGTGTTGTCTGTTAAAGTTATAAGACGCCTTCTTGTTGTTTGCTCGTGTGGTGCATAAGCATCGGTATCGATGCTCTCTTCATTTATAACTGGCGGTTTTGTGTAGTGTGGCTCAAATAACATCGCAAATTCTATGAGACACATATTGTTAAAATCATAGTTGGGGTGCTCTGCTGGTCGCTTTTCATATCGTTCGAAAATATTGGCACAATATCCTGCTGCTTGACCAGCTTCATTAAACTTCAACAATTTATACCTTTGTCCCGCTTTACGAGTATTGACAAAAATTTTTTTTCTCGAGCTGTCACGCATACTCAAATGGCATAGCCTGAATACGCATTCGCAGGCTGAAACTTGACGTTCTCTTAATATGCGCATGCATATTTTAAACAGCTTACGCGAGACGTCAGTTTCTTCTCTTCTAATTTGTTGAATAGCTCGAGATATTTCACCATCTAGGTTTGTAGGTTCTGATTTTGACACGTATTTAGCGATGTAATACGCAATCGACTCATTTGTACCACACGGTTGTATATCCATATTGGCTTTCCACATTTTTAGCAAAGCAGGACTATAATTATTTACCCAACCATCTTCACTTTTTCTTTTCAGAACGCAAATGCGACCACCGTTGTAGATGAATTCGTTAGATGAAGGATCAATAACATGTGTCTCTAAGCATTCCGAGCGTGGAAAGTTGAAACGACAAACAGAATTTTTTTTCGTGCAGGTACTAGTGTGTCGATGTATTTGACAATTTTTAACTAATACATATAGTTCTGAAGTTTCTGGAGGAATGGCAGTACTACAGACTGAATCAATGCGAGCTATTCCTTCAGGTGTCGCAACAGACGGGTGATCTTCGATCGAAACAACCATATGCAAATGAGGACTTCCTCTGTTCTGAAGCTTGATTCGCCACCAATGATCTTTAACTTTACCGCCAAATATTTCAGTATCAGTTTTAAGAAATTGCATTAGCGCATTAACACGTACCATAAAATGTCTACTCACAACAACTGGATACATCTCGATGAGTCTCTGAGTTTCCTGAATATCTATGTCATCTGGGTCAATGTGCTGTTTACCATCACTAACAAGGAGACCTCTTTTCATATCCTTCCAGTGAAGATCATTGCAGCTCAATGTAACAAAATAAGTGGGAGGTCCTAAACATCTGATTTGTGCTATAAGATCCCAAAGAGCACTACGCCAATAAGCAGCGGAACCTCTTAGATTTTTTAAATATAAGTGCAGGTCTTCCACTCGAATTCCGTTTTCACCTTCAACTTTTCTAGCACAAGCTGCAATGGTTGATTTAACTCGATAGTACTCAAACATTGATAGAGCATGGAATAGGTAATCGTTGCGCTGAAATCTAACATCAGCACCTAATAAACGAAACTGATAGTAATCCAAAGGACTTATATTTACGGGCCGTTGTTCTTTCAAACCATTTTTACCATACGGGAAAAGCTGATACCATGCGAACTCTTCTGCTTTTAACTCATAAGCTTCATTCACAATATTATTATTCGTCTTTCTTCTGATTTCGTTTACATTTTCAGATACCTCTAGCTCATCTTCAACATCAGGTTGGACGCTATCAATAGGCAACATTACAGATGTTTGTATAGGTATAGTTTCAGATCTCAGATTCGAAAGCGGTTGTTGTACTTGTACATCCTGATGAGTGATGGCATCTTCCTGTTGCTGTACTTGAACACCCTGACGAGTGATAATATTTTCCCTCAAATGTACGTCTACGCGTGTAAGAGTTTTAATAAAACAAAATATAATATTAAATAGAAACCAAACTAAAACCTTTTAGTTTTATTAGTTAAAAGTTATATTCTATCATTACAGCTTGGTTTTATTCTATCTGGAATAATAGTTGTTCGCAGTTACTGCGATCAACGATCATTCCCGATTCGTACAATATTTCCCTTAAATAAAAGTGTACAAACATTTCTCTTAAAAATAAATTAATACTCGACAGAGGATTTAAATTACAAGAAAATCAAATGACAAGAATGTTGTGAATAATAATTCACAAACAGAAACAATCATTCGAGATTCAAATTACGGGAGTCAAAGAACAATTCTTATAAATTTAAACAATTACTCAAATTACAACTGAACATTTGTTCATATTAGTCATGACAACATCGTTGGGTAAAACTCCCCCAGACGAAGATTGGTTCCCAATATCTGAAGGACAATTGGGAAACGATATAACTCCTCTGTCCAATGTTTTTTCGGACCTAAATTTAATGATCAGGCAGATAATGATTAAAATTGTTACAATTATGATTACAATATATATGATTACATTAGCTGTTTTTTGATTGTGTCTTAATTCATATATATATCTTATATTTCTAATGTGTTGATAACTTAAATTTTTTATTGATAATTTTTCCTCAAAATTTATTTGTATTTCCTTAGGGAAGTTAGGTATTATTATACTTTCAGTGTATGTTCTTTTATCATACCATTTTTCAAGAATCTCAATTTTACATTCTTCAATTTTTATTAAGAAATGACCGGTAAGTAGAATAGGTATATCATTACAAGTTTGATTAACCGTTACATTATTCATATTTATAGCAAATAACAAATCGGAGTCCACTTCAGTAATGGATGTGATTGCATTTTTTCGGTACTCACAAAACATTTTCTTATCATTTAACATGTTCTCAATACATTTATCCTTCAAAACAGTAAGATTTTTCTTAAAATTAGTTGCAAAATATATTTTATTATTTCTTGAAATATATTTATTTTTATCTTCACTTAATTCCAATTTTTATTATTTGGGATTGGATGGATATATAAGGAACTATAAAGTTCCTGGGTTAGTTGAGGAATTTGGATTATTAACAGTATGTTTCGTTTATTAGTTGCGATAGTCATTTTTACGTTTTGTAATTTTTCGAATGTAATGTTGTACTTTATTATTTCTTCATCAGTTATTATGTTTTGGCTCAAAAGTCCTTGTCTCGATGTCAGTATTATTCCCTCAATTTTGTCAATTATCCTTTCAAGCTCAGCAATTTGAAAATTTAAATGTGTCTTCCTTATTTCGAGATTTTTACCAACTGTTTCGTTATTGATATTTATGTATTCCAAATAATCCTTTTTTGCTTCCAAGTCATAAATTTTTGAAAGTTTTGCCAGTTGCTCATCAAAATGCTGATTTATTTCAATCTGGCTATTAGATTGCTCAATTACGTCATGTGTGTTTGTTTCCATTCTCTGTAATGTTTCTTCTATCTTTTTTCTGTCTTCGTCATCCACTGTTCCGAATAAGTATTTCATTCCCGTACCAAAAACATTTATAAGCCCTCTCTTTTGTCTATGAGGAGTAAGACTTTTCAATGATGTCCTTAAGTGCCGTATCTTATGGTTCAGAAATTCATCATTCAGTTCAGTAACGTTTTTCTCTAGATCCCCAATATATTCTTCATATTTAGTAGTATTAAACAAATGCAAAATGTTGCAATAGCCTTCAATCAAATGCTTCTGTCCCAACTTTATAATGCTGAATCCGTTTCCCATAGTCAGATCTCTAAAATCAATTCTCTGACCGCGTGTCACGCAGGCCGCAAGCACCATCAACGCCACCAACAACATCTTCCGAGATTGCATCATCGATATAATTGTCCGTAGGGTCAACCAGAACGTCCAAAGATCTAAAAGTATTCTTGCTACGTATTAGTTGGTCCTTATAAACCCTTTGGTTTTTATTCTGATAATTTTTGTTATCTAACCTATTCAGTGTCACTTTTTCCTGTCTTGCATCTGTCTTATGTGCTCTAAAGTCTTTTTTAAAATTTTCATTTACGTCTTGATCCTTGCGATTTTTATTAATGTATGCTAGATTTTTTTCTTTTCTTTTTTCAATTATTTGTCTAATTTTTTGGTTCTCTAACGGCTTATTATTAAAATCTCTATAGGTTTCCTGCGCGTCGTCAGATGAAAAGTGTTATTATAAATGAAATTTGCTTGCATTGGCAAATCCACATTATAAACTATATCTGATGTTTTTTCTCTTTTCCTCAATATTCTAATATTTTCATTCAGACTGCTATGAAATCTTTCTATATCAGAATTTCCCGTATGTCTGTAAGGGGTCGTAAAATGGAAATCTATATTATTTTTTTCAAGAAGTCTTTAAAAAGGGATGAAGTAAACCCTGGTTCATTATCCAGAATAAGCTTCTTAGGAGTTCTCATTAAGTTAAATAATATTGTGAAATGTTTTACAAAATTAAGCGGTGTTCGGTCTTCAACTTTCTGAATCAGCGCATACTTAGAGAACTTATCAATAAGCGTAATGTATGCGTTTCTTGGGTCCATATACCAAATATCCGTATGGTAAATTTCATGTGGAGATGACGGAGTTTCCGTCTTTTCGAAAGGTAATTTCAAAGGTATTCGTTCAATTTTATAATTGCATATCTCAAAATTATTTATAACTTTCGTTATTTCTTTTTTCAAATTAGGATAATAATATTTTCTCTTGAGTTCTAAAAATGTCTTGTCTATACCCGGATGGTTATTTTCATACTTATGACGTCTCATTATTACCTCTAATAAATCTTGTTTTTCAATGTTCTCCAGTAGGGTATAAGTTCTATATATTTTAAATCTCTTAATATTTCTTAATTTCCTTACCTCCTCCTGGATCATAACATACAAATCCTCAACATCACAGAATATTACAACGTTTTCTTCTTTTTCGATTAAATTCATTATTTTTCTCAAAACCTCCTTAAAATCATCCACACCTATTCCAAACTTATATAATTTTTTATTGAACTGAGTTTTTTCCTCATAGGAATCTTTTTCTTGTCTCTCAATCAAGATTTGTTTGTTAGCGAATTGCAGAGGACTTTCTGTTACCGGGATATGATCCATTCCATCATCCTGAGCGCTATGCACGGTTGGATTTGGGGATCCGACCCTATTTCTATTCATTCTTTTTTCCACCCTTTGTTGAGAAACTTCTCGCTCTACTATTTTAAAATTTAATTCTTCTTTTTTGTGAACACGTAAAAAGTGTCTCTTCACGCTTACCTTGCTTTCAAAATTCCTTTTACACAAGTTGCATTGAAAGATTTGTCCACCATGTTTTTGTTTAATGTGTTGCTCCAAAACAACTTTCCTTTTATACACCTTTTGGCAAACGTTGCATTCGAAAAAATTTATTTCTGCAACGATTCTTGACAAGGCATCTGCCACTTTATTTTCTTTGCCTTGTACATGTTGGATATCAAACTCATATTCATTGAGCTTAATTTTCCAACGAACCAACTTTGAATTGGGCTCTTTGAGTGATGCCAACCATACTAAGGGTCTGTGATCAGTTTGCAATCGAAATTTCCTACCATAAAGATAGTGTCGAAATTGCTTACAAGCCCAAACCATAGCTAACAATTCTTTTTCAATTGTACTATAGTTTATTTCGTGTTGGTTTAAGGTTCTCGAAGAAAAGGCTGTTCTTGAAGCGAAGTTCCAAAAACCAATATGTCGTCCATATAAATGACGCATATCTTATTGATGTAATTCCTCAACACGTTATTCAGCATCCTCTGAAATGTAGCCGGAGCATTTTTGAGGCCAAATGGCATACGTCTAAACTCAAAATGACCATCATTTGTTGAGAAAGCAGTTTTTTCCTGGTCGTTTTCATCGACCTCTACTTGGTAAAAACCTTTCGTCAAATCTAATGAAGAGAAATAATTTGCTCTCCCCAGCTTATCCAATACATCTTCGACAACCGGTATTGGATATTTATCTTCTCTAGTTATAGCATTCAATCTTCTATAATCAACCACAATTCTCCACTCCCTATTTCCTACTTTATCCTCCTTTTTTGGGACAACCCAAATAGGAGAATTATAGGGTGAATTACTTGGAACGATAATACCTTGCTCCAACATTTCATCCATTTGTTTTTTAACCTCATTTCTATGTATCTCGGGATATCTATATGATCTGATGTAAACCGGATTTCCAGTATTTGTTGGTATTGTATGTGTCACTTCATTTGTAAATGTCAAACTATCTCCTTTCTTGTAGAAGACATCCGAAAATCTTTTAATAACTTTTCCAAGCAATCGATTCTCTTCTTTGTTGAGGTGTTCTGTTCTTAATTGGTCAAATATTCCCAATTCATCCAAGTGGTGTAACTCGGGTAAATTTTCTATTTCTACTGTATAGTGTATAGTCTCAATTGGATGTTCTTTTTCGTCTTGACCCTCAAAGTATAAAGGTATCTCCTGTTCATTTATCGTTATAATCTGTTTTCTGTAGTCTATAATCGCATTATTATTTCTTAACAATGTTGAACCAAATATTCCGTTAAAAATTGGATGAAAACTAATGACCTTAAAAACTTCATATTTTTTAAGGCGAATTTGTAAAGAGTCTTTATGGATTTTAGCTTCTTCATTAATTACCAAAAAACCTGAAGCTGTTTTGATTTTCTGTGGTTTTTTTAATTTTTTTATATATTCTGGAGGATAATGATTTTTTTCAATAATATTTTCTGTAGACCCGGAATCGATTAGAATTCTTGTGATTCGAGTCTTTCCCCTGAACAAGATATAGGGTAGTTTATATTCGGAGGAGTCTCTGTGTGAGAGGCCGTAAATTGAAAATTTTGAGGCTGTAAAGTCTGTGTGTTATCTATGTGGTGGTTTTGTCTATAAGTCTGTCCGCTGATATCCATTGGTTCTGTTCCGTTTTGTCTAGACGCATTCTGATACGGAAAATTTCTATTAGTATGAGTATTTTGATATCTGTTATAATTAGGATTGGAGTAGTTAGGATTTGAATTGGAAGCTCGATTATTGGGATTGGGGTATTTAAAATTTTTCTTAGGATTTTGGTTATTAGTTTGATTAGTATTTTGGTTTCTTAATTGAAAGTCTTGAGTCTGAACATATTTTTTATTATAGTTTATTTTATTTTTTTCACTTAAGAGTAAGTTAGATTGACCTAGCTCATGAAGCGCTTTTTCCAATGAATCTGGCTTAAGAGCACAAAGAACTGTTTTTAAATTTATAGGTAACTTATTCATAAAGGTTTTGAATGCAATTCTATTATTATGATTAATCTCGGTCATGTTGCCGTCTAATCTCTGTCTCTGATTTAAAAAGGAAAGCTTGGTTTGAATGAAGTTATAGAACTGTAGGACGTCTCCTCTATACTGGGCTCCTCTCAGTTCTTCATAAAGTAGTTCGGCAGAAGTCAATCCACCAAAATTAAGTTCCAGAAGAGACTTAATCCCATTCCACGTAGTTAAATGGGGATGAATCTCCAAAACTAATCTAGCCTTTCCTACGATTTTACTTTTAATCACTGACAAAAACATCCTTTGCGATGTCGGACTATAATCCGACATACACGAGATTACATTATCTATGCTCTCCAAAAACGAATAAAGTTCTTCCTTTCTTCCGTCAAAATTAGAAATTAAGCTTAAAAATCTAAGGGGATCTATATCCTTTATATGATTCATTTGTACCTGCTGTTGTTATAACTGATGCTGTTGTTGTTGCAATTGTTGATGCAAATCTTGTTGTAACTGTTGCTGCTGTTCTTGTTGTAACTGTTGCTGTTGTAACTGTTGCTGTTGTAACTGTTGTTGAAGTGGTTGTTGTTGAAGGTCCATTCTTCTATTTTGGTCGAATATTCTTCTTCTATGCTGCATGCAGTATCGCTTCCCAGGCAAAATTCGTTGCCTGATGACTTTGGTGTTCTTCTTTTCTAATTTGTTTTTCACTTTTGTTTTTTCTTTTCTGCAAGTTTATTTTTTATTTAGCAGATATTGACTATTTTAGCTTGTTTACGAATGTCCCATATACTCCATATGATTAAATTTTTTTTTTTTTTATCATTAATTGTTTATCACTTATGATGGAACTAATCTAAGTTATTTAAGGTTATTATTTTATATCTTTAGTTTTATTTCTATTTTTATAGAACTAATTTATTAATTTAGTTACCACTCCTTTACTTGGAGTTATTTTTATAATTTTGGAGGGACCCTTGGGTATCGCAAAATTTATGTATTTATTTATTTAATTTAATCACTTATCCTTTTTCGTAGGATCTTCTCGGATAGACGATTTATTCATCTATCCTACCGACTGCGCCAGTTTCAATAAAACAAAATATAATATTAAATAGAAACCAAACTAAAACCTTTTAGTTCAGAGTTTTATTAGTTAAAAGTTATATTCTATCATTACAGCTTGGTTTTATTCTATCTGGAATAATAGTTGTTCGCAGTTACTGCGATCAACGATCATTCCCGATTCATACAATATTTCTCTTAAAAATAAAAGTGTTCAAACATTTCTCTTAAAAATAAATTAACACTCGACAGAGGATTTAAATTACAAGAAAATCAAATGACAAGAATGTTGTGAATAATAATTCACAAACAGAAACAATCATTCGAGATTCAAATTACGGGAGTCAAAGAACAATTCTTATAAATTTAAACAATTACTCAAATTACAACTGAACATTTGTTCATATTAGTCATGACAACATCGTTGGGTAAAACTTAAGGGTGTACGCGATATTACGGGATCCGAGGCATCTTTTACAGATGCGGCACAGTTCTTGTAAGTTGTCGCATTCTATAACACAGGCTTTGCCATTTTCTGGTGTTGGTTTTCCTTTTGGGCCACAAGAATGGGAGTCAGCAAAATAGTATTTGTCTTCACCGCGAAATACGCTAACAGATTTATTTGACGCTGTCAACATTCCTGAAGAATGACTATAAAATAATCTATTTAAAGCTGTACGTAATGTAATGCCAATATTATTGGTATTTACAGAATCTTGGAGACTCCCGAATAAAACAGTGTCTTCATCATATTCTATAGAAAATCGGCATTCATACATTTGTAAACTTTGTAACGACACGTTTTCGCTCTTAGCTGGGGTAAGGCTCAGCGGCGTCCAGGGTCGTACTATAATTTATTGTTTTGCAGGACCAGAGGCAAAAAAAACACTTCACTATAATTTTCGCTGACTTATATATTTAACCCAAAATATGGTGGTGGTTCCAGCGGTGGTCGGCAGCGGCGTGGAATTTACCGAGCGTCGAAATGTCGACGTAAAGGGGCCCGGCTGGCTTGCGAGTGTTGAGAGCGAACCTGACAAAACTTTCACCTTTCTGTCGGCTCGGTTCTCCACAATCGTCAACGGTGACTCAGCTAGGGGCGACGGGCTACTTACAAACGGACAGGCGAGTAACGAGAGCACCCAGGCAAAACTTTCACCTTTCTGTCTGAGCGGTTCTTGCCAATCGTCGTCTACGCGGCGGTCTTGCTTCTGAACGGCACTTCCCGTCACAATACGCGTACGGTGTGTGCGGAACGAACGTACCACCCGACAAAACTTTCACCTTTCTGTCGATAGTAGTTCACCCCGTACTCACGTTTAAGGTTTCAGCGTACCACTGTACTGGAGTTGGTATCCCAGGTCGAACTTTCACTTTTCAGATGGGACACAAACTCCGATGTGGTTTTCTCCTTACTGAAACCCACCGAGTTAATTTATAAGAAGCAAAGACTAAATAATTAAATCGACTTACCTTCACGCCGGCTGCACAGGAACTCCTCGTTCTTTGCAAAATGTTCTGCCTTTTATAGTCGAGCTCAGTAGGTACACATGAATATTTTCATGCATGTATGTGAGCTTTACAATATGAAAATATTCTTAACAACTACAACAATGTTCATAAGGAACCGTTGTTATATATACAATTGTCAACTTAAACATACAGACAAATTCTTCCTCTGTTACTATACCATATTATACGTACATATGTAGGCTGGCTGTCCACAAATTTATGCGGGTAGGTATGTTTGCATGTGCTTTTGCACAGGCCGCAGTTTAGCATTGAGTTTGGTTTACTTTTACACTAGTCCGTGATACATGGTTTGTGTATACTGAAGAAAACCAAAAACAATAACAATTGAGACACTTGTAAGCAAGTCACATTGAGACGATGCGATCGTAGATATACATCCATATGTACGCATATATGTTTATATGCTCGTATGTATGTTTGCATGTGCTTTTGCACAGGCAGCAGCTTAGCATTGAGTTTGGTTTTCTTGGACACTAGTCAGTTATACATGGTTTGTGTATACTGAAGAAAACCAAAAACAATTGAGACGACACGATCGTAAATATACAGCCATATGTACGCATATATGTTTATATGCCTGTAGGTATGTTTGCATGTGCTTTTGCACACGCAGTAGCTTAGCATTGAGTTTGGTTTTCTTTTACACTAGTCAGTTATACATGGTTTGTGTATACTGAAGAAAACCAAAAACAATAACCAGCAGAACTTGTCATTAGCAAAAACCTATGTGCTACTCAGCGATGCGCTGTTAAAATGTATTATGTCCATAAACAACTAAGGTGCGATTTGACAACCGAAAATAATTCTAAGTCAATATACGAAATAATTTACAAACATAAAATTCACAATGCGTTAAGATAAACTATTATTAAGTGCTGCTGATGGGCGCAAAAACAAGCCATGCGACTTTTGCTGGTCACAACTTTGCCTGACGATATGAAAGTTTCGTATCTCTAAATATCCTGTTTCATCCAGTTCAGTAGGATCAAGCTGGGTACGAATCCAGCAATATAAGGAGTCACCCGCTAACATATTAGCATTCAGAATATTGACGTCCCATTGATTAGGGCTTAGGATTGCAGCTCGGACAATGTTCGCCAACGACATAGCACTACATTGTACACCAGCATATCGCGAAGTAAAGACGTTGTAGTCACCTTGATACCATGAAGCTCGAATAATTCTTGCAACATTATTAATTGGAATGAATGCATTTCGAATTTCATTTTCATTCCTTTCGGACGCTTCATCTTCAGACAATTCGGGCACACTAAGTCGTACTAACTCCTGGTCACTAATTTGGGCATTGTCGTCAATACGTACATCTTTGTAAAGCGGGTTATTTGTGATTAACCATCTTAAAGCACTATAGACTTTTTCGCGACATATTGTGAATTCCCTGGTGATGTTCAAATTTTCCAATCGTTCGGTTACTACAATAATGCCTACCTGGCTTGCAGATCTTGGTAGCATACTAGGCAGTCTTTCACTGACTTCAAAGATATTTTTGGCAAATAAAACTGCCTGTCCGCGAAAACCGTACTGCCCATAGAGGCCACTAAATTTCACGATTTTAACAAAGGGAATAATTCTGCACAACAAACGTTTTTCCGCCTGTGTCAATGTTTGAATAACGTCTGGTATAGAACCTGGATCCAGATTATTCCAGTAAGCTTTTGGTGGTGCTGTTGTTTTATTACTAGTAACATGTGTTTGACAGCGGGAACATAATAACAATTATATTTTCGAAGTTAACTCCACAGGTAAGTATGTTAATGCAGCAGCGATGTACCGAACTGTACGAACTTGATTAGGATAACAACGTTTGGTACAAATATCACAAACATGTATACAAATTGTGTTAATAGCATTCTCGAATGCCTGCAGATTATTAGCTCTGCATTGCTGGGTACGCTCTCGTTATTTATTTAACCTCGTATCGCGATGTTCAGGCGTTTCTGAACCCAACTGCTGTCTTTGTCTTTCACGGCTTTGTATTAATCTAACTTCATATTCTTCAGGCGTTTCTGACGCTACCATCTGTGTATATTGCTCCCGTTGTTTTGTTAACCTGGCTTCATATTCTTCAGGCGTTTCTGACGCTATCATCTGTGTGTATCGCTTCCGTTGTTTTGTTAACCTGGCTTCATATTCTTCAGGCGTTTCTGACGCTATCATCTGTGTGTATCGCTCACGTTGCTTTGTTAACCTGGCCTCATATTGCTCAGGTGTTTTTGACGCTAATTGTTCCCGTCGTTTCTGTAATCGACTATTTCTATCACCTTCACTTTCTTTAGCTCGTTTTGCTTTATACTTTTCTTTCGCTTTTTGAAGCCTTCGTTTACGTTGTGTTGCAGTTTCTGTTTTATTTGTGTTTGTATTTTTTATATTTTTTTTACCATTTTGTTCCCACGAGTAATGGACATTTAAACGGTCGACCCCACCTAAATTACAGATTCAATTTCTAAATTTAAATCTTATTATTATATTTTATTACAAAATTACATTTTTTACCTGATTTTTTTACGTATTTTTGTTTATAAAATATTATTTCAAATGAAAAACAAATTTTTATAAAAAGACAAAATTAAAATGAAAAAATTACAAGCATATACAAATATTAACATAAAATAATACATTAACATAAAGGAGTAATTAGATTTATGTATGTATTTACATAATCTTTTTTGTCGCTCTTATAGTTGCAAGCTACTTGTTCGTATTTGACTATTTGGTTTACCTCATGAATTTGTAATTTGGTTTTATTATACGCCATTTAGTGGCTGCGCCCATCTTAAATATTGAGTTTGTATAGTGCACTGTATTCTTCTTGTCAAGCCCTTTTATTTGATACCCATATTGGTGGGATTGATAAAAAATTGTTATCAGCCATTTGGTAGCGGCGGCCATCTTAGATTTCAATTTTGCATAGTAAATTGTATTCTACTTGTTGAGACCTTTCATTTGATACCCATGTTGATGGGATTGATAAAACCTAAGTTATCCGCCATTTTGCAGAGGCCGCCATCTTGGATTTTAATTTTATATAGTACATTGTATTCTACTGGTTGAGCACTTTCATTTGATACCCATATTGATGGGATTGATAAAACCTACGTTATCCGCCATTTTGTAGCGACCGCCATCTTGGATTTCAATTTTTTTATAGTATATTGTATTCTGCTTGTTGAGCCCTTTCATTTGATACCCATATTGAAGGGATTAATAAAACATAAATTATCCGTCATTTTGTAGCGGCGGCCATCTTGAATTTATAATGATAATGAATAAACATAATTGTATTGTCACCAAAATCCAAAGTGTATACAAAATTTCAGATTAATCGGTTGACAGGAAGAGGGTGAAATTTGAATTACTAGATTTGACCCAAGAATAAATAATAAAACAAACGGGGTGAGCTAAATAAAACCGTTTAAAAAACTCAACAAATTGAGACGCTAAAATTTAAAATACAAGAATTGCAGGGAGGAACTACGTAAACACTGTTAGTCTACACTTCTTCAACCACAACCAATATGACAACTTTCACTGAACTTTTGGCATATATACCTATATTTTGGCGCACGTGCAAGGTTGTCTTTATCCCGAAGGGGGGTAAGACGTCGCACACCAGGCCTAAGGACTTCAGACCGATAAGTCTTACTTCTTTTTTACTCAAAACTTTAGAAAGGGTAATTGATATTCATCTGAGAATGACCATTCCGAATGAGCTTCTCTCTAAATAACAGCACGCCTACACTAAAGGCAAATCTGTGGAAACAGCACTACATTCTCTAGTGGGCCACATAGAAAAATCTCTTGAGTATAAGGAATTTACTATGGGGGCTTTTCTGGACATAGAAGGTGCTTTCAACTATGTCAACCCCGATTCCATCATCAATGGGATGGTATCAGTAGGGATTGATAACAATTTATGCCGGTTTGTTAGAAACTTACTAACTTTCAGGGTAGTCAGGGCCACGATTGGGGATGTCACTGAGTATAGGGCAGTCTATCGGGGCACTCCACAGGGAGGTGTTCTGTCACATCTGCTGTGGAACCTGACCATTAATTCGCTTTTGCTAAGTCTAGAACGCAGACAGATTATGACTGTCGCGTACGCGGATGACGTAGCGGTGGCGATAACGGGTAAGCACTTGGATACCATATCTCAGTGTATGGAGTCTGCGCTGGCTCTGCTGAGTAGGTGGAGTGTCAGCTGTGGGCTCGGCATCAACCCAGCCAAGACTGAGTTGGTGCTCTTCACTAGGAGGTACAAGACCGATAGCTTTATACATCCAAAGCTTAACGGCACCTCCTTGAAATTATCTAAAACCGCCAAGTAACTGGGTGTGATTCTGAATAGAAAGCTATCATGGAAAGAAAACATAAAGGCGAGAGCGGAAAGGGTCTTAGTGGCTATTTATACCTGCAAAAGGGCGGTAGGCCTCAAATGGGGTATCAATCCTAAGGGGATCAATTGGATCCTTGAGTCTGTTATTAAACCAGTACTCTTTTACGGGGTATTGGTTTGGTGGAATGCGATGGACAAGCAGGCTCATCGCAGGACCTTTGAAAAAGTCTTTCGGGTCGTAGCGAGACTGATGACAAGCACACTACGATCTACACCAATTTTTGCAATGCTAAATTGGCTCCCGGTTGACATTCTGGCCAGACAATTGGCTCTATTCTCTGCGGTCAGGTTGAATACAGTATGTCCATGGACTAGGACTGACTATGGGCATGCTAGGATTTTAAGAGAGCACTCGGAAATCCATGCCAACATTGACTATTGTGTACCAAGACTCTTCTTTGGTGGACTTTTCCGTTCCATTGTCGTTGACAGGGAACAGGTGGACAGACTTTCCTTTCCCGAGGATTCAGTTAGAGTTTTCACTGACGGATCCAAAAAGGGAACAAAAACGGGCGGAGGCTTCTATGTGGAGAACTTCAATGTAAGATCTCCATTCCGGCTCCAAGACGGTTGTACTGTCTTGCAAGCCGAAATCTCTGCTATTACTCGGGCAGCGAGATGACTAAGGTACTATAGGATATCGATATCTTCATTGTCACCGATAGTAAAGCAGCCATCTTTGCTATTAGTGGTGTGTACAGTACATCAAAAACTGTGGTAGAATGCCGACTGTCTATCAACGAGATAGCGAGACATTCGAGGGTGACACTGGTTTGGGTGCCGGGACATTCTGGATATCCAGGCAACCATACTGCGGATGTGATTGCCAGACAAGGGACTGAATTGAACAGTTCAATGATTAGTCACTTCACTGGCATTCCATTATCGCGATGCAAGTTTCTGATTCAAAGCGAATCAGAGCTCAAATTAGGTGGGAAAGCGTGGCTAACTGTCTCGTGGCAAGGGCCACGTGGCCCCGCTATGATTTGCGCAGAACACGCGACCTTCTCAAGTTTGACAAGGCGCGCATGCGTCAACTGTTGACTGTTCTGACAGGACACTGTAGCTTTGGGACTCATGCGAGAAGGATGGGTCTTACATACAACGACAATTGCAGAAGCTGCAATGATGAAGAGGGGGAAGAGACTGTCCTCCATCTTCTGTGTCAGTGTCCTGCCCTTGTAAATGCAACGGCAGTGGCGCTGGGCTCCCGATTCCTGTCAGACTTAGACAGCCTGGCAAACATGGAGCTTTCAGGGGTATCATCCTTCCTCAGGGGTACAGGATAGTATGAAACGGCGGAGGACATCCCTTAGGAGGTCCTCTACTTAAGGGCATCACAAAGGGACCGAATTGACGGAACTAAGTGGATTGTCCCGCCAGGGACAACGGCCCTCTAACCTAAGTTAGTGGCAAAGTTCATTGGGCATGAAAATGACAAGTTGGCTGATCTGCTAAAAATTACAAAGAATGCTAAAAATCTCTTAGGCACTAATACGAGGTAACCACATGTAATGACAGTGCAAGCCGAGGAACCCTTATTTGAGACGGTGCAACAATTGTTGAAAGAAGTACGACAACTGTCTTTAAACCAACAAACATATAACCAGCCAATGCCCAATAATAATGTACATCTTACCCCTATGAGTTTTTCAAGGTACTGCAGTTTCTTCAATAAACCAGGGCATGTGTTGAATGAATGTTATACTCAAGCCAGACGACAAGAACGTGCAGAATACAACTTTAGGACAAACCCACAACCACATTATCCCAGAATCAATACTCAAAATTATGTAAGGCAAGAAACTCAAAATCAAATTAACAACAACGAGCAGCAACGTTGTTATAGATGCGGTCGACAGGGACACATTTCCTACAATTGCCCCGAAAACAATAATGGTAGCAACAAGAATAGAAATAGAAATGATAATACTACTGGCGATAGAAAGAGGTACACAAACGGCAGACAGGATTCGGGAAACGGGTATCGGCCCAGTCACGGCTAATTGACTGGAATGCGAAAACCCGCAAAAAATAATAGACAGAAAACGTACTGAGAAAAAAACATGTAAGAAAACGCAACCGGCAGACGATAAAGCTTAAAAACAAAAAAATTTCAGCATCATAAATTTAGATATAAACAGCATAAAAGTGACAGAGGAGGCAGATAATCAGCATCCGGAGATAAAACTGAATATCAAGAATAAAGCAGTAAGTACACCCAAAAGATCGCGTCGGAAGAAAAAAGCTCATACAAAAATGATAAGTGGTGCATGGTACATAAATGCAGCATACAAGGCTTGTAACACCAGTAGAAAAATGTTAAGAAAATCAGTATATTATATGCCAATAATGTTAAAATTTATAATGATGACGTGGACTAGTATAAAAGAGAAAGGGAGCAAGAAACAAGACGTGGCAAACCGCTACACATATCACTCAGCGTCCCAAGGGGAAGTGAGTCTGAAAAGAGATACTGCTAGTAATGAAAAAAAACGGTATAAACGATGCATACATAAGTTTCCCCTGCAAAGAAGCAAAAGAGGAGAAACTATTATTATTGTTGGACTCAGGAGCAGACACCACACTAGTAAAAAATGAAGCTTTGGCAGCAACAACAGAAATAAACAAGAATGAGCGGAAGACGTTGTCAGCAGCATTTGGGGGAAGCATAAGTACCAAAGGAACTGTAATGGTGAACCATAAATACGAAAACAGATTACGTTTGAAAATGCACGTAGTACCGACGGATAGCATATTGCCCGCAGATGGTTTATTGGGCAGAGATATGATGTGGAATAAGTCGATTACCGATACAATTACCAAGAACATAAAATTTTTTGAGAACCAGAAAGAAATAGCTTCCTTACCACTAGTTTCGGAAAATCCCCAGTTATATATAGCAGATAATGTTTTTGTGAAAGGACGGTCTCAGGGAATTGTGTCAGTAGAAGTTAAAAATGCTAGCGGAGACATAATAGAAAACAAAGTAGAAATTTCACCAGGCGTATTTGTGGGTGAAACTCAAACGTCGATCACAGAGGGAACAGCATTCGTTCCAATTTTGAACACCAATGACTTTGCTGTGAACATAAAGGAAAAAGTAATTTTGAGTTGTGACAACCCTTTAAAGTTCCGGATAGCGCCGACAGCAGCGATAAATACAGTAGATTCTGCCTACAACAAAGATAGAACCCGATTGCTATTAGACACGGTTCATCTGAGGACAGATCTGAACTCGGAAGAGCGGGAGTCAATCGAGACCATTTTAAAATCATACGACGATGTATTTCACCTACCCGGGGACAATCTCACATTCACGAGTGTACTTAGGCATAAAATACCAACTGAACCTAGTCAACCTCTAATCAATATTAAACAGTATAGACTACCTGAGGCCCACCAAAATGAAATTAATAGACAAGTAGGCCAAATGATCGAAGATGGAATTATCTCCCCTAGTATTTCCCCTTGGAACTCTCCAATACTCCTAGTACCCAAAAAGGCAGGCAAGGACGGAGAGAAAAAATGGCGTTTGGTTGTGGATTTCAGGAAATTGAATGAGGCTACAATAAAACAGGTTTTCCCCATACCAAGAATTGACGAGATCTTAGACCAACTTGGCTACAGCTGACACTTCTCTACCCTAGACCTGGCAAGCGGGTACCACCAAGTTCTGATGAGCCCTAATGATAAGCAAATAACCGCGTTCAACACCAACATGGGACATTTCGAGTTCAATCGTATGCCTTTCGGATTGACAGGGGCACCAGCCACGTTTCAGAGGATAATGAATTCAATATTAACGGGCCTACAGGGAATCGACTGTTTCGTATATCTGGACGATATAGTAATCTACGGGAGAAATCTAGAGGATCATCAGTTAAGACTTAAAAGAGTACTGGACGTTTTAAGAAAACACAACCTTAAGCTGCACCCTGAAAAATTTAATTTTCTGCAAAGAGAGGTAGTTTAACTAGGACATCAATGTTCGTAAAACGGAGTATTACCGGACCCTCATAAGACAAAAGCAGTAAAAGATATACGGCCTCCCAGAAATTTCAAGGAGCTACAATCATTTTTGGGGCTTATCAACTATTATAGAAAGTTTATACCAAGGTCATCTGAAATTGCATTGCCATTGAACAAACTATTAAGGAAAAACGCAAAATTTTAATGGAAAAAGGAGTGTCAACAAGCAATGGAGAAATTAAAAGCTGCAGTAACAAGTCCTCCACTGTTGCGGTACCCTGATTTCACAAAACCATTTATTTTGACTACGGATGCTACCAATGAGGCATTAGGAGCCATACTTTCTCAAGGAGAGCCAGGTTGTGATTTACCCATATACTTCGCAAGCAGAGTGCTAAGTGATACGGAGAAACGATACTCTACCATAGAGAGGGAGTTCCTTGCCATCGTGTGGGCATATAAGATCTTTAGGCCCTATTTGCTTGGTAGACATTTTACCATTTTCACAGATCATAAGCCTCTGAAAGGAATAGCCAATTTGAAGGATCAAGAAGGCAGATTGGGTCGACTGAGACTCAAACTTTTAGAATATGACTTCGAGATACGGTATAAGCCGGAGAAAATCAGCCAAAACGCTGACGCACTTAGTCGTCTCCCAGTGGAAAAAATGAGTGTAGGAGCAATTAAATCAATACAAGTGGGCCGGTATGTACCAGCAAATAAAAACCTATGTAGCAACGTGCACTCTACGCCAGAAGAACAAATGCTCAAAAGTCGAAAAGATGCCATTGGTTATAACAAACAAGTCAAATAGACCCTTTGAAAAAAAATTTTTGGACCTTGTAGGACCGTTGCCAGAATCCGCCAGAGGAAACAAGTATATTGTCACCTTTCAGGATGATTTTTCAAAATTTTTCGCGTGATTAACGGAATTAAAACAACTTTAGTTGTTAATGCTCGTTTTAAAACTAAAAAACTTCATTTTCAAAAATGTTCAAACTTAAAGCTAAAATTAAAATTAATAGTCAGCAAATTAAAATTAAGATTAAGAGTCAGCAGTCTGGTAGTTATGGGATTGTGGTTGTACACAAAAACAAAACTATCAGATTGCAATGAAGTACAAAATATGTTTTAAATATGCATGTATGTATGTATGTAACTTATGTTTGTATATTCACACATATAGACCGTAGTTATATGTAACTCCTCTACCCTTTGTTAAAAAATTCTCCTGAATTCAATTCTTTATTCTTCTATTTTATATTTTTTTTCAATATCTTTTACTTTGGGAGAAGGGTCATTTATAATAATAATTTACTTGATTTTTCTTCCAAAAGCAAGTTAGTGCAATAATTATAATAATAATTGTGATTATCATTGCAAAACTTATTCCATACTTTATATTTTTATGTAATTTTAATTCTTTTATTTCTTTTATGTTTTGATAATTGTTTTCATATGGGATTTTCTGAAAAGATATATTGAAATCTTCTGTAAAGGCATTTATATTAGTTTCATAGTTAAATTTGTCATATGTCATTTCATTTTTGTTAAGATATACATAATTATCAATTTGAATTTCACAATTATAATAGGATATTAAATAATTTCCATTCAAAATAAATTCTCTATCGTCACAATTTTGAATTAATTTCTTGCTTATGGCATTTTTAATTATTATTGTTTCATCATCGACATTTATTGTTTGAAATTTTTTGTTTTGCCTTAACTTGCAGTTTCCTATTAGTATACAGCTTGAGCTTGAATTTGTATGTTGTGTTATCAACATTTACAAGATATTCTATATCATCATCTGATTCATACAAGTTTGAATTTGGCATTGGGAATATTGCCCTTAAATCAGTAGTGTAAGAATTTAAAGGTATTTTTAGGGCAATCACTAATAAATCGTCATTGTAGTACATAATGTCTAGTTTTATAAGTTGAAGTTTGTAAAAGTCGATATTATAACTCATGATTTCATCAGATGTAAGTATATTTGGGTGTAGTATGTGGTTTTTAGCTGAAGCAATGCTGTTCTGTATTTGATTAACTTTACCTTCAATACAATTTAGTTTTAGCGTAATGTCTGCATATAGCACTTGAACTGCTATATGATTATTTTTCGATTTTAAATCTTCGATGGCAGTATTGATTGCATTGCGATCCGATTTCATAGTAGACTGAAGCAACTCAATACTTTTCTGAAAGTGATCATTTATTATGATTTGTTTGTTGAGGTTTTCGATAGCATAGTGATTATTTTCGGATAATAAACTTAAATGGGTTACAATGTCATTTCTATCTTCGTTATCCATGGTACCAAACAAAAATTTCTGTGCTGAACCAATAATATTTAGTAATCCTCTCTTTTTCCTGTGAGTGGAGCTTCGGGGGCTAATTGATTTTATTTTAATTTTAAGTCTTTGTATTTGACTTTCGATAAGACCATTTGGGGGTATATGTAAATTTCTTATTTTTAATTCTATATCTTCTATTATTTTATAAGCCCCGCTCAATTAAGTAATTTTGAAGTCTCAACTCCAGTCCCTTTAACCTCAACAGCGAGCTCGTCTACAGTTCTTAATCAAAATATAACTGATACGTCAACAGCCCCAAGGGAGTTGCGTATGATTCCTCCGAAAAACACTATATTTGCTACACGTTTCACATCGGATACAAAAGCTGAAGATATGAAATGGTATATTCAAAGGAAATTTGAAAATTGCTCACCACAGGATATTCTCGTTTTTAAAATAAACTCTAGAAATAGAGCATCATTCAAAATAATTGTACCGGAGGTACTGTTTCAGTAAATTGTTAGTCAAGAGTTTTGGCCTAAGAATGCTTTAGTACGTGAATTCATTTATAAAGATGATAATTATGCTCGCTTGCCTAATTTAGTGCATCCCAACCCAAAAAACTAATATCTATTTTATACCAAAATGTCAGAGGTATTAATTCAAAATTGTCATCGATTTACAGATATGACAACGATATTATAGCATTCACTGAAACCTGGCTTAATAGTAAAATTAATAATACCGAAATTATGTGTTCCAGATACCAAATTTTCAGAAAAGATAGAGAAAGTTGTCAAACAGACAATAATATTGTAAAAAAATCGGGTGGTGGTGTTTTAATTGCTGTCTCAACTATGTTTTCGTCGGAAGAAATTATACTGCATGATTTTTTGCACATTGAGTTTATATGCGTATTAGTGAAAATACATAAACAGCTTATGTGTATTATTTGCTTGTATATTCCTCCTAACTCGCAATATTTTATCTATGAGGATTACCTAAAAGCTATAAATGTTATTGCAGATAAAGTAAATTCAAATGATATTATAATTGTGCTGGGAGATTTTAATATGCCAAATGTGTCCTGGAAATCTGTGCCTGATTGTAATTATTTGTCACCTCTTCAATCTTCGGAATTATCGCAGTATTTCATTACCAGTTTACTGGAGTGCTGCCTTTTTCAAATCAACTGCATCACAAATACTTCTCATAAATTGTTAGACATTGTATTTGTTAATGAACCGTCAGACTTTTCGATATCGCAGCATCCCCCTCTTTCAAATCCTGAGGATAGTTATCATCCTACGATTGAATTAACTTATATCTACCAACCTCATCGACGGTCAAATACATCTCAGCAAAATAAAATTTGTCGTTTTAAGTCAACAAATTACATTAAACTTCAACGTGAACTCTCTCAAATCGACTGGTTAAATGAATTATCTTATGGCAATGATTTAGACAAAAGTATCGAAACATTTTACCAGATACTACACAAATGCTTCCTATTTTCAATACCTAGAGTACTACCTGCCCCCTGTCACGGTCCACCTTGGAACACTAAACAACTTTCAAGACTTAAAAACCGCAAGAGTAAACTATTTAAAAAGTACAAGCAAAATGCATCTCAAATAAATTATTCCATGTACTCCTCAGCAAGATCTGCATATACCATTGCTAATCAACTGGATTATAGTGCTTATTTAAACAGGATAAAAAATAACCAAAAAAATTATCCCAAATCTTTTTATAAGTTTGTCAACTCGAAGAGGCGTGTGTCAGATTTCCCTTCTGTTATGAAGTTTAAAGATTATGACTCGTCAGATGATAAAGTTATAAGTAATATGTTTGCTGAATTTTTTGCATCAACCTATTCTTCGTCTACGTTTAGCAATATAGAGCAGTATTCTTACCATATCCCTGAATCAGTGAATTTTAATGTACCCCGTATTGAGCAGCAAACTGTTTTGACTTATATGAAAAATCTAAAACTTTCGTATGATCTCGGTCCTGATGGTATTCCTAGTAGTATTTTAAAATACTGTCCTCATTTACTCAGCACTCCATTGACCTATTTATTCAACAAATCACTCAAATTGAGTTACTTTCCTGCAATTTGGAAGAAATCGTTCATCATTCTGCTATTCAAATCTGGATCTACAGCTGATATATCCAATTATAGAGGTATAGCTAAACTGAACGCTATACCAAAGTTGTCTGAGCAACTCTTATGCGATACATTGTCTTATTAAGCAACGTCTATCCTTTCTTCTGCGCAGCATGGTTTCTGTAAAGTTCGATCAACTATTACGAATCTCTTAGAATTAACAAGCTTAGTTAATGATGGATTTGTCACTGGCAAACAAACAGATGTTATCTATTTTGATTTTAGTAAGGCCTTTGATAAGGTGAATCACAACTTACTTATTCATAAGCTTGATCGAATTGGAATTGGAACGTCTCTAATAAAATGGATCGAATCTTATTTGAAGAACAGAATGCAGTGTGTCAAGTTCCGCAATATGCTCTCTACTGATATAAATGTTATATCAGGTGTGCCTCAGGGTAGTCATCTCGGCCCACTTTTATTTACTTTATTTATTAATGATTGTAACGACACGGATTTCCGCTCTAATGCTGAGGTAGTTCAGCGGAGTCCAGTGTCCCAAAATAAAACTCGGTTGAGTGTAGATGTGGTAAAGTGTGTTTATTTATCTTCTTAAATCTAGTACTAGCTGACTAGAGACGGATATTCGGTGGCCCTAATACACCCCGGAATAAGGTCGGCCGAAGTTATAGTGCGTTTGCGTTGGAGCTGAGTGGCAGTCCGTTTCGGTGGGTCGGGGTTAGTGTACAGACTCAAATATTCCACAGCACTAGCGACACCTAGGCTTCCGGTCACACTTCTCGAGGATTGAAATTCTCCGACCCACGAGAAATGGTACCTATGCCCTAGCCTCCGTAAGAGTGCGGTGCTCCTATTCTAATGGACGGCCAATTAGAATAGGAACGCCTGGTATCTGGTTTGATCTCCGGTTGGAATGACATACGCCGTTCCACGCAGGGATGCAAAGCCGGACACTTCTTTTCCTCCGGAGCGTGCGGTATCCCTAGTACTCCGAACTACTCCAGCTACCCTAGTGACCCCTAGCTTCTGGATTTCTTTTTCCACTGGATGACATACGCCGTCCACTGGAAAAGGCAATCTGTTGGCTTGGTTCCCTAGACGTCCTCTCTAGTATTTCTATTAAGTGGATTGCGCCAACTCAATAGTCGTACTACTATGATAATATTACTATGGAATTCACGCTTAGTAATATTACCTTCCTTACTTAGCAGCCAGACACAAACTAAAACTCTATGCGTTGTGTCTCGCCTTTTATACCAAATTTCCGCTGCTACGTATTTTACTTCGGGTCTTTTTATAATGTGTTTGCTGTACGACAACACAACCACCATATACATGTGTGTGCCTTGTATCAGCACATCAACCACTCGTAGCTGATGATCATTAACAATGATCAGCAAGCCAATTGTATGGGACATGTAGTATGTGGCTACCGTTACTTATTTACTAAATAACAACGACAGTTCATGCTTATGATATAAATAAGGTATGTATAAAGAATTTAGCGAAAATATGTGCTTAGTAACTGGAATTCATTCTTATAATAATAAAACATTAACGTAAAAATGTATTCATTCTGGTGTCATAAGCTAATTTTACTTATAATACAAATATAAGAATACTGCAAATAAAAGTAACCTGTATTCATTCCAGTATTATAAACTAATTTTCATTCTAATGAACAATGTAAAAATAATGCAAATAAAAGTAATATTGATTCATTTTAATATAAAGGAATAATATAAAACAATGTAAATAAAATTATTATTCATCCTTTGGTGCAGCAACTAAGGGGGCATCTTGATGCCGTGTGAGCCAAAAACGAAGGCCCTGACTTTTGTCGTCACACTACTCCCCTCCCCACCTATGTTTATGTGGTTATTACATGGAGATTGATGTCTCCTTGTCGGCGAATGGTGATCCGGTATCGCTGCCCGTACACCTCCTTCACAAAGCGGATTCGTGTCCCAGCATGCGCTTTTTTTCGCTCTTGGATCTCCTTTTGTAGCTCCGGAGGCAAGTGTGCGTATGTCAGGAGAGGCGGTGGCGATGGGGCTGGCAAAGTCAGTGGTGGTGGCGATGGCGTGGGGGATATCATTCGTTGCGGTAGGAGTGTGTGTTGGTTCTGTTTCGGCGTTGGGGGAACACGGGGCTTTCTACGGTTGGTTTGGGCCCGCCGACGTTTCTTAGCCCCGTAACTGTTGTTGGACGGGCCGGCCTTAGTGTCATCATCCAGAAAAATAGTTCGCAGGATCTTTGCTTGTTCTTGCTCCATGCTGTGCCGAAATCTTTGACGAGACTGCTCCAATTTGTTGTCATTGGTACTCATCTTGCCCCGTGGTTTGGATATCGCGTTAGTGGTTCCAGGGAGGATCACAGAGAGAATGTTATTAGCACCGTGGTAGGGTTTTAATTCGCTTAGGTTGCGTCTTTCCCTACTGTCCTCTGTCCGCAGCTCTACTATAACGGGCGAAACGAAGCCTGTAACTATATAGGGTCCCCCAAATTTCGGTGCAAGTTTTGCAGCGAAATTGTCCACTGCCTTAGACAGGGGATGCTTCCTCACTAGTACCTGGTCGCCTATGACGGGCGTCCAATCGCGGCGCCGTAAACTGTAGTGGTGTTGTTGTTTCTGTGAGGACCTTAGCATGTTGCGCCTTACGATCTGGAATATCTCTTTCAACTCTTTTGCTCGCTCGTCGGGCGATGCACCGCGGGTCCCCGACCCTATTGTCACTTTATCATACAACGCATTGGGTAATCGCGGATTTCTTCCCTGAGTCAGAAATGCAGCCGAATAACCGGTGGATTCCGACTCGCTGGTGTTGAGGGCCAGCATTATTTCCGGAAGTGCCTCATCCCATTTATTATGCTGTTGGCCTGTGACTTGGGCTATCATGGTTTTAAGTGTCCGATTTACCCGTTCGGTGGGGTTTTCTTGCGGCGTATAAGGGGCTGTAAATTGCTGTTTCACCCCCATTTCCGTAAGGTATCTCTTCAGGATTCGGGACGTGAACTGCGTCCCATTATCCGTGACCAATGCCTTCGGCACTCCGTAACGGGCTACGATCCGTTCTCGGATCGCCTTGACGACTCCGTCCGCCGTGGCCTTTCGCAATGGGATCAGTTCGACCCATTTGGAAAAATTGTCGAACAATACCAACAACATGGTATTTCCCCGGGCCGTTCGAGGAAGGGGTCCAATAAAATCCGCACACAGCAAGGACCACGGCTCCTCTTGTAGGCGAGTCAACATCTTCCCGGCTGGTGGTTGTTGAGAAATCTTATAACGCTGACAGCTATCACATTGCCGTACGTACCTGTTAACATCGCGGGCCATTCCTGGCCAGAAATAACGGCTTGCTGCCTTGTTGAGCGTTTTCCGCATACCGAGGTGACCACCCGCGACCTGGTCGTGGGCTTCTATTAATACCCGCTTTCGCTGGCCGGTGGGGACGCATAGTTTCCAGGGGGTGGAATCTTCTTCGTTGGTTTCCCGGGCAAAATGCCGGTACAATTTGTTGTTCACGATTGCGTAGTCCGCATTGTGTTCTGGGTTTTTCTGGACAGCCTCCATCTTTCCGTCGTACCATGGGCACCTGTCGGCGGATGTTTGGACTAGATGGATATCGGCGGCTGTCGAGAGACGCTTCCTGGTGCCGTCAGCTAAACTTACTTCCATATTGGTGGCCACATATTCTGGCCGTTGGCTTAGCCCCTTCAAGACGGCGGGCATCACGAAGCTGCGAGTAGCCCCCGTATCTACAATAGCGGAGTGGGGCTGATTGCCTAGTAGTATTCTGGCCTTCAGCTTGTCAGCTTCCCAGGAAAGATTTGTTGCTTGTCCGTCTGCGGAGTTACTACCCCGTTTTTCGGTGCGTGGGTGGCTATCGACGGCACGGTGGTGTTCGTTTCGACCTGGCGTTGGTGCATTAGGGATGCTTTCTAGGTCAGCTGCCAACGATAGCAAGTCGTCCAGGCAGCTAAAGTCCTTTCGTCGGATGTACCATTGGTAGTCTGGTAGAGCGTTGCGGAATATTCTTTCCATCTTCTCGTCTGGGTTCAGCTGCGCGTGATGCATCAAGTCTTGTAGGGCTAACACGTAGTCTTTGAAGCTCTCACGTGGTCGTTGGGTGCGCTTACGTATTTCGTCTTCGAGTTTCTCGAAATATCGTGGGGGTAAAAAGAAATTCAGCAGATCCTGTTTAAACTCGGTCCAGTGATCCCATTGCTTACGATTATTTCTAACCCATACCAACGCCTTGTCGCGTAACAGCTCGAACATCAATGGGACTATGTTATCTAGCTTCACCCCATATGCCCCTGCCAGTTCCTCCAGGCCATCTACAAACTTGAGTACGTCCTTGCCACCATCATATTTCAAGCCCCATTTACGTACCCGCTCTATGGTTGCGATTCGGTCATCATTGTCCGGTTGCGCCTGGCACCTGCAGCAACTGGGTGAGGGCTTCTGTGGCTTCTCCTCCTGGTGATGTGCATCTTTGGCTGCCTCGCTACTCCTCACGGGTACTTGTAAGACTGACCCGGGCGAGCTGCTGGTGTTCCATTCGTGGTGCTTTTGCCACTCTAACAGTCGCGCTATGATGTGTTCATCCTGTTCGGTGGTTGCAAATTTGGCGAACCTTTTACGCATCTCTTCTACCGTGCCAGTAGAATCTTGTGTGCACTGGGACAAATAACTCACCAGTTCATCCTTTTTTAAGGTGTAGATCCACGTGGTTTTTACTCCTTCGCGATGAGCCATACCGTTCAATGTATCAGACAGCTGGAGTGGCAACAGATATAGTGAGCGGCTGCTTTATTTGCCTAATCGATTATGTTATGGGTCAGACCCTTGTCTGTGATAGTTTGTGGACAATTAAGTCCCTGCTCGGGCGCCAATGTAACGACACGGATTTCCGCTCTAATGCTGAGGTAGTTCAGCGGAGTCCAGTGTCCCAAAATAAAACTCGGTTGAGTGTAGATGTGGTAAAGTGTGTTTATTTATCTTCTTAAATCTAGTACTAGCTGACTAGAGACGGATATTCGGTGGCCCTAATACACCCCGGAATAAGGTCGGCCGAAGTTATAGTGCGTTTGCGTTGGAGCTGAGTGGCAGTCCGTTTCGGTGGGTCGGGGTTAGTGTACAGACTCAAATATTCCACAGCACTAGCGACACCTAGGCTTCCGGTCACACTTCTCGAGGATTGAAATTATCCGACCCACGAGAAATGGTACCAATGCCCTAGCCTCCGTAAGAGTGCGGTGCTCCTATTCTAATGGACGGCCAATTAGAATAGGAACGCCTGGTATCTGGTTTGATCTCCGGTTGGAATGACATACGCCGTTCCACGCAGGGATGCAAAGCCGGACACTTCTTTTCCTCCGGAGCGTGCGGTATCCCTAGTACTCCGAACTACTCCAGCTACCCTAGTGACCCCTAGCTTCTGGATTTCTTTTTCCACTGGATGACATACGCCGTCCACTGGAAAAGGCAATCTGTTGGCTTGGTTCCCTAGACGTCCTCTCTAGTATTTCTATTAAGTGGATTGCGCCAACTCAATAGTCGTACTACTATGATAATATTACTATGGAATTCACGCTTAGTAATATTACCTTCCTTACTTAGCAGCCAGACACAAACTAAAACTCTATGCGTTGTGTCTCGCCTTTTATACCAAATTTCCGCTGCTACGTATTTTACTTCGGGTCTTTTTATAATGTGTTTGCTTTACTACAAAACAACCACCATATACATGTGCGTACATTGTATCAGCACATCAACCACTCGTAGCTGATGATCATTAATGTGTTTGCTGTACGACAACACAACCACCATATACATGTGTGTGCCTTGTATCAGCACATCAACCACTCGTAGCTGATGATCATTAACAATAATCAGCAAGCCAATTGTATGGGACATGTAGTATGTGGCTACCGTTACTTATTTACTAAATAACAACGACAGTTCATGCTTATGATATAAATAAGGTATGTATAAAGAATTTAGCGAAAATATGTGCTTAGTAACTGGAATTCATTCTTATAATAATAAAACATTAACGTAAAAATGTATTCATTCTGGTGTCATAAGCTAATTTTACTTATAATACAAATATAAGAATACTGCAAATAAAAGTAACCTGTATTCATTCCAGTATTATAAACTAATTTTCATTCTAATGAACAATGTAAAAATAATGCAAATAAAAGTAATATTGATTCATTTTAATATAAAGGAATAATATAAAACAATGTAAATAAAATTATTATTCATCCTTTGGTGCAGCAACTAAGGGGGCATCTTGATGCCGTGTGAGCCAAAAACGAAGGCCCTGACTTTTGTCGTCACATGATCTTCCATCCGTTGTTGAAAACTCAAATATACTAATGTATGCAGATGACGTAAAGTTATTCTTATCGCTTGATTCTATTGATCAACAGTTGCGTCTCCAAGCTGACATTGTACACTTAACCGCTTGGTGCGCTAATAAATTAATGGACCTAAATGTGAAAAAGTGCAAATATATGATTTTCTCAAGATCAACACCAATCAGTGGACTTTATAAAATGAATAATGCTGTTCTTGACCTAGTGGATTCATTTAATGACTTGGGAGTTATTTTAGATAAAAAATTGGACTTCAGGTGCCATATAACCTCGACGATTAACAAAGCTACTGGTGTTCTGGGTTTTATTAAACGCTGGGCTAAGGAGTTCTCTGACCCTTATACAACCAAGATGTTATTTACTACTTTAGTTCGCCCAATACTTGAATACGGATCTGTTGTATGGGACCCACAATATCTGTCACATTCAAATAAAATAGAGTCAGTACAAGTGCAATTCTTATTATTTTGTCTTCGTGGTCTTCCTTGGAACTCTAATATAAGATTACCATCTTACGAGAGACGCCTAGGACTTATTAAGCTTCCAACCTTAAGGAGCCGTCGACAAATGCTAAATGTTACCTTTCTGCTGAAATTAATAAACGGCTGCATCACATCTCAATTTCTCCTGAGCAAAATAAACTTGAATATACCCAATCGTCCAACAAGGTATTATAGCTTCTTGAGAATTAAGTTTTACACTACAAACTATAGTAACTTCGATCCCTTTCGGAGAATTTTCAGTGATTTTAATAGTCTTTACCCTTGTATCGATTTCAACAAAAGTATTGATGTTGTAAAAAATGATATAATTTTACATCTTAACTCATTACAAAATTGATTATAAATAAATGTTTAATTTGTTAAATCGACATTTGTTAAAGCCATATTTTTTGTTTTTGCTGTAATTTGTCTTGTTACTATTAAAACAAACCTTTATAGATTCCATTTATATATGTATGTAATTATAATTTCTGAAACATTGTTATATTTTAATTGTATCAGTCTGTAAGGATTAATCCATAGACTAAATAAATAAATAAATAAAAAAAAAATAAATAAATAATATTGATTAATATCTATTAAATGAAGTACCGTAATGGTTTGATTAATTATTTCCACTGGCCTATTTCTAATTATTTCAAATCCTTTGTTCTGATGAAGTGTGTTCACTTGAAGTGTACCTTTAGTCGTTGGGATCATTGTTAGGGCAATTACTATCCATATGAGTTTCTGAAAATTTAAAAGGAGTTTGATATTAGTAGGATGTATATTATCTAGTTTTTGTTTTCTATACTTTGGAACTTCTTTATGTCTAAGGCGTCTATAATTTTTTATATAGCCCTCTCTTCTGTTTTCGATATATTCTTCTCTTTTTTTAGTACTCTTTTCTTGTTTGCATCAATTCTTTCTTTTATTATATTGTGATCTATTTTATGTTGTTCCACTTCGAAGGGAGTACATTTAATTGATGAATGGTAGGTATTATTATAGAATTTAATAGCTTTTTCCATTTGTGATATAATTGGTATATTGTCTTCTAGGTTTAATACTCTAATTTTTTCGGTTATGGTATTATTAAGTCGTTCTATGTCCGAATTTCCTGTGTGGGTATTTGGTTTTGTTGCATGATATAATATATTGTTATCATCTAGGAATTTTCGGACATTGTCGTTGTCAAATACGAATGTTTTACATTGCCTTTAATAGCTAAAAATTCTCTTAGTTTCTGAATTATGGTTTGATTGTTTCTGTCAGGAAGGTGAAAATGAATTGCGAACTTTGAAAATTTATCTATGAAAATAATGAACGATTGCTTCGTGTTTACATATGTATCGACATGTACTATTTCATTAGTGGTGGGGGGACTTTCGGTAAGGTGCAATTTCGGTTTAATCGGGTTTCTATCATATTTCGCGGATGTGCAATAATCGCAGTTATTTATTACTTCGTGAATCGTTAATTTTAACTTGGGGTTATATATTTTATTCCTTCGTATGTTGTGTTGATACCTGAGTGACCTGTTTCATTTTTATGATATAACGATATTTGTTTTTTAAGTTCATCAATATCTTCGATATCTTTAGCAAAATATGAACATTTAAAAACTTTACATCGGTTCTATTCTGGTATAATTTTTCTATAACTTTTTGAAATTGATAATATTTTCTTTCATTGACGCTTGAAAATACTGCAACCTGTCCCTTAAGTGGAAATTGTTTAAGATAATTACATATTCCTGTGGAATTCAGGTCATCGTTATCTAGAAAGATTCTGGTTTTGTCAAATATACACATGGAGTCCTTAGTTTTTCTTTCCGTTATTACTATTTGAAATTTAAAGCGATTAACAACTGTGGTTAAATTTGGGAAATTGTCGTTTACATTTTCCTCTTGCATTGTTTCTACTTCCAATGATGATGTAGATCTTTTATCTATCAGATTTTCACCTACATTTATATTTTCTGCTGATTCTCCCTCTTCGACACGGCTAAGAAAATCCGCAATATGATTTTCTTTTCCCTTGATGTATTAAATTTTAGCATTATAGTCCATAAGGAGGACAAGCCATCTTTGTAATCTGGGTTTAATGTTTTTGCCATTATTTTTGGCTTGTAGCCACTTAAGTGGTTGATGGTCTGTGCTGAGATCAAATTCTACCCCGTATAAATAAGGCCTAAAATACTGAGCGCCCCAGACTATAGCTAAGAGCTCTTTTTCGATGGTTGAGTAATTTTTTTCGTGGTCGTTTAATGTTCTGGATGCATAACAGATTGGGTGGCCATCTTGTGTTAAAACAGACCCCAGTGCATAATTGCTAGCATCAGTTATTAATTTAAATTTTTTATTGAAATTTGAGTACATTAATATAGGAGCGTTTATAGGAATGTCTTTTAATTTTTGAAAAGCTACAATGAAATTGGGATCATTAACGTTGACTCTTTAATTTTTCTTTAAAACTTTTGTCGTTGGGAATGCAATTTTAGCATAATCCTTTATAAATTTTCGATAAAACCCAGTCATCCCTAGGAAAGACTTGATTTTCTTTTGAGTATTTGGAATCTTTAAATTTTGTATAATTTCTACTTTTTTTGGATTAGGTTTTACACCCTGAGGGGTGAGAATATAACCTAAAAACTCAGTTCGGTGTTGTAGAAAATTACATTTATCAATTTGTATCTTTTATTTAGTTTCTCGGAGCCGATTGAAAATTTTTTTCAGGTTAAGTAAATGCTCATCTAAAGATGTGCTGAATATTAGAATGTCGTCTAGATATACCACGCAAATTTTGTTTATATAGTCTTTCAATACGGAATTCATGAGCCTTTGGAAGCTCGATGGGGCATTTTTTAACCCAAACGGCATTCTTATGAATTCATAATGGCCCCCTATCTTCTATCTTCTGGTTTTACCAAAATTTGGTGGAAGCCCTTCGCTAGATCGAGGGTTGAAAAATATTGTGCTTTACCCAATTTATCGAGTATTGCTTCTATATGCGGAACTTGTCTGTTTTCGTATACTCGTTGAGTTTCCTGTAATCCACAACGAGTCTCCAGAGTTGTCAATTTTTTTTGGGACTATCCATAGAGGACTGTTGTGTGGGGAACTACTTTTCTGAATGATATTTTGGGAGAGCATCTCCCGTGTTTGATTCTGAATTTCCCTTTCATGAACTTGGGGGTATCTATATATTTTTGAAAAAATAGGTGTATTGATAGTTGTTGAGATTACATGTTGTACCTTTTCTGTACAAGTTAAAATATCGCCATCTTTATAGAATAAGTCGTTGTATTCGTTTAAAAGTTTTGTTATTTTTAAGTATTCTTCATTATTTAAAGTACTTAAATTTAATTCGTTGATATTCTGAAATTTAGTATCGTTAATAGTTTGGATACTATTTATATGTTATGGAGATTCTTCATCAAATAGGATTTTCCTTCCTATTAATATATTTTTTTTCTAAATCTATCTTGGCTTTCAATGGAATAAGAAAATTTTGGCCAATAATGGCATCATATTTTCTACCTGTAAAGTTAATTATTTTCCACGAAAGTGTACCAGGAATATTAAACTCTTTAGGCATTGTAGTTATTATGCTTTTTAATGTTGAGTTGATTCCATTTAATGTTCGGAACATGAAAGGCCTATTTAGTTGTATTTCAAAAAATTCATTTGGGAACAGATTTGGTTTTATAATACTAGTTTCTGCGCCGGTATCAATTAAACAAGTAACTCTTTTATTACCTATTGTGACCGTTATTAGGAGTAGCAATCGTTTTGTGGGCTCAAAAGAAAATTTACTTAATTTTCTGCATTGTTTTCTAAATTTCCTATATCCATAGGTATGGGACTATTTCTATATAGTTGAGACTGAGGGTTACCGGCATATTTGTTTTGAACATTGTTGGTTTGATAATTATTTGAAGATTTCTTAATAAAATGTGGTTTATTATTAAAGTTCCTACCAGTTTCTTTCTTTTCACTATTGGCGTTTGTATTGTTTTGTGCATTAGTTTTTTATACCCTCCAAAAAAGAATTTGGAGGGTATATTCACTTTGTCATTCCGTTTGTAACGCATCGAAATATCCATCTCAGACCCCATAAAGTATATATATTCTTGATCAGTGATGAAATCTAAGACGAACTGAGCATGTCCGTCCGTCCGTCCGTCTGTGGAAATCACGATTCAGTCCAAACGAAAAGAGCTAGACTTTTGAAATTTGGCATAAATATATTTTAAAACTTAGAGCAGGTTAAGTTCGAAGATGGGCTAAAGCGAGCAAGAGGGAAAAAAGTTCCCCTAAGAAGAACTAAACCAACCCAGAAAAAACAACATAATTTTTAAAGTTTTTTGGTTATTTTGTTAAGCAAATGATATATTTTTATGTCAAATACGGTTCAACGCCTTAAACTTGGAGCCATTAAATAAAAGAAAAATATTTTTTGACCCGCCCACTTTAGTGGGCGTTATTATAGGCAAAAATAGCATAAAAATTTAACAAATTGTTTTACTTAAGCTTACATTCCTTAAAAATAACACTTTTAAACTTTAATGACGAAGCTGAGACGAAACCTGGAAAATTTTTTTTTAAATTTTGTATATAATCATCCCAAGCATTTATCTTTAGAGTTTTATGACTGCCGATTTCTGCCCTACCTCCCCCCCCCCCCCCACCTCTTCCTTTGCCCCCTAAATGACCCTACCAAAAAAATTTTTTTTTTTAAATTTTGTATATAATCATCCCAAGCATTTATCTTTAGAGTTTTATGACTGCCGATTTCTGCCCTACCCCCTCCCCTCTTCCTTTGCCCCCTAAATGACCCTACCAAAAAAAAAATTTTTTTTAAATTTTGTATATAATCACCCCAAGCATTTATCTTTAGAGTTTTATATCTGCAGATTTCTGCCCTACACCCCCCCCCCCCCTCCCCTCTTCCTTTGCCCCCTAAATGACCCTGCCAAAAATTTTTTTTTTTAAATTTTGTACATATATAATCATCCCAAGCATTTATCTTTAGAGTTTTATGACTGCCTGTTGCTGCTCTACCCCTCCTCCCCTTTGCCCGCTAAATGACCCTATTAAAAATAAATAAAATTTTTTTTAAATTTTGTGTATAATCATCCCAAGCATTTATTTTTAGAGTTTTATGTCTACCTGTTTCTGCCCTACCCCCTCTCCTCCTTTGCCCTCTAAATGACCCTATCAAAAAAAAAGAAATTTTAATTTTGTATATAATTATCCCAAGCATTTATTTTTAGTGTTTTATGACAAAGGTGAAATGTTTCCCCCACAGCCCTTGCCAGAGCGACCCCGCCAAAATACAGTTTTTATACCCGTCAAAGAGAATTGTGATGAAGTCTAAGACGGTCTAGCAATGCCCATACGTTCGTCTGTGGAAAACATGATATTGTATATTTTTTTGAACCCCGCCCCCTTTAGTGGGCGTTGACGTACGATATTATATAAAGGAACTCTGTCCCACCAAGTTAACACATTTCAAATTCACTTACTAAATATTTGGAGGGTATTTAAGATTCGACCCGGTCGAATATAACGTTTTTACTTGTTTTTTTTACTTAAAATCTATAGCCCTTTTATCATATAGTAATTTTAATTGAGAAAATCTTTTATAAAGTGAGTCCAATGTTGGTTTTTCGTCTATAATGCAAGATATAAATTGTCCGTCTATTTTATCTATTAATATTTCCGTTAAATCTCTGTCGACGTTTTGTGGAGAGTATAAGTCAGGTTTTGATTCGTCGTACAGATAAATGTCATTAAGTTTATACTTAGATTCTATAAATACTTTAAATAATTCATTTAAGTTACTTATCTTTATACTTCTACAATAGTTGATTGCCGAAGAATAAGATGCTTTTCATCCCAAATCTTTTATTAGTTGAGTTTTGATGTCTTCCCAGCTGGCGTCGTCTGCTAGAAGGTTAATTGAATCTGCCACCTTTCCAAAGAATTTTTGGTTTTTTATAATTTTTATTCCGAATTTTTGAAGTTCATCGTTATTGCCACATAATGCAATCAGATGATTTTCGACAGTTTTTATAAAAGAGGATAGGTTGTCTTTTGGACCAAATGGTTTTATTCGGTTAAATTGATTTATTATTTGATTGGTATCCAAGCCAAATGTTGTGTTGCGTTGTGACTGTGGCTGTGATGTTGATGCTGTTGCAAAATAGCTTCGGCTTGTTGAATTTTCATGTCATACCCCGTTTTCTGTTGTTGCATAATTTGCAAGTGATTTTCTATTTGGTTTTGGAGGACAGCATATTGTTGTTGCTGCTCTTTTATTGTTGCATCCTATTTTAGGATGAGACATTCTAATTGTTCGATCCTTTGCTGTATCACTTCAGGATTCATTTTAAATTGATTTTTTTCTTAACTAGAAAATAGACTTTCACTTTATTTAGTTTTACTTATAAGTTCTTATGTTCTTTGGAACACTTTTTCTTTGTTTTCTAAGGTTCGATTTAATTTTATCTTTAGATAAAATCACGGTGACTGCGCCATTAACGGAATTAAAACAACTTTAGTTGTTAATGCTCGTTTTAAAACTAAAAAACTTTATTTTCAAAAATGTTCAAACTTAAAGCTAAAATTAAAATTAATAGTCAGCAAATTAAAATTAAGATTAAGAGTCAGCAGTCTGGTAGTTATGGGATTGTGGTTGTACACAAAAACAAAACTATCAGATTGCAATGAAGTACAAAATATGTTTTAAATATGCATGTATGTATGTAACTTATGTTTGTATATTCACACATATAGACCGTAGTTATATGTAACTCGTGCGGCGCAGTAGCTGATGCAGAGGCCTCAACAATAGCTCGAGTTTTTTTTAAGGAAATAATTTTGAGATACTATATTCCCAAGGTGTTAGTAACGGATAACGGGTCTAACTTCACATCGAAATTGTTCAAGGAGACATGCAAGCTCCTGGGAATAAAGAAACTGCTAACCGCTCCTTACCACCCACAAGCAAATGGTGCCTTGGAAAGAGCTCACCGACCTTTAGACGAATTTTGGAGACATTTTGTCAATCTAGATGGTACCAACTGGGACGAATGGCTCAATCACGCAATGCATGTATACAACAACAGCAAACATACAACGACAAAGCAAACGCCGACAAGAGTTCTATTCGGGTTTGAGTTTGAGATACCGATGAGTTTAAAAACGCCCCCTGTAGCCCTATACAACACGGAGGATTATAACAAGATTCTAGAATACCAGATCCAACGTTCACACGAAATTGTGAAAATAAATCAAGAGTAGGCAAAGTTAAGGGCAAAACAATATTATGACAAGAGTGCAAAATACAGAGAGTATCAAATAGGACAAAGGGTTTGGTTAAAGAACTAAGCCCGTAAGAATAAATTTTCACCTCTATGGTTAGGACCATATGAGATTATAGATGTACCAACAACAGTAAACATAAAACTAAAAATAAGAAATAAAGCAAAGACATATCATAAAAATTTAGTAAGACCACACAGAGACCGAGAAATAGGGAACAGTCAGTTTAATAAGACGTTTTGTAGAAGATAAACCAAAAATATAATAAATAGGTCTACTCCATATATCAGAGTGCAATAACCATTAATGTTTACCTAATTTTACATAAAGTGTTCGAATATGGGACACTATTTTGCAACTACAGCGAATTTATTTACGAATACTCCAATTAATATAGCTACTGAAAAAAATGTTTACAGGCAGAGTAAACAAGAAAAAAAAATATAATAACAATTAATACATGTACACATAATATTTTTCCGTAATATGATTCCGTCAATGTCTTTCCTGTGATAGGTCAGTTAATAAAAAGCAAATGAAGCAACAAATGCAATTAAGTGATTGTAAGTTATTCACTTATAGTAACAGTTAACAAAAATAAAAATATAATAAAAATTTATTTATGAGTTTTTGAGTTTATGAAATTAGTATAGAAAATTTTTCGAGAGATGATCGGTGCAGAGAATTCGGAAAAACATGAAAATAATATTGATTTTTCTTTTTAGTTGTATAATACTATTCGTAATACCTAACCAGCTGGAAACACCCGTAACAGAGATACGCCGAACTTTGCAAGTAAATTACAACTACGGAGCAGTTTATAAGGTGCCCTGCTAGAAGAGCTTTTAAAGCTGACTACAGATTGTCGATATATTCTTGTGCGTAGTCTGACACAAGCAATTAGTGTGGTATTTTCAATAAAATTGTTTGGATATTTCTGTTGCGTCGTGGAACTGAAAACGAGTTTAATAAAACCTACAATTAGAAATATGGCAAAATTTTGCATATATAAAATGGGGAAAAGACATGTAGATATGTTGAACAACGACTATACAGACGTCCTCCGGGGGCGCTGGTTGAGCGATAAGCATGTTGATATTTTCCTACACTGGGTGTCGCAAAACACGTTGAAGGCATCAAAGGTGAAAGCCGTGCATATTTTTGGGGCACATTTATATACTGCTATTCAAGACTGGTGCAGGTTGGAAACGGAGGGAAGTACACTCAAGGTGAACCTTGCGACAAGGCATGTAAATATTTTTGAGAAAAAAAATACATATTTTGTATGATCTCTATGAGCTAATAAGGCCTAGGTTATTTTAATGACAATAAAACAAGTTTTATTTCATTTTTCCCGAGGACAAAGCAATCGATAATTGGCAGAGAAAACAATTACTTTGCTCGGCTGCAACAGCACCGCGTATATATGGGCTACCAAAAGTTCATAAGCCAGAAATACCGTTGAAACCCATAGGTTCTTCCATACAAGTTCCATGCTATAAATTATCTAAATATTTAGGGCAAATTCTCAAAAATATTATGTCAAAAGAATACAATGTATTAAATTCGAACAGACTCAAAGAGCAAATAAAAAATATTAAAATAGAAAAAGGAGAAATACTAATCTCACTGGATGTCGTTTCACTCTTCACTAATATAACAGTAAACAAGGCAATAAATATAATAATGAAGAAATGGACAATCATCCAGAAATACACAAAAATGTCCAGGTCCCTGTTCGTAAAAATACTAAGATTTTGCCTCTGTGAAAATAATTATTTCATATATGAAAATGAAATTTTCATCAAGATATTTGGTATGCCGATGGGGAATCCACTCTCACCAACCATAGCTGATCTAATACTTGACAATTTGTTAGACGAAACTCTACAAAAACTTAGCATGGAAAACATCCAATTAAAATACATAACAAAGTATGTAGATGATTTATTAGCAATTGTAAAATCCGAAGAAAAAGACAAAATTTTAAAGCTTTTCAATAGTTTTCATCCAAAAATACAATTCACCATGGAAATAGAGACAAATAGTACTATTGCCTACTTAGACACAAAAATACAAAGGCACAACAACAGACTAATAACAGACTGGTACAAAAAAGATACCGCTTCCGGAAGAATCATAACTTTCAACTCCACACAACCGAAACATCAAATAATCAACACTGCCAAAAACTTAATCTTCAGAATTTTCCATCTTAGTGAGAAACAATTCCACGAAAAAACATAAAATATATCAAAAAAACGTTAATAGAAAATAGTTTCCCCAACAAACTCATCAGCAAAATGATCAGCGAAACTAACATAAACCTGAACAACAATACAATAGATAACAAATCCATCACTGAAAATGAAGGAAAGATATATTACAGCGTACGTTACATCCCTGGATTAACCGATAACAAAAACATGAGAATTACAATAAAAAACAACAACATAAATTTTGCATACAAACCAAACACAACAATAAATAAAATTTTTTCAAATATTAAGGCGCCAATTAAAAACAACAACAAAGTAATGTAGTCTATGAAATCAAGTGCAAAGGTAATGAAAACAACAGCTGTGATATGTTATACATTGGAACTACAAAAAGAAATTTAGAGACCAGAATGGAAGAACATAAGAAAGATATAGACAAAAATAAACAATCAACAACACTATTACAACATATACTGGACACTGGACAGTATATGTCCAGTGATTTTGAAAGAGTCAAGATCTTGGACAGAGAGAATATTGGAAAGAAAATATATACAATAGAAAGCTTAAGAATAGAACAGACAACATCAGCACGAGCTACAAAGTAGCATTGAAATAAACGGTGATGTAAACTTAAGCTGTGATATTGTCATAATAAAAAGTTTTAGTTTTCAATGTTTGAAAAAATTAGCAAAGTTTGTAAGTAACCAAATTGACAAAAAATTTTTAGACGTATATATGTAAAATCATTAATAAATGTTTTTTAATAATAAATTAGATTTCCCAACCCTTGATAAAGTCAACAAATAATTGACGAAACGTCGGGAAAAATGAAATAAAACTTGTTTTATTGTCATTAAAATAACCTAGGCCTTATTAGCTCATAATAGAGATCATACAAAATACGAATACACTTTGGCCATATAAACACATATAAGAAAACACATATTGTTGCCTATTTGCGAGGGCCAACATTGGATGTTGGGAGTAATTTCTTGGCCCAGAGTAATAATTCTGGATTCGCTAAAACCTAGAGGTATTGACCACATCTTCCAATCTTTGCAACGGGTTGTTATGCATGAAGCCTGGAAATATGGGGTCGAAAGCACCTTTTTGCATGTACCGCTGCAGCTAGCGTACCCGGATTGCACTCAACAGGATAATTTGGTGGACTGCGGGGGTTTCCTCCTCAAATTTTTGGAGCATGTGGGAAGAAGGATCAATAATAATGACGAAATTGGGGAATCAAAAATTGACGTGGTACATAGTAGAATAAACAGGGATAACATGACGAAGGCCATGAACAGATGGGTTAAAAAATATGACGGGAAAAAGAAAACGGAAATAAGAGTAGAGCACACACAACTACTTCATCTAGCAGTGTGGGAAGTGAATAGATATTTGAGGAAGATTGTAAGGATTGGGAAGGAAGACTATGTCATAATCATTGGGCGAGTAGGAAAACAAACAATTAAAATGCTGTAGATGGTCGCAGCAAAGGAGGGTACGGACGAAGGATAAGATAAGACGGAGTAGACTAACACGAAGCAAACATGTGTATTTTATATGTAAAGGTAAGTAAAAACCCATGTTTAGTCATATAAGAAAAATACATAAGCAAGTTTAAAAAAAAAATTATAATAGAGTAAAAACATATTTAAAAAAATATATGTACATAATAATAACATAGAAAGGTTGTTGTGTTGGATGTTTCGGATGGAGAAATCACCAATCTGAACTATATTTTCATACTGGTGAAGCTCAGACTAATACTTGAGTGTTCTTCCCTGGAAGAAACTAATGCTTAATATTTGACTCAGATTCTAGGATTGGTACTGATGGGAATAGCCGTCACTAACAGGGAGATGGGGATGGAAAAACTGGCCTCCCCTAATGGATACTCGGAGATACATATGCGATCGGTCGAAATGGTGTCAAAGTTCCAGTATATTCTGCACGAGATCAACATCCAACAAATAGCGGACTCTGTAAACGAGGTTCATCGTAACTTGCCGACAGTTCTGCCCACTCTCTATCGGGACCCTTTGCCGGGCCGCGTAAAACGGGGATTGATGAATATTGGAGGGAAGGTGATGAAGTGGGTATATGGAATTTTGGATGATAAGGACCGAGAGCAGATAAATCATCATTTCAAGGTAGTTGATGCAAACGGTCACCAAATCATCGAACAGTCGAACCATCAGATATCTATAAACGACAGAATCAATTCCTCCATCAACAAAATGGTTGAGGCAATAAATGACAACTGAAGGACGCTGAACGACTTGACACAGATTAAGTTGCACTCAGAAAGTCAACATTACCGAGACGTCGCGATTTTCCAACTTTTCAAATTAGTTGATATGAAAAGTCAAGTGAAGATCATACAAGAATCCGTGGCTTTGGCAAGGATGAAAATATTCAATCCCGCCCTACTGACAATTGAAGAAATTGAAGAGAATAAAATAAATATTGATACCATGCAACAAATGCAGATGGGAGTGGCATTACACATGCACAAAACGCTAATATTCGTAATCAAGTTGCCCATCGAAACAGTCAGTCTAAAGAGGTCATTGATAATACCCGTTCCAAATGACAGTCACCATTAAATTGATTCCCCCAGAGAGTAAGTTGTAAAACTAGATAAAACAGTCTTCAGCTACACCGGAGAGAAAGATTTCAAGAGCCTAAAACAACCACAAAGCTGCATTTTCCGTCGTAGGTGTAGCTTGATTTCGCACGAAGAGGAAACCGTGGAATTGGTAGAAGAGGGTACAATCGTGGTAATAATTGCTAACAGAACCTCAATGTCGACCAACAGTGACGACAGACGGGCCAATCTCACGGGCAACTACCTTTTCTCATTCTGCAACTGCAGTATAACAATAGTTGGGCAGGTTTACGTCAGCAAAATAGTCGATGTAACCCAGAAATTCCTCTTAGTGGTGGACAACAGGAATATCACAACAAAAATTAAACCCACTCTGGAGAAAATACAAGTAGCCCAGATAAACAATATCGAAACCATTAAGGAGATTCAATTCCATCAAAACGTTACAAGTAGCATCGGATACTCCTTGACAGCAATTGTCGCGGTAGTGACAATAGTAGCGATATTAGTGTTATGCAGAAACCGGCGTCAACTAAAGGTCAAGATAAATAACGATATCCCAAATCGCAGCGAGAACTTGAACCAGATTGTGGAAAGCCATCTCCAAGAACAGAGAACTCCACCCCCACCACCACCACCGAGCAATCCAACACAACGAATTTAAGAGTTAATCAATAGGGAAAGAAAAACATATATAATATATATATATATATATATATATATATATATATATATATATGTATATATATATATATATATATATATATATATATTTTTATATATATATATATATATATATATATATATATATATATATATATATATAATTTATATATATATATATATATATATATATATATATATATATATATATATAAATTCATATATCATAAGAAATATCTATAAGAATTGTACATAGAATAAGAAATTTCCATTAGGAAAAACATTATTGTATAGATGTTTTCTACCATTAAGGGGGGAGGGATGTTGTGAATCATTATCGAACATCCCTCCAACATATACATTGCACTAATTTGTTGGCGCAGCAGTAATGTACATTCAACTTAAATACTGTTTGCGTTAAAGAATGGTGCAATACTGTTGTATTATTTAGGTCAATAAAAAATAGCGTAATCTAAATATATTATTTTATAGTTAATTTTAAGAAAGTATAAATAGCTAGTTCTAAGTTAGTTAAGGCACAGTTGTAGTAAACAAAGTTTCAATAAAGAACCTGCGAATCCCACGGGACCCTCCAGGTAAAGAAGAAGTAACTATTGCCTTTTGGTGGCCAAATATCCTTCCACCATGCAGAAACAAAGGGCCGTAGAACCATAATGTATTTGTTGTTAACCTTTTTGGGGAAAGACCTCTTGATACAATATTTGCCGGGTTGTCAGTTGATTTAACGTGCCTCCACTGAGCAGCTAATGATGATTCTTTTATAGCAGCAACGCGATTGGCCACAAATGTTTGGTATGATGATGATGGAGAGTTTATTCAGGCCAAAACGATTTCTGAGTCTGTCCAGATATAAGTTGGTGTATCTTCAAGTTTTAACTCTTTTTTAACTCTTGCCGTTAGTTGAACACTTAACAGTGCAGCGCATAACTCGAGACGAGGTAATCTCTGACGTTTTACTGGTGGTACTCGTGATTTGACGCAAAGTAATCTTACTATTACTTGCTCGTTCTTGATAACAGATCTGATGTACAGTGCTGCATCATACGCCTTTTCCGATGCATCTGCGAATGCGTGAAGTTGTATATTTGATGATACATGTCCTTTAAATACATGTCGGGAGATTTGGATATTGTTTATATTTACTAAGTCCTCGCGGAATGTACACCATTTTTGATGAAGATCAGATGGCAGAGGGTCATCCCAGTTTAAATTTATTTGCCATAGTTCCTGAAGAAACATTTTTGCCGTAACAATGATCGGTGACAGCAATCCCAATCGATCAAACACTCTAGCTATATCGGAGCTAACTGAGCGTTTTGTGGCAGTTTGCACATCTTCTAGGTTGACCTTGAAGGAGAACTTATCTATATTTGGCATCCAGGTTAGCCCCAAAGTTTTTGCGTACTGATTGTTTTCATTGTTAAAGTCAATGTTGACTTCTTGTTGTTGTTCAGTAGCGTTTGGGATGAGTTGCTTATGATTTGTGGTTCATTTTTGAAGGTAGAAGCCATGTTTTTGTGGTATATCTTGTAACTCCCTTTGCTGTACTAGTGCTATGTTTAAGTTGTCATTTCCACCAATGCCATCATCCACGTAGAAATTTTCTAATAGAAATTGAGCTCCATAGGGATACCGTGCCATGTTTTCCTTCGCTATTTTTTCTAAGCATTTTGTAGCCAGATACTGTGCTGATCGTGTTCCATAAGTAACTGTGTTAAGTTGGTAGTATTTCAGTGGCATATTGGTGTTTTCTCTCCAGATAATAAACTGGTATTTTCTATCTTCTGGGTGCATTAGGATTTGTCGATACATCTTTTGGATATCTGTCGTGAAAACAAATCTTGGTAGCCGAAAACGCAACAGTAGTGAAAAAGGTCACTTTGAATTGTGGGTCCAGTAAACATTAGATCATATAGTGATATTCCATCAGAAGTTTTAGTAGAATCATCAAATACCACTCGTAACTTAGTTGTTTGACTTTCTGACCTAACAACGCAATGATGCGGAATGAAATACTTCGGTTTGTCAGTGGAGTTTATATCTATTTCTGTCATGTCAAGGCTTCGTATTCTTTCATGAACTGGATGTATTGTTTTTTGATTTCTGGAGCCTTAGCTAGATGTCTCTCTAGAGACAGAAATCTGTTGAATGCTACACCATGTGAGTCGCCTAATTCATCAGAATTTTTTCAAAATGGAATCCTGGCCACTAATCTTCCGTTGGTATCTAGTATCACAGTTTGTGCAAAATGAGTTTCACACTGTTTTTCTGACACTGATAGGCATTTTTCAGCTGGTTTTACCGTCTCAAGTTCCCAGAGCTGAGCAATGGCTTCTTCTAAGCTGGATTCATCTCCGGTACATACTCTGCATGCCAAAGGAGGTGCATCGAGTCCGCCAACCGGTCCAGCAATAACCCAACCTCGTACGGTATTCTGTATTGTAGGTAGATCTTTGCCTAGCTGGAATTTTCCGACTGACAGCAACTGATGGTAAAACTCGGCGTCCAGCAAAACATCTATTTTGGCGGGCTGATGAAATTCTGGATCGGCTAGAACGATGTTTTTCGGAATTGGCCAGTTGTTAATATTGATTAGTTGTGAAGGTTGTGGTGAAATTATATTTGGAAGTACTGCTGCTTCTAGTCTTTTTGTGAAGTTGTTGATGCGTGAGTGTAAAGCGACTTTTACTCGGTATTGAGCCTTTGTGTTACTTGATCCAATTCCATTTATATAAATTGAGGTTGACTTGGGCGATATTCGCAGGCGTTTGACAAGTTGCTCACTAACCAAATTTAGTTGCGAGCCTGAGTCGGGGATTGCTCGGCATTGAATTTCCTTAATCATTACCATTGCTGTACTAGGTAGGATATATTTCTTTGGCTTCGAGGTATTACAGGTGGTAAGCGATGTAGCTTCTTGGTGGTTAATAGGTGAAGGAATGTTATGCACAGTTGATTGGTGCTTAACCGATATTTTGTGTTGTAAAACATTTCTTATTGGTTTGCTGTCATTTGGAGGGAAGCCATTTAAACGCAATAGCGTGTTGTGTTTTTTATTGCAGTGAGTGCACCCTCTTGAAAGGCAGGCTGTTCCTTTATGTCCAGCTTTTAGACAGTTCACACATATTTTTTGACCTTGGGTGAATTGCAACCGAGCAGAAGGTGAAGCTTTAAGAAATTCTTTACATACAAATAATGGATGTGTTCCCTTTTTGCACATGTTACACATATCATTTCGTTGACCTCTGGCTATTATAGATGTGCAAACCCTTGCCTTGTAATTTGATTTTTCTTTATCCATAGCTTCCAGGGATTGAAAATGTTTCTCTAAGAATTCGAGGAATGCTTTGATTGTTGGCGATTCTCGAGGCTGTAACAGTAGCTGCTCATAGCGAAGGCGTGTGAAGCTGCCAATCTTTTCAATAAGAGATGCAGAAGTAATGGATCCCTACTTGAAGTATCTATATTTAGATTTTTGAGTGCTAAAAGACAGTCCTGAGTTTTATCATGTAGTGTCTTGTAGTTGTCGTTTGATACCTTAATTGGTGAATCGACTAGTTCTTGCACTAGTTTGCTGACCAACAGTCTCTTGTTGTTATAGCGATCCACCACCAATTCTAATGCGTCGTGGAAATTTTCGTCAGATGCATTGAAGTGTTTTATAAAATTTCCAGCTTCCCAACCAAATGTGTTTTCAAATACCAAATTTTTTGAACCTCTGGTATTGACTGATTTACAATTAGTGATGAAAATAGGTCGTGGAATTCCTGCCATTTTAGGTAATTTCCATCAAACCTTGGAATTGTTATTTTTGGTATTGGCATAGCATCTGACTGATTGCTTTTACTGCCATTTGCTGAATTGGGATTAGTTGAAGTTATGCTTCTGGACGCCGTCCGTAGATGATTTTCTAGCTGTATAAACCTGTCCATATCGTAGCCTTGATTGCCGTTATCACCGCACATTTCAACGATCTCATAATGAATGCTTTCAATAGATTGCCAATGCTTAGTTGCAGATACGATATCTTCATGTGAGAATTCGTGGTTTAATGTACGCTCTAGCGTGAACATCGTAGCTGATTGTCTTCGTATAAGTCTGGTAAGCTTACCAGTTTCTAACGTTGTGACTTGAATGCGTCCTATAATAGGATTTTGAATTGTAATTTTATATTTTGTGCTAGGAGGAGTTATTTTCAAGATTGATTGTTCAACTTCCTCCTTGTATTGGTGAACAATGTTCATGATTGCCGTGTAATAATCATCTGTAAAATATTGGTGGTCCAATGATATGTTGTCGAGCAGTCGAATTTTGTTGTCGGTTGTTTCGAAGGCTGCCCATTCTTCATCCAGCCTTCTCAATCTCTCTTAGAAATAGCTGGGGGATGTCTTCCGTGATCATGGGTCCTTCTTGTAGTTTCGTATAATTACTTAAATTTTTTCACCTGTCTGCTTTTGGCTGGCCACCAATTCGTCAAACGAAGCCATGTTTTTTTTTTTAGGAGTAGGACCAGCACTCAGGGGATGACCCCAACATATGCAGTGCATTGCGCTGGAACTGGGAAAATAGATTTTGGGAAGGAGGATAAAGGGAGTAGTGTCTGTGGATATTCGATTTGAACCTGCTCAAATTGTAAGTGGCGGGGAAGACATCTGCGGGTTGCCTTCTTTTAGGTTGATGATTTGAATTGTTGTATAAGGACTGGCTGTCCTAGTAAATTGTTGTATATGGACTGGCTGTCCTTGTAAATTGTTGTATATGGACTGGCTGCCCTTGAAAATTGTTGTATGTGTTTTCTTAGTTTTTAAAACTCTTTACCACGGGTGGGGGGAAGCTTTGTAAATTATGAAAATCACGTCGGGGTCACTAAAATTTTCAAGCTATCAAAAATGATCAATGAACTATCTTTAACTTGAGCTTGATTTTTAGATGTTCAATGTTGCACTTTACCTATCTTGAACGTGATTTTGATTTTTACATAAACAGCACTTTAACTGTGTTGATTTCTCTTACTTAAAAGACCTGGTTTTTGCTTTCAAAATAAAAGTGTGAGTTTTATTAGTAATTATTTCCAACTTATATACTAATTTTACAATAAGGGTTATGCTTAATTTGCTAATAATAGGTGTGTTTCTTTACTTTTTGGGTAAAGTTCGGTAAAATGAGAGCTAACTATAAATTCTCTCAATAAAAGACAAAAATGTGCAAAAGTACGCGAACGCGAAAAACCAAAACTATTGTACTATGTCAAAATTATTAAATAAAAACTTGCATGTAGTATATACATACATACTTACTTACGTATGTTTTACTTACATGTTGCAGCGTATCTATAATATTTTCTTTCTTAATTTTATGTAAAAACTTATAAAACTTTGTTCGCCAGAAGTTTTTAAATCTTTTTTGCAACAACTTTCCAATTTTTTTATGTTTTTTTGTCAATTTAATTTTTCTTTGATGTTGTTTATTTTTCAAACAGCTGTTTGTTTATTTACTTGCCCAAACTAGCCCGAAGAAAAAGTACGGGCTGTTTCGTGCAAGAAGAAGAAGAATCTTATTCTCTCAAAACCACTCTCATTTACACAAATTAAAAGTACGGAAACGCTTTTCATGCAAATTGGGATCCCGAGAGATCCCAAAGTAGAGTAAAAAAAAAAAACTAATATTTCTGTTGGGTTTATAATAAATTTTAAGTTTAATGTCAATGACACAAAATAAGTGAATAAGCGAATGAATTAAAGTTACAATAAACAACCAAAGAACAAAAAATATTAAGTATCAAGTTTCAATTATAAATAAACCAAAGCAAAAAAAGGTGTGCAATTCAATTAACTAAAGTAGGCAAAATATATGCAGAGGTTCAATAAACTTAAAATAAATAAAAAACAATAAAATTATGTATTAAGTAGGCAAAATATATGCCGCGGTTCAATAAACTTAAAATAAATAATAACAATAAAATTATGTATTAAGAGTAAGCCCACTGCTCAAGCTCATGCAAATTATAGATAAACGTCTTGAAAAATTAACTGAACAATTACAAACATCCATACAAACTATGTTTCGTGAGTGTGAAAATCGTTTAATAAATGAGATAGATAAAAGCTTTAACAGCATTAAAAATGAGCTGCATAATGTTACCGAAAGAGTTGAAAAATTGGAAACAGTCGCGGCTAACATAAAAAGTATGCAAGATGAAATTAAAGCTTTAAAATCTAAAGTCAAACACCAAGAAAATATAAATGTTGCTTGTGAATTCAGACTCAACGAAATTCCTTACAAACCTAACGAGAATCTATCAGAAATTTTCGATAGTACCTGCAAAACTATTAATACGTCGGTTCCTGCTATTAAAACGATTTATCGGCTACAAAACCGTAATAATAAACACACATCAGACTCGAGAGATGCGGTAATAATTGTGAAGTTTTGGTCCCCTTATGATAAGAACTATTTTCTAAAAACATTTGCTAAATGGTTTAAAACTAATCCGCGGTTTTCCTTCACACTGAGACATATTGGTGGAAATTCTGACCATAAATTTTATGTCAATGAAAACCTTACGTCTATAAACTTTAAAATTCTACGCGCTGCTACTCGCCATACGTGGCTTGGTTTATGTCAAAATTTCTGCTAGCGATAAAGGCAACACTTATTGATGAGTTGGAACATCTCAACATATTATTTCGAGTTCTAGATGGGTCTGTTGCTGCTGGTGAATATAGTGATTATATACAATCCTAATACAACAATTATATCACCCTCATATTATTCTTGGCTTTTGCCTGAAATATTTATTTTTATTATTGTTATGTTTCTCCATTTTTATACCCTCCAAAAAAGAATTTGGAGGGTATATTCACTTTGTCATTCCGTTTGTAACGCATCGAAATATCCATCTCAGACCCCATAAAGTATATATATTCTTGATCAGTGATGAAATCTAAGACGAACTGAGCATGTCCGTCCGTCCGTCTGTGGAAATCACGATTCAGTCCAAACGAAAAGAGCTAGACTTTTGAAATTTGGCATAAATATATTTTAAAACTTAGAGCAGGTTAAGTTCGAAGATGGGCTAAATCAGGCAAGAGGGAAAAAAGTTCCCCTAAGAAGAACTAAACCAACCCAGAAAAAACAACATAATTTTTAAAGTTTTTTGGTTATTTTGTTAAGCAAATGATATATTTTTATGTCAAATACGGTCCAACGCCTTAAACTTGGAGCCATTAAATAAAAGAAAAATATTTTTTGACCCCGCCCACTTTAGTGGGCGTTATTATAGGCAAAAATAGCATAAAAATTTAACAAATTGTTTTACTTAAGCTTACATTCCTTAAAAATAACACTTTTAAGCTTTATTGACGAAGCTGAGACGAAACCTGGTACTACTCTGCCCTACCCCCTCCTTCCCCTTCGCCCCCTAAATGACCCTACCAAAAAAAAATTTTTTTTTAAATTTTGTATATAATCATCCCAAGCATTTATCTTTAGAGTTTTATGACTGCCGATTTCTGCCCTACCTCCCCCCCCACCTCTTCCTTTGCCCCCTAAATGGCCCTACCAAAAAATTTTTTTTTTTAATTTTGTATATAATCATCCCAAGCATTTATTTTTAGAGTTTTATGACTGTCGATTTCTGCCCTAGCCCCCCCCCCCCCTTCTTCCTTTGCCCCCTGAAATGACCCTACCGAAAAAAAAAATTTATAGGCAAAAATAGCATAAATATTTATCAAATTGTTTTACTTAAGCCTACATTCCTTAAAAATAACACTTTTAAACTTTAATGACGAAGCTGAGACGAAACCTGGTACTACTCTGCCCTACCCCCTCCTTCCCCTTCGCCCCCTAAATGACCTTACCAAAAAAAAAATTTTTTTTAAATTTTGTATATAATCATCCCAAGCATTTATCTTTAGAGTTTTATGACTACCGATTTCTGCCCTACCTCCCCCCCCCACCTCTTCCTTTGCCACCTAAATGACCCTACCAAAAAAATTTTTTTTTTTAAATTTTGTATATAATCACCCCAAGCATTTATCTTTAGAGTTTTATGACTGCCGATTTCTGCCCTACCTCTCCCCTCTTCCTTTGCCCCCTAAATGACCCTGCCAAAAAAATTTTTTTTTTAAATTTTGTACATATATAATCATCCCAAGCATTTATCTTTAGAGTTTTATGACTGCCTGTTGCTGCCCTACCCCTCCTCCCCTTTGCCCGCTAAATGACCCTATTAAAAATAAATAAAAATTTTTTTTTTAAATTTTGTACATATATAATCATCCCAAGCATTTATTTTTAGAGTTTTATGTCTACCTGTTTCTGCCCTACCCCCTCTCCCCCTTTGCCCTCTAAATGACCCTATCAAAAAAAAAGAAATTTTAATTTTGTATATAATTATCCCAAGCATTTATTTTTAGTGTTTTATGACAAAGGTGAAATGTTTCCCCCACAGCCCTTGCCAGAGCGACCCCGCCAAAATACAGTTTTTATACCCGTCAAAGAGAATTGTGATGAAGTCTAAGACGGTCTAGCAATGTCCATACGTTCGTCTGTGGAAAACATGATATTGTATATTTTTTTGAACCCCGCCCCCTTTAGTGGGCGTTGACGTACGATATTATATAAAGGAACTCTGTCCCACCAAGTTAAACATTTCAAATTCACTTACTAAATATTTGGAGGGTATTTAAGATTCGACCCGGTCGAATATAACGTTTTTACTTGTTATAGCTACACTGTCAATTATTTTAACTATATGTAATTATTTTTGCGTTATTCATTTTAGTCATATCAACATCAACATAAAAGAATTAATCGTTTTAAAGGCATCAACAAAACAACCAAAAGAATATCAAGTGTCACTAAAATATCAGCACAGGCCGGCAAACATATTTGAATAGTTTTAATACACCGCCGCCTTTGCACCTCTTGCAGTGACCATGAAATATTAATGTCTTGTGTGTGTGTGTGTCACACTTAATACAGTTATAAGAAAATTTATTTATTTCTTTTAATATGCCATACATATTCGGTTACACCAAAATATTCGCCGCCGTGGGAAAGATCAAATATTTTTAGGGAAAATCAAATTTCAACCAAATTTCCCATCAACATTCACACATTGTTAATACTTAAACGTTTATAAAAATAATCTAGTAAGTAGTATATAAGCTGAACTAATTTTAAGTTAAATTTACTCTTAATTTGGAAGCAACATTGAAAGCATTCTTTGCTAAGTTGTTTTAAATAAAAGATTTTCTAAACAAACCACACGTTGACTACCTTTTCATTTTTCCTTGGTTTTTAATACTCCTTGTGCGTTTCTTTTTCTTATATAACAGTAAACATCAATGAACACCTTAAACAATAATAATAGGGTTCGTTCTAGAGATGGGGTTGGTTTCATCGCAAAAGTTTTGGCCACTCAAAGGAGAGGTATTAAAATATGTCACATCAATGCCCAGAGCCTGAGACCTAAGATTAAAGAGTTTAGATTTATTTTTGAGAACTCCGTCGTTGATTTTACATGTGTATCTGAGACTTGGTTTAAGCCTGAGTACACTGATTTATCGATTTCTTTGCAAGGTTACAATATCAGGAGGGTTGATGGAAATGGTTATGGAGGCGTGGCAATTTATGTAAAAGAAGGAATTGCAATCAAAGTTCTCAGTAAATCTACAGACAATTTTATGGGTACTGGTGCCGACAGTTCTGAAAATCTGTTAGAATATTTAGTTCTGGAAGTTAGTTGTGAGGTACAGAAGCTACTTTTAGGTTGCGTTTATAGACCAAATAATCGTATTTGTATGAAGAGATTTATGAACGCTCTGGAAACATACACGGTCTCGTACGAAGATATGATTATTACAGGCGATTTAAATTCAAATATTTTAGTAAGCCCTTACCTGCCTGACAACATGCTAACACTTGGTCTTAGTTGCCCAAACACAAATAATGCTACACATTTTACAAGTACAAGCAACACACTTCTTGATATTTTTTTTGTGAGTAACATTTCGAAGGTATTGCTTAATTTTTTTTTTTTTTTTATCTTGGACCAGCACTCAGGGGATGACCCCTATATATGCAATGCATTGCGCCGGAACTGAAAACGAGGGGATAGTATTGAGGGGACAGATTAGGATAGATGAAAAGATAGATAGTTGTTTTTGTAGCTATTTCAACCTTTTACTTCGCCGGCTAATTTTTGCTACAGGGCCGACGAAGGTGGGTGCTGTTACTCTGCTGTTAGTACATGATAGTGTCAGTCGCTGCCAATTATGTTCAGTGATCAGTGACTATGCCTTCATCATTGAAACAGGATGGCAACCAGGATGACTAACTCTCTGCCTTCACATCGTGACCTAATTTTCATGACGTATAATTTTCAATTAAATGTTCCCGAACAACTTGTTAGATACCGGGACTTTAAAAACATTGACTATATTAGGTTAGAAGAATTTTTTAGAATTTATTGGAGCATTTTATATAGCTTAATATCTGTGGATGATCAGCTATATTTTCTGCAACACAACTTGAACTACATATACGATCTTGTGGTTCCTTTAAGAGCAAAAATTAAAAATAGGAATAATAAGTCCTGGTTCACTCCCGACATAAAACAAGCAATTAATCGCAGAGATTTTCTATATGCTAGATGGAAACGCTTCAGAACCACAGATATGCATGATGAATATAGAATAGCACGTAAGATAACCAACGGTTTAATTAAAAGAGCAAAATCGGAATACTAAGTCTTGAAGTTCTCTACTGCCATAGACTCGAAAAAAAACTTGGAGAACGATTCGCGAAATTGGCATAGGCAACCTGGTAGCCAAGAACCCTGTGCTATCGACGCATATACCCTATATAATCAATTTATAAATATTCCGAATGTGTCACCAGATACTGATTACTATAATTTCGCTAATGATATCTCACATAATAGTTTCAATTTTACCAACGTAATGCAAATTGATGTCTTATCCAGTCTGCTATCAATAAAATCCAATGCAGTTGGTGTAGATGGAATAGAACCTAGGTTTTTGAATATTCTAATTCCAAAACTTCTTCCACTCATAACTTTTGTTTTTAACAAGATTTTTGCCACCAACCAGTATCCAAAAATTTGGAAACTGGCTAAAATTATTCCTATTCCTAAATCCAATTCTGATTATAGGCCCATAGCAATCTTGCCATTTTTATCCAAAGTCTTTGAAAGCTTAATCCATAATCAAGTTACACAATATCTTGAAACCAATAATATGCTGACTGATCGGCAATCTCTCTTCCGTAAAAATCATAGTTATATAAAGGCTCTTTTAGATGTTGGTGAAGATATAAGACAGCAGGTAAAGAGCGGTAATGTTACATTTTTAGTTCTCTTGGATCACTCCAGAGCATTCGACACGGTTGACCATAGTATTTTGCGTCTTAAACTTAAGCATATGTTTGGATTCGCATCAACTGCCTCAGGTCTAATACATATATTCATACCTAGTCGATAGATACCAATATGTTGAAACGCCTACCTCAGTTTCAACATCTTTGCCATTAACTCGAGGTGTTCCGCAAGGCTCCAGCTTAGGTCCTCTCCTTTTTTTCATTATACGTGAATGATCTTGAGGGCAATCTCGAACACTGCAGGATTAGATTGTATGCGGACGACGTTCAGCTTTATATTAGCAACTGCAATACTGCCGTTGATGAATGTGTGAGGACCTTAAATCAGGAGTTAGGTCGTGTCTACGAGTAGGTCACAGCTAATGGTCTAGCAATTAATCCTACTAAGTCCAAGTGCCTGATTATTAAAAAGAGGTTATCAAATTTTGATTGCAATCCGATTTTAACATTAAACAACCAGTCCATAGATATTGTAAATTCTGCTAAAAATCTTGGTATATATTTTAACAGCACTCTCACTTGGTCTAATCACGTTAATTTTGCATGCTGTCGAACGTTTTCAATGTTAAGAAATCTCTGGCAAACTCAGTATTGTACTCCAATTAAAATTAGAATAATCCTTGCCAAATCGTATTTAATACCGATTTTATTGTACGGCTGTGAACTTTTTGCTAGCTGCGATAGCGTAAGTAAAAGACAAGTTAACGTGGCCTTTAATAACATTATTCGGTACGTATATGGTCTCAGAAGATATTACCATATTTCCCCCTACCGTAGGGTTGCCATCCGTCCTCTTTTCCCCGGACACCGTCCTCATTTTTAGATCGTCGGGGTCCGTCCTCCTACTTTTTTAACAAGTGTCTGGGGTTGTCTACTTTTTGCTGCTTTTACATTTTTAAAATATCAAAGCTGCTACATTTTCGCTTATAAGTAGCCAAGCTAAATTTTTAGAAACAAAAGGCCCAAAATAATTTACAAATGACACAAATTTCGTTCAAATCAATTTTCGTTCGAAATTTTGAAACAGCCAGTAAAAATCACTATTTTTACAAAAGAAGCGCTATATATGATGCGTTAGGGACTGCGTTGCCATCACTGTATGAATTGTCAAGCACTTTATGAATATTTGAAAAAATGTGATAGACATGTCGTACTTGTTCAACAGTACAGTATTAACTTAAAGTTTTCAGGAGAGACAAAAAACTGTTTTCTTAACGCTTAAGGAAGTTTTCATTAACAAAAGTTCGGCAAAAACCCACCAATTATTGTATTGCGCTGCATAACCTTTTTATTTGTTCATTGTCTGCAAATAGAAAGGCAATGTTTTTAGTTACTATCATTTTCTTGAATTATTTTTGTTTATAAGAAGTAAATATATTGAGTTGTGTTTCTTATATGAAATTTATTGCTGTATTTAATACAGATAAACACGAAATGAAAAAAGACTAAAGTAAACAAAGTTTTTAAAGCTAAATAAATGCTAACACTCGCTAAAAAGCTTATCCCGGTATTCATAAAAAAATAAAACGTATTTGAAATCTGTTTTAAGAAAATTTTGTATGGAAAAATTTGATTAAAATACATTTCAAACTAATTTTAAATTTTATGAATACCCGGGTTAAAATATATATTTTATTAAATTAAAAAAGTTAAAAATATGAAATTAAAATTTTCGTAGTATGAATCGTAATTCTTTTTGGAGATTTTGTTTTTCTTGACTAGATCCATAATATCCTTTCTTTTATTTTCCGAAAGTGGCATCTTTTTTTTGGACAACTCATTTTGTTAATTGAACTAATTAGACTTTTTTATTTCAAATATTCGCTGATCAAAATTGCATTTTTTGCTATATTGCTGAAATGCAAAATGATAAAGTGATAATATTACAAATTGTCATTAGAAATATTTCATCAAAACAGTAATAACTCAATAAAAAACAAAATTATTTCACGAAAACAGTAACAACTCAAAGAAAAAGTTAAGCACTATTTCATGAAAACAATCATATTTCGAATTAAAACAAAAAATTAGCTTAGCCTGAATCAATTAAACAGTTGCAACTCAAAATACTGCCAGACTAAAATAAACTTTTATTATTAGAATAACAACTTAACTCAAAATACTACTTTTTATAAGAACAAACAATTATTTCTTAGGGCCAATCACTTCAAACAACTCAAAATTATTTTGTTTTCTTGATTAACAGAAATAACCCATTTCAGGAGGAAAAAGGTCACAACATGTAATTTTATTAAGAAAGAGTAGTCTGAATTATGGGAATTTTTAACCATTGGTAGATAGAAGTGTTATGTATTATTTTTGCCAAAAATATATAATAAAAAAAATTCGAGTTAATACAGTATTGTTGAACGAGTGCGATGTATTGACATAAATATAAATTTTTTAAATAAAAATAAGAAATTTTGTATGTTTCTTGATTTTCTTGATTTGAATTTTAGACAAAAACAAGTAAAAACGTTATATTCGACCGGGTCGAATCTTAAATACCCTCCAAATATTTAGTAAGTGAATTTGAAATGTTTAACTTGGTGGGACAGAGTTCCTTTATATAATATCGTCCGTCAACGCCCACTAAAGGAGGCGGAAATCGGCAGTCATAAAACTCTAAAGATAAATGCTTGGGGTGATTATATACAAAATTTAAAAAAAAAAATTTTTTTTTGTAGGGTCATTTAGGGGGCAAAGGAAGAGGGGAGGGGTAGGGCAGAAATCGGCAGTCATAAAACTCTAAAGATAAATGCTTGGGATGATTATATACAAAATTTAAAAAAAAAATTTTTTTTGGTAGGGTCATTTAGGGGGCAAAGGAAGAAGGGGGGGGGGCTAGGGCAGAAATCGACAGTCATAAAACTCTAAAAATAAATGCTTGGGATGATTATATACAAAATTAAAAAAAAAAAATTTTTGGTAGGGCCATTTAGGGGGCAAAGGAAGAGGTGGGGGGTTAGGTAGGGCAGAAATCGGCAGTCATAAAACTCTAAAGATAAATGCTTGGGATGATTATATACAAAATTTAAAAAACCATTTTTTTTTTTGGTAGGGTCATTTAGGGGGCGAAGGGGAAGGAGGGGGTAGGGCAGAGTAGTACCAGGTTTCGTCTCAGCTTCGTCAATAAATCTTAAAAGTGTTATTTTTAAGGAATGTAAGCTTAAGTAAAACAATTTGTTAAATTTTTATGCTATTTTTGCCTATAATAACGCCCACTAAAGTGGGCGGGGTCAAAAAATATTTTTCTTTTATTTAATGGCTCCAAGTTTAAGGCGTTGGACCGTATTTGACATAAAAATATATCATTTGCTTAACAAAATAACCAAAAAACTTTAAAAATTATGTTGTTTTTTCTGGGTTGGTTTAGTTCTTCTTAGGGGAACTTTTTTCCCTCTTGCCCGATTTAGCCCATCTTCGAACTTAACCTGCTCTAAGTTTTAATATATTTATGCCAAATTTCAAAAGTCTAGCTCTTTTCGTTTGGACTGAATCGTGATTTCCACAGACGGACGGACGGACGGACATGCTCAGTTCGTCTTAGATTTCATCACTGATCAAGAATATATATACTTTATGGGGTCTGAGATGGATATTTCGATGCGTTACAAACGGAATGACAAAGTGAATATACCCTCCAAATTCTTTTTTGGAGGGTATAAAAAGAGTCCTCTTTTTTAAGGTCGTTGTTCTCCTTTTCTAAAATTGGAAATGGTAACCCTACCCCTACGTAACCCTGCTTTATGGCATTACTTTTGATAATTATGGAAGAGTGCGCACTTTACTTTAATGCATAAAATTATATATACACATCAACCTGAACATCTCTTTGAATGTTTAAGCTTTTCAACGCTTGCTAGAGGTAAAAGACTCCTAGCGTTTGTTTATCGAACTCTGGTTTCTAAATACCACTTCTGTTAACACATACAATAACCGTTTTTGTTTTGGCATCAATAATTTAATAAATAATTGTATTTTGTTTTTACTTAGTAATAACAACAGTAAAACAGGTCACTGAACGTAAAGTTGCAATTCAATACACCTTTTCATGGCCAGCCAAATTCGTTCACCTCAAAAGTAGTATTTTATAATTTTCTTTAGTTTTTGTTTATTAAGGTTGTAATTCAATACACCTTTTCATGGCCAGCCAAAAAGATTTTATTCAACTCAGTATAATTGTTGTAGAATTATTTTGGTTTTTGCTGAGTTGTAAAAACGGTACATTTTATTTAGTCCAAGTTATTTTGCATACAGGCATTTTGTTTCTCTAAAAATATTTCATTGAACTCAGAAAGACGGCTGACACATTTTGCTAATTCAATTTATGTTGTTGTTTTATTACCATTTTATTATATAGTATATAAGCAATGAAAAATTAATTAAGAAAACAGAATAAAGTTTAACAATAAGAATAACGGTTCAAGTGCCGGCTATTCACAAAATTCTATTGTGTTTTTATTACCCAACAGGAATCTCGGTTCAAGTGCCGACGATTCCCACATATCTACATTAAACTTCATTCTCAATTCTCAACACGAGTCACGGTTCAAGTGCCGTCGACTCACACTCTGTTATACACAAAACAAGTATTAACATTTGGTGACCCCGACGTGATTCTTCATCAACGCAATGGAAGAATTAGTGCGCAGCCAGCGCCACTTGGGAGCGCAGATTGAAGCACTCGCAAGGAACTTTTCAAAGGATCCCAAGGATCGAAAAACACCTGAATACTTTGGTAAACGTTTGGCGGCTTTGACAGAGCTCGCAGATGAATTCCACAAAAATCATGAACTAATCAGGGCAATGGAGGACGAGCCCCTGGATGACGACTACATTGTACAGGAATACTACGACAAAATCAATCAAATCATAGTGAAGCATACTAACTTGTTTGAACAAGGAACGAAGCTGTTGACATTACGTGGCGAAGCACATACGTCACGCAACCAGCAGCAACAAAGTTTAACCCAACAATCGGCATCACCCGAAATCCGAAAAATCCTTCGGAATCAACGAGCATTAATGAAGGCGCTCACTCGAAATATTGACGAAATATTTGCGCAACGACAGCATGAACATCACTCGTCATACTACAATATTAAGGCGAGTATCATCGAAAAATACATGGTGGACCTAGCTACTAACAATACAGCTCTGTGGGCATCAACTGATGATGACAAGATCGAGGACTACACTATACAAACATTTTATGAGCTCGAAGCAAGGGCAGAAGCAGCCATGATAGAGATTCAGCAACACATGCAATTAGATGCACCAATTCCTCATCGGCGGCCAACATCACCAGGAGACATCGACATAACTCTTCCCAGAATCACACTACCTACTTTTGATGGAAACTACCAACGCTGGATGGAGTTCAAGGATATCTTCTCAGAGCTAGTTCACAACACACCCATAAGTGAGGCGAAAAAGATGCACTACCTGACAACTTCTTTACAAGGAGAACCAAAAAACCTCATCAAGCACCTGCCCGCAGTAGGAATCAATTATGCTGCGGCCTGGTCACTTATTAGCAACAGATACGACAACAAAAGGCTTCTAGTATCCACATTACTGAGCAAGCTAATGTCACAGTCATCCACCAAAAGGGAATCTGCGTCATCATTAAAATCACTTCATGATGTTACCAAGGAGTGTATTCATGGTCTCAAGGCACAAGGCATACCAGTGCAACATTGGGACGCCATCTTGGTCCATCTTTTGCTACACAAAATGGATGAAGAAACCCAAACTGCGTTCGAGCAAGGTTTAAACGACAATAGGCGCCTCATTACCATTGATGAACTACTAACGTATTTGGAGCGAAGATTTCAATCCTTGGAGACACGAAGAAAGGGTGACAGATCAACAACGCGAACTTGCGCTTCGATGACAGCATCAGAAACGAGGGAAATTTGCAAAATCTGTAAGAAGGAGACTCATAATATTTATGCCTGCAGAAAATTCACCGACGCCGAGTTAAACCAAAGATGGAAATGGGTAAAGGACTTCCAGCTATGTGTTAACTGCCTAAAACCAGGACATCAAGCTAACGAATGCAAGTCTCGACATTGTAACAAATGTACAAAAAATCATAACACATTGCTACATAACCCCAAAGCAAAGGCACCCTACAACAAATCACCACATCTATCAGGTCCTTCACGAGTGGAAGTAGCTCATGACCAAGTATCTAATAAGGTCAGCCTCCTGACGAATCATGCAGTCAAGAATCCCCATTATATCTTACTGGGAACTGCACGCATAAACCTAGCATCTGCAAATGGGCAGCATATTGAATGTCGAGCCATCCTGGACTCCGGCTCACAAGTAAACCTAATAACAGACCGTGTATGGAAAAAACTGGGCGGAAGATCCAGACAAGTGTGCTTGAGCGTGGAAGGCATTGGAGTGAACAAAACCAAGATGCGCCATCAGACAAGCATTCGGTTTCAGTCAACAATAAATAATTATGTTGCAGAAGTAGACGCCCATATTGTACCAAAAATTGTCTCTGACCAGCCAGTTCATCATTTTAACATTGAGACTTGGGAAATTCCGCAGAATATTCACTTAGCTGACCCAGAATTCAACCAACCAAGTCGAATTGACTGTTTGCTGGGAGCAGAAATCATATTCGAACTACTTAGAGATGGACAAATTAAATTGGCAGATAATCTTCCGATACTGCAAAATTCAGTCCTAGGATGGGTAATAGCTGGTAAGGTCGAATCAAACTTCACCGATAGCGCAGTCTGCGGAATATGTACCACAAAGGAATTAGAAGAAGCCGTTTCTCGATTTTGGGAGGCTGAGGAACCATCAGACAATGAAACCAAGCTGGCAGAAGACGAACTACACTGTGAGGCGCACTTTCTTCAATACACGTTTCGAGTGGAAGATGGCAGATTTGTAGTAAAACTCCCTTTAAAGGATCATCCTTCGGTACTGACGGAATCCAGAGGTATAGCACACAAAAGACTTGAATCAATCGAGCGGCGCTTCAAAACCAATCCAACGCTAAAGGATCAATATGTCTCATTTATGAGAGAATATGAAGCATTAGGTCATATGACAAAAATCAAACCCGAAGAAATCAGCTCCCCTCATTACTTTATACCACATCATTGCGTACTAC